>JANRFK010003894.1:17839557-17852312 GCA_030068395.1 Apalone spinifera | reverse complement strand
TAGATGGACCTTTGGTCTGACCCGGTACGGCCATTCTTATGTTCTTATGTTTTACAGTTTTCAAAAATGAATCCATGTTAGGGATTTTTGTGGAGGGGTTGCTAAATTTCTTCAACTGGTTTGAACTGAATCATAGAATCCTAGAACTGGAAGGGACCTCGAGAGGTCATTGAGTCTGGTCCTCTGCCCTCACAGCAGAACCAAGCACCATCTTATAGATCATCTCTGACAGCTGTCTGTCCAACCTGCTCTTAAATATCACCAGTGATAGAGAATCCACAACCTCCCTAGACAACTTATTCCAGTGATTAACCACCCTAACAGTTAGGAAGTTTTTCCTAATATCCAAGCTAAAGCTTCCTGGCTGCAGTTTAAGCCCATTGCTTCTTGTCCGATCCTCAGAGGCCAAGGAGAACAATTTTTCTCCTTCCACCTTGTGACACTCTTTTAGATACTTGAAAACCACTATCATGTCCCCTCTCGGTCGTCTCTTTTCTAAACTAAACAAGCCCAATTCTTTCAGTCTTCCCTCATAGCTCATGTTTTCTAGACCTTTAATCATGTTTGTTGCTCTTCTCTGGACTTTCTCCAGTTTCTCCACATCTCTCTTGAAATGTTGTGCTCAGAACTGGACACAATACTCCAACTGAGGCCTAATCAGCACAGAGTAGAGTTGACAAAGTTGAACTGAAATTATTCTTCAAATTTTTTATGGGCCAACAGCCATATATTCTTACTATCACCTGTTTTCATTTAATGAAACATTTCAATGACAGTTTCACATACAATTTTGATTAAAAGTGTTGCAGAACATTTTGTGAAAATGGAGAATTTCAATAATGGCAACGATTCTTTGTGATGTTTCATTTTGCTAAAGCGGGGGAAAAAGATGGGGACATTTTTTGAGAAGTAAACAATTTTTTTAACTTAATGTGAACTTGCTAGCCCAGTGTCATCCCATATTTACTGATATGGAGAGAAATCAAAGTGTGATAGGCATAACAACATCTAGCTCTTGTAGAGAACTTCGGATTGGCAGATCTCAAAGTAATGTACAAAGGAAGTCAATTTATGTCCATTTTACTGATGGGAAAACTGAGGGGATATCTACTTACTAAGCCTGACTCCAGCTCAGGTTTGCACCCATGCCCCATTTCCAGCCACAGACTAATCTGTCTGACTTGAGTCAGCAGACACTCAGGATCCTGGTAGGGGAGTGGGTCAGAGCCTAAATCCCAGTGTGATTTAGATCCAAGCTCTGCCATTTTGCAGTGTGGATATAGATTAAGCTGCATTCAGGTCTGCGTGGTGGATCCATGTCCAGCAGCTGCAAGCCCACTTTTGCAATGCAGCATGGACACTCAGGCACAGGCTGGGAAACATCAGACCTACAAGCTTGGGGCACTCTGACCTATGTTTTCAATGCTGTGTAGACGTTCCCTGTGGCTCAGAGAAAGGAAGAGATGTGCCCAAAGTCACCCAACAGGCCAATGACAGAGCTTGAAATAGAACCCTAATGTCCTGAGTCCCAGGCAAGTGCTCTAGCCACTGAGCTGCACTGCCTCCAGTCCAGCACACAAGCTGAGTTTTCTAGGGAGAGATTCAGAGACAGTCTATCCTGTGCTAGCTGGTGACATCCGCATGTGTGCGGGGGTGGGAGGAGTCCCCTCCCCACCTGCTGAAGCTGTTGATTTGCAATGAATGCAACGGAGCGGAATGACTAATTGCGCCGGCCGCGTTCCCCCACACCCTGTTGTTTTTTTGTCCTTCACTAATTTGACATTTGTCCCCTTCAAGTCGGAGCAGAGGGCTGGCTCCTGAGCGCTCGCTCATTAGGCTGTCTTCAAAAGACAAAGAGAATGACAAGAGAGCGGTGGAGTTTCTCCAGACGTGCCCCTCACCTCCCACACTCAGTGTCTGCCCACCGCAGAGGCACCCCACACACAAACCACATGTACACAAGTAGCTGTCCTAGCATAGCCTCCACCACCTACCCACCTCCCCCTCCTCCCTCCCAGCCACCCATGCAAACCGCACACTTAGGGAACACCCAGCCCCCTGCTTCGCCCTGACTCGCCCATCAAGTATGTCCTCCTCCCACGCTCTTCAAACGTCTCCATCTCCTGCACTCGCACCACATAGACCCCCACCAACACCCCCCTGCTTATTCACTCACCTCACAAATATCACCCCACCACATCTCAGACACCCTCCCCCCGAACATCTTCCTTAACACTCTCTTATTACACACACAAACAACTCACCCTCACACCACAAATCTACATACCCGGGCACTCCTCGTTCCCATACACCACAACTACAGACCCGCCCTTTCATCTCACACACACAGTGCTTCCCTCCATAGGCACACACACGCACTCTCCTCCCAGAGGCGTCCTCTCCCATCAGAAGTACACTCTGCATTCACCTTTTACGGGCTGGCCACACACTTCCCACAAAGTACACACTACACCTGTTGCCTGGAGAGCACAGGGTGATGTGTGTGAGTCCTGCCTACCCTGGGAGCATCCAGACAACCAAAGCAGGCTCCCCTAGGGATGGGCCTGGCTCCTGCATTTGGAAAGCAGGATAAGGGACCTGCTGAAGGTAAGGAGGTGGAGTGGGATCCCACAGGCCTCCAGCACGAATGGCTCCTGTGCAGCACAACCACACACTCTCACACACTCACCCCTTTTGGATTTACCCACCCACATCACAAGTGCTCAGGCTGTAGCCTATGTCACTCACCCGCCTCACACATCAGCCACAAGCCTGTGCACGTGCACACCCACACACCCCAGCTAGCGACATACATCCACAGAGCTACGTCCTACACCCCCCTCCCCAAGTATCTAGCCATCCCCATTGCTCACACTAACTACCACCCCACCTCTCATGCAACAACCACTCACCAACCATGCATACCACAAGACACAGACCTTGCCTCTGCCGTCCCAAACTCACGTTGCACATCCCACCCCCGCCCAACCCCCAGAAATAGAATAAAAATCATCCCGTTCAGGGACGGGAAAGAAGGAACCGCCGGGAAACGTTCTCCAGATTAAATGAGACACTAATCCCATTTAAGATAGGCCTGTTTGTTTGCATTGCGTGGTGTTTGCTTAGATTGGTTTATCCTCCCCCTGAGCAAACTGCCGAGTTCCCTGGTTACTCTCACGTGACCCAGTGCGAGACGCTTGGCACACACGCACGTCCTCATCTCGTCCGCCGATGAGCTTTTCATTTCACTCCCGTCTTCATTTGTTTATTTTTTTTTTTTAAAGCAATAATTTATTTCACTCCAAGTCAGCTCTGGCTGCTCAGGAGAGTTTGGCTGCCACAGCCACGCTCAGGCCCTGCAGCAAGACTTTCCCAGCGGCTGCCTTCCCTCTCCATGACCGAAGGCGGAAGACCGGGACTGCCTCCCTGGCCCATGGCACTCAAATGCATGGTACCTACGCCCACGGCCTCATGGCTGAGGGCGCCTCAGTGTGCAGAGAGGCGTCAGAAGATTCCCACCACCTGCTCCCCAGAACAGGAACCAGCTGTGATGTGTCCCCTGACCAGTGCTTTGGGAAGGGAGGAAGAGGGCTGTGAACCACATATGGGAACAAGCGCCTCAGGCTAGAGCCTCCGCTGGCGTAAATCCGCATTGCTCCATTGGCATCTCTGGAGTTTTCCGTCAGTTGGCACCCCTCAGGGAATCTGGCTCCACACTGGTGTTTGCAAGGTCAGAAAGGCAGCCAGTCTGCTCCCGGAGCTGTGCCCGCTGCTAGTGGCAGAGGCCTCCCCCAACGGAGCGAGGGGCTGCGGGAAGATGCCATGTCTTGAATCTTGCCTCTGCACTTTGGGATGCCCGGCCAGTCCTTGCGCCCCGCTCTGCTGTCACCCCCCTAGTCAAGAGGGAATGATTCTGAGCTCTGGCAAGGGCTGGCATTTCCACCCGGCTCCGAAAGCCGCACATGCACACGCTGGCCCAAGTTTGCCGCACACCCAGGCATTGACCTTTCTGATTGATTCGAACAAACACCACCTAACTCTTAGCCCACGCTTTGTCCTGAGCCTGGCTAGTCTTTGGGGCGGGGGGCGGTTCCAAGATGGAAGGGTGGATGGATTGACAGACAGACTCTTTCTCAATGGAAAACTTGGGGAACCCCAGAATCAGCCCGTTTTTCATCAGGCAGACATGAGAACGCTGTCATGACTGGCACTGATTGGCACCCTTGTGGTCAGCAGGCAGGATAAGGACTGGCCAGGCCAGGAGGGTGTGCCTCCAGAGCCAGGGTCACTGGCCGGGCAGCTTGTAGGGAAACTCTTCAAAGCGCTGTGCTCTGTGTAGGTAAACAGGTGACTTCACTGCCCAGAGCTGTCTATCCTGCATCTGTTCCACTCCCTCCCCATCCTGAGAGCACCTCCTCCGCTCCCGGCAGTGGCCAAGATGTCCGCCCCTCCATCCAAGAGGAGGGAGATGGAGGGAGGTCGGTCCTCTGCGACTGCGCGGTGTTTTCCAGCCCCTCGTCCAGGCATGCCTCTAGGCAGGGCTCCCTAAGGGGGTATCCACTGTCTCCTCAGTGGTTCTCTTCTTGGCATCCCCACCTGGCTTTGACCCTGTGACCTACCTGGCATGTTCATTCTTCGTCCCCAGGAACTGGTTATGTTCTGGTTCCTGGCCGCTGCCTCACCTGAGGAGGATGGGGAAGCTTGCTTTCTTTTGGAGGACTCCTCCCACTATCCCGGGATGTAAATAGGCTCCCCGATGTTCATGAGACGCTGAAAACAAGCAGACCCGTTTCATTGTTTTTAAAGGCGCAGAGAAAAGTTGTGGGCTGGCGTGGGAAGCTATTTTTACACCCCCCCCCTCCCCTTTTGCTTTTTAACTTCCTGGTATTTTTTCTAAGCCTCTCTGTTTACCCGGCTAATACAGCCAGCTCTGTGTGACTTGCCGTCTGTTGCCCGGCATGCACATTTTCACCTGAGCCCAGCCCAGCCCACCTTGCTCAAATATGCAAAGCGGCTATGGAAAGCAGACACGGGGTGTTCCAGCTGCCAGCTGGAAGCCAGGGCCAGTCTACCTGGTGCAGGTGAAAGTCACCTTGTCCCTAACTCCTCAGGGGAGCTCAGAGAGGCCTGCTTTGCCTTGAGCGAGTCCCCACCTGGCAATCATTAGTCAGATTCTTCACATTCCTGCCTGCTGGCCTGTGATGGAAACATGACCAACAGGGCTGAAGTCAGCGGGGACTGGCAGACGGACATGCAGCTCGCTGGGAAGCTGGCGCTTTCCGCGGTGGCTCTGCTCCTCCTGACGGCGGCGTATCGATTCTATAAGGCCCGACCATCCAGCAGCCTGGAGGGAAGTGAGCTCATGGAAGCTGACAATGCCATGGGGCAGAGAGAAAAGGCTGCATCCGGAAGGGGAGGCGCAGAAGAAACCCCACAGGGACTCAGGCACAGGCAAGTCGATAGCTGTGGGGCGAGGCCAGGCAGCGGCCAAGTGAATCAAAGGGCGCACCTGGGTGGGACGGCGGTGGTGGGAACAAAGGGCCCGCAAAGCTCCCCTCCCCAGGGGGATGAAAGGCTGCCGAATGGGGCGGAGAAAGAGAAGGGAAAGGAGGCTTGTCTGCTGGTCTCGCAATCCCAGCCACACAAAAAGCCTCCTGTTTCAGACGGAGAGGGGCAGAGTCCAGGTGTAATCCTGAGCGTGGGGCCGGTGGCTGCAGCATACGGCACAGACCAGGAGACGCCGGAGGCAGGAACAGGTGCAGGGGGTAAGCAGGACCTTGGTGGCCTGGCAAGCAAAGCCGATAGCAGCAGGGGGGCCAGCCAGAACGTAGCCTCGCAGCAACCGGGGGTTTGCCTCAGCCCTCGGCACAACCCTTGCAGCGCCAGACTGGGAAATGCTGCTGACCTCACAGCAGCTGGCAGATCCACTCCAAACCCCGAGGAGGAGGAAGCAGGAGCCATGAGTGAGCGTTTGGCCTGGCCTGGCCAGGAGAGGATTCAGAGCCTGCAGGCTAAATCAAACATGGGCTTAGCAATCAACCAAAGCGATAATGGCTCTGAGGCCTCCTACACTTTCTCCTCCTTTGCGAAGATCCAGGTGGAGGAAAACTACATTAAAGAGAGGTGGCCCCGGGAAGACAAGGCGTGGCCATCCGCACCCTCTGCGAGTAGCCTGCGAGGGAAGGTCTATGACTACTACATCCAGTCCACCTCCCAGTCCGTGTCGAAGGAGCGGCCCCGCTCGTACTCCGGCTCACTCCACTACCCCGACAAGACCCAGACGGAGCTACGGGATGATGAGACGTGGCCACCCCTGTCGACGCCCCACCAGCCAGCCAGCGAGTCGGCTGTGGGAGATGAAGACAGAGTGTCCCCAGCAGCAAACACCCCCCCTCTCTCTCCCAGTCTCCTGCCTTTCAGATATCTCCCGGAGAGCGAGGAGCCTGCAGACGGGGGTGGTGCCTCTGAGCCAGGCAGCTCCTTCTCGCAGGCAGCTGAACCAGACCGCAGGTTCGGCAGGAAAGAGAGTTTCCACCAAATTGCAGATAATCCCGAATTTCAGGTGCAGATGGAGGGGTTCAGGGCTTTGACACCAGCCAGCAGAAGCTCTGATTCAAGTACTCCCCCTGCCAGCCCCTTCCGCTTGGGCGCCATTGTTCCTGGAGCGGAGTCTTTTCCCAGCCTCCAGCCTGATGCAAACAACGAACCCAGGCTGGAACTGGTTGCTGGTGCCAACTTCTTCCAAGTCCCAGTAAGTCTGCAATCTGCCGTGGACGTCCACCTGGACTTGGGCAACTGCTACGACGTTCTGTGCCTGGCCAAGAAGCAGCGACTGGACAGTCTCCAGGAGGCAGCCTACAAGGTCATGAGTGACAACTACCTCCAGGTCCTCAAGACCCCGTCTATCTACGGGCGCCTCAATGCCAGGGAGCGGGAGCTGATCTTGCAGAGGAGGATGCAGGGCAGGAAGTACGTCACCGTGGCAGATGTCAGCACACAGGAGCGTAACTTGCACACCAGCAGGCTCTGTTACTATGACGACGAAGGTGACGTCTGGCACCATCTGTCCCATATGCCCGTGGAGACGGTGTCTAGGGGCTGCGCCGTCTGCAGCATGTTCAATTACCTCTTTGTGGTGGCCGGCTGCGAAGGGCTGGGCCGGCACCAAAAGTCTTCCAACAGGGTCTTCTGCTACAACCCTCTGACCAATATCTGGCAGGAGATCCACTCGCTGAACCAGGCCAGGCCTCACTGCAAGCTTGTAGCCTTGGATGGGTACCTCTATGCCATCGGGGGAGAGTGCCTCTATACCGTGGAGAGGTATGACCCCCGCTACGACCGGTGGACCTTCACCGCACCGCTGCCCAATGATACCTTTGCCGTGGCCCACACCGCGACGGTGTGTGACGGGGAGATTTACGTGACGGGGGGCACGCTGCGCTACATGCTGCTGCGGTACGTCAGCCGCTCGGACAGCTGGAAGGTCAGCCTCACCAGCGGGAGCAAGGACAGGACCACGGACATGGTCACCGCCGGGGGCTTCATCTATCGCTTCGACCTCAACCGTAGCATGGGCATCAGCGTCCACCGCTGCAGCCCGAAAGCTAAACTCTGGTACGAGTGCGCCACCCGACGCACGCCCTACCCAGCCTGCTTCCAGTGCGCCGTCGTGGAGAACCTGGTCTACTGCATCAGCCGCCAGTTCCACCTCCGGTTCCTGGCCGACTACGTCTCGCCGCGATTTGGAGTCAAGGAGTTACAGCTTTTCCCTTCCCCCAGAGGGACCCTCTTCCCTGTCATCCTGGTGCTGCCCAACAGAGACACGGTGCAAACGAGGGTCTGACAGGAAGCTCAAAACCCCGTCTCTGATTCTTCTTCTCTGGTCCTTTGCTCCAGGGCCAAAGACAACTCCTAGCACCTGCACCGCAGAACTCGGAGCCTGCTCAGAGCCAGGAGATTCAGTTGCAAGGTTCTATTCAGCCCGTGATAGAGATGATCCAACTGTGGCATTTGAATCCACACTGGGCGGGAGGGGCTCTTATCTGTGGTTCAAGCCCCTCTCTACTTAAAAAGTAGCCTGTGGCCTTTCATCCCTGCAGGGCAGGAAGGCAGAAAGCTGACAAATTATATTTCCATAGCTGGCAAATGCCTCTCACTGGCAGTTCCACAGACGTTGGAAATAGTAGGTTGGGTGGGTGCATTTTTTTTGGGGGGGGGGAGGAGCGGAAAATATTTAAATGCATCTAAATTTAGGTGCGACTTAAAAGCAGGCCTCAGGCTCCCGGGAAGTCACTAAAATGGCCGTGGCTGGAGCAAAGTTTGGGACACCGCAATTTTCCACCATGCGTGGTGGATGATGCATCCGGAAGGCAACAGACAAAAACAATGCAAAGGGAACTCGCTCCCGGGAGGTTTTTAGAGCCTGGAGGTGGAGAGGGGGAGACAGAGAGGCCTCCAGATTGTGTTGTTATTGACACCGGTGCAATCCCAAGGACTTCGCTGCCTGGGATGGCTGTAAGGCAGAGCAGGGTCGCAGGCAATGCAGCCAGCTGAACTGCCACCCACCATCCCCGCTGGCAGGGCTGTGCCACACTTTCAGGGCATCAAGGGGGGAGCGTTGTTGATGCCTGGGCCATGCCCATTCAGTGAGCAAAGGGACCAATTCATCCTCCAGGCCTGGCGCTCTCCAACAGCCCGCAAAGATGCTAAAGGGTAAGAGAACAGGGACACTTCCCAAAATAGCCCCACATCCCAGCCCACACCCAGTGTGGTTGCAGTTTCCATAGCGAACGTTAGTGTGGAGAACTTGGCCCTAGCTACCGAGCCCGGCACTGAGATCAGCTGCTTGCTCTGGGCCTGGCTCCGTGGCCCCTTTGCACTGGCTACACAAAACAGCCACCACTTTCCGTAGAGCTTCCTGTGTCCTTTCCTCTCCCACCCACACATGCACCTGGTACCCGGGGCATTCTGGGCATCTGAGGAGTGGCTGGGGATGGAGAGGGCTATGAGTGGAGTAGGTTTCTGCCTTGGGGACTCTCTGCTTCGCATAATGGGCATAAGGTTTGTGTAGCTGGGGGAAAGTTAAGAATCCACCAGCAAGCACGTGGGTCCAAGTAAATCCCTGGCAGCCACAGGACTTATGCCCTCCCCTCCCCCCCCCCCCACACACAACCCTTCTTAGTCTTTGTGCATCTCTCTTCTGCTGCATTATTATTGAAATGTCTTTCCATTGCAGTAGCACCCAGAGTCTCCAACCTGGATTGGTCCCCGCTGATGTACAGCCACATAAGGTTGGCTGTCATGCTTTGGTCAAGTCACTTTACTGCTCCGTGCCTCAGTTTCCCCATCTGTAAAAGCAGGATAGTGATACCTAGTGACCTTACACAGCATCGCTGAGCTAGTTCCATTTAAGTCAGTGAAGAATGTGAAACTCCTTCCCTGCAAGATGCTATCTATTTATTGATCTTAGGGATGTCCACAGCCCCTCTTGCCTCGTTATCTCAGTGCTACAGCAGTACAAATGTTTGTATTGAATAAAAGTAACCAAGATCAAGTGTTGTGCGTCTTTTAAAATCTATCATTGAACGACCAGAAAAGAACAGAACAGTAACAATATTCTGAAGTGAGTTAGCAAATTAATACAAGAATGTTTTGCAAAGAGTTTTAATAGGAACAACTGCCTTAAGATCTGATCCTGCAAATGCAGCCAGTGCAGCTGTCTATCGGTCAAGCAGATGCTATGGTATAAGCATGCCAATTGTCTCAGCTCGGAGTGGATTGAGGGCAAAGGTGATTGTATAAGTTTGCATCTGGTTTGGAAGGAGGCACTGCAAAGTAAAATCCTTTAACGAGATCAAATTGTTCCCTAAATGATGGCTAGGACCAAGGAAAAGAAACTTGAGTAAAATTTAAAGGTTTGAAAATTATCAGTCGTGGAGGAGGAGAAAAAGGGACTGGTGGTATTACTGAGATCAAGGTCCAAGCCAAAACCCACTGAAGTCAACTGCGAGCGCCTGCCTCCCAGAAGAGGTAGACAGATTTGTGAGAGCTTCGCTCAACCTATCTGACTAAAAATAGCAGAGTGGATGATACAGCTCCAGCTGAAGTTTGGACGAACCCCTCAAATCTAAGTCTGCTTGGCCCCCCAGAGTGGCTAGCCTGAGCCATCGCTGGATCTAAAAAAAAAAAAAAAATCATTGGTAGAGGGATCATTCTGAGTCAATCTAAAGACAATTTGTTTTGAAATTTTCATCAAAACAAAAAGAAAAAATTTATTTGGGGGTCAACCAAAACATTTTGTTCAGCCACAAATGAAATCTTTCCAGTTTGAGCCTTTTCAAACTTAAAAAAAAAAAATTAAATGGAAGGAAATGTCTAAACCAAAAATCACTTCACTTTAAAAAAAAATCATTTTGAAAATGGCCCAACAAAATATTTGTATTTTTTGGGACATTTGGCCTACACAATTCAACAAAATTGCCAGTCTTTTGCAACATGTTTTGGCATTGCTGAATCTGCCTTTTTTGCAAAAAAAACCCCCAAAAAAACAAAAACAAAAACCCTCCCCCAAGCAAAAAAAAACCCCACAAAGTTTGACCAATAATATCATCCTGCTGTAGTCAATAATTCATGACCCTGGACTAATGCAAACAAATGTGATAGAATCAATGTGGGTTCTTAATTGTGTGTGAGGTTTTGTGGGTCCAACCAAATGGCTCAGACAGGCCTAGTGTGAACCCAAGTGTCCTCGCCAAAATTTCAAGTTGGATTATACAATTGTGTCTCCCTAAACTTTTCCGTAGTTGTATCAATCATTCTCCATTATTCTCCTTCTGAAACTACTATGCAGCATTGCTATGGGCTGTCAAACAGCTGCCACAACCACTCAGGCTATGTCTAGACTACAGAGTTTTGTCGGAAAAACGGCCGACAAAATGGCACGTGTGTTCTTTCGACAGTAAATCGAAAGAGCAGAGGGCTTTTTTTGCAATTGGTAATCCTCATTCTGCGAGGAAGAAGCCTTTTTGCAATGGGGAAGAGGGAGTTTTTTTGGAAGAAGGGGGAAGAGGAAACAGCACAGGTGCCTTGGTGGCCACTCCATCCATAGTAATCACAGCTTGCATGCGAGAGAGAGTCCAGGCAGTCTGGACGCTATCTTTCGAAAAAGTGCATCGCTTTTTCAAGGTGCTTTTGCAGTGTGCTCTTGCGCAAGACGTTTTTCCAGAAGCTCTCTTCCGAAAAAAGCATCTTGTACAAGAAGCCTACAGTCTAGGCATAGCCTCAGAGGTAGCTGCATTTCCATGGTGAGGAAGGCTCTCTGGTTCATAATGGAGGGAGTACTGAGGATTACTTAAAGCTTATAAAGTGCTTAGTGATAAAAAAAATAAGTTGATGCGGCAGAGGCACACAGTATGATTATGCAGTACTTGCTTTTGACATCAGTATATTTGACCCAAGGTTAATGTTCTTTAAAGGTACATTTTGTGGGTGTGAATGTGGAAATAGCCTTGATGTAGCTTTTAATTTCTAAACTCATGCATCTCAATTTTACACAGATTATTACACTGTGTAATCACATGCCCTATTATGGTATCCTTATTATTGTAAATGCCCCAAATTGCATAATTAAGATACATAACCTGCCATAATTATTAATGGACTTTGCATCCTGGGTGTTTCAAAATATAGTTTTGTCAAAGCACCAAAAGCAATTAATTAGGAGTGTGCAGCAAGTGACTAAGTTTTTAATTTGCAGGGAAGTCTAGTGTTTTTTGAGCATGCATGTGGCCAAATTCTATATGGGTGCAGTGGGTGGGCTGTGGGAAGGATTCTTTGACTTCAGTAGGTTTGGAATCAGTCCCTAAAATAGGATAGTGAAGTGCTCTCCATTGCCTTGATCCTGCAAACTTCTCTGCATGTGCTTAGTTTTACAGATACAAATGCCCCTCCTCCCAAACAAAAGGAGCTGTTTGTGTGCATAAAGTTAAGAACGCGGCTGTGAATGCAAAGAATGAGGTCTGTTGACAATGCAAAGTGGATAAACATTGACTGGGATGAAACCAAATGAAGAACCATTTAGGATGAACTGGAGGGTTTAAGCCAGCCATCAGCTATTGGGGGTTCAGCAGAGATTTCACTGGGGGAGAGGGGGGCAGGTTATGTCCTAAACATAAATTAGCATTTCATGCACTTCGCATCGGAGTCCAGCCTCCCTCTTGTGTGTCTGCTCTTGTACGGAAATTCCAATCAGAAACCAACCTGACCAGGAGATCTGATATTGTACAGAAGTCTCCTAAGACATGTCACCAGCTTGGGACATGGAGACTTGGAATCAAGCCCCTGCTCGGACACAAATTTCCTGTGTGACCCTGGGCATGTCTCTTTGCCTCTCTGTACCTCAGTTTCCCCATTTGTCCAATACGATAAATAGCCCTGTCCTACCTTAGAGGGGTCCTACATTAATGATTGCAAGTGCTCAGATACTATAGTAATGAGACTCAGCGTAGGACCTTACATGGCATTAGCTGAAAACACCACAACAGCTTTGGAGACTATAGCAGAGAGAACAATAGCTCCTTGGATTGTACACACACTTTGAGACTGATTGCTCCCATCTCCAGTTTGTACGAGAGTGAGGGACTAATGGCTTTGACTGAAAGCCAAGCAGATGATGGGAAATCTCTCCTACCCCCATCCATGCAGTCTCCAAATTATGAGTCATTCCGTTTATCTTGGGATGACATTTGTAAGAGTAG
>JANRFK010003894.1:17798563-17809931 GCA_030068395.1 Apalone spinifera | reverse complement strand
CATCCCAGGGGATTCTGCCCATCAGATCTCTGAGAGAGTCAAAATCTGCTTTTTCAAAGTCCAAGGTGTGTATTTTACTAGTCTCTTTTCTTCCTTTGGGCAGGATCCTGAAATCTACCATCTCATGATCACAGCTTCCCAGGTTGTCACCTTCCTCTACTTCCCCTATTAGTTCCTCCCTGTTTGTGAGCAGAACGTCAAGCTGTGCACGGCCCCTGGTCGGATCCTTCAGCACTTGTACCAAGAAGTTATCCTCAACATTCTCCAAAAACTTCCTGGATTGCCTGTGTACTGCCCTATTGGTTTCCCAACAGATGTCAGGGTGATTAAAGTCCCCCACCAGAACCAGGGCCTGTGATCTGGAAGCTTCTCTCAGTTGTCCGAAGAAAGCCTCATCTACCTCATCCACCTGATTCGGTGGCCTGTAGCAGACACCAACCACAATATCACTGTTGTTGTTTGCTCCTTTAAACTTAACCCATAGACTCTCAACAGGTTTTTCTCCCTCTTTATGCTGGAGTTGAATACTGGAGGATAATTGCTCCCTAATATAATGTGGATGAGGAAGTTAGATCTGGGCATGGCAGGCTGATCATGAGCATGAATATTCATATTGGTACTCAGGCCTATGATAGAGCAAACCAACATGGAGAGAGGAGCTTTTCCATCACTGTTCGCTTTCCACCCTCTGGCCCTTTCAGCTCTCTTACTATCCACCATCATTCTTAGGTACTGAGGAACGTTGACAATCAAATTCATTTGGCATGCCAGAGACAGGCCTGGTCCTTTGTCTCTTACCAGGCTGTCCTCAAGCAGGAGTGTAAGTATGCAAATCTAGAGCTTCTGCAAAGAATGATACCAGGGATATCCTCAGTAATGCATTATTCCTACCTGGTTTTGTGGCTCTGAGCTTTCCGGGCTTTATTACTGATCCTGATAAAAATCTCTAATGCTTTACTTTGCCCTCAGTGTGTGTCTTTACCATACACCCAGTTCCTTACAAGATATTGAATACACTGGTTTTAGTTCTGTGTAGCTTGATTGTAGGACAAGAACCTTATCACCTTCTGATCAGCTGGCAAGCAGTATAAGTGTTATTAAACATTAAAAGGCTCTGAAAGCACAATAAGGGTTTTAGAGTCCTCTCACTTAGGCCAGTTTCACACTAATGTAAGCCCATTGATTTCAATGGCATGCTTCCTGATTTACAACCCTCAATGTAAGATCAGAAGTAGGTCCTAGATGTACAACTTCTTATGGTTCAGATTAGGGGGAAACTGAGCACCAAGCGAGATATTAGCAGAGGCATTTGAAAACATCACAATAAGAGAGATGTGTATTGTGGTGTTGTTTTGTGAAAATAAACTTTTTTTCATGAAAACCCTTACCAATAAAACCCTCACTTTTTCTACTGGCTAAAAAAGAAAAAAAAAAGAAAATCAGACCATTCTGGTTTCTCATTTTCACTCCAAAGAGACCTGATATTTTTATGCAAAAGGCACCACAGTTTTTACATTTGAAATGTCATGGCTGGAGATAAAATCTAGTGTCAAAACATGTGAAATAATGAGCTTTCCCATTTCCGCATGAAAACTGTGGGAGAAAAGGGGGTGGACAAAAAAACCAACCGAAGTAAAACTTTGGGACCAAAACAAAATTGTGACCAAATTTCCATGTCTCGATGGACTCCTCCAAAATGATTTTGTATAGGTACAGAATCAACTGACCACATTTTCAGCTGGCACAAATGGACTATGATGTGTTAATGTCAATAGACCAGTAATAATTTATATCAGCAACGAATTTGTCGCAAGGTCTCCATTCACTTGCATAGACTAGGAAATGGTGCCTGGTTTGAATTGCTGGATTGTGGCCCATTGAAACAGGAATTTAGCTGTTTTTATTCTGTAAACATTTCCTGTTTCTCTTGCACTTTGTTTCAGCAGCTGATCTTTTCACTGATCAAAGACCTCCCTTAGGCAGGCTTGGGGAAACCTGCATCTTCTGCAATATAAATAGCCTTTTCCACAGTAAATTGAGTCCCACCTGAATTTCATGTCTGAGACTCACAGGAACAATTCAATCCATGTCTCTTTTGGTGGCTGCCACTCCCAAGATTTGGATAGGTGAATGTCTAATCTGATTCTCAAGTGTCATCTGGGTCTAAAATGATTTCCCGCTGCAACCTGAGTTAACACTGCACTCTCTATTACAAGTGTCACTACAATCCACCACTGGGCAGTGACTTTTACATTCCAGCCAGAGGAATCCAACTGCTTTCCAATGTATCTATTTTTTTCTGAGATCTTCCCTGTTTTTCTACAAGAGAGGCAAGAGTATTTTGCCTCTTTATTTTTATTGTGCATTGTCTGGGCTGTTCCCCACTCTGGCACTCCGAATGCAGAAGGTGAGGGCCCGCAAGAGAACTTCAAAACCTTGCCTCTACAGGCACTGGTTACAAAAAACTTCCCCCCAGAATCATAATACACAGATTTTGGGGAATCGTTGACACCATCAAGTGCTTTTTTATCCCTAAAAACCAGGGATGAACACTTGAAACCACCCCCAGGGGTACCCCAAGCTCTTTTGCCCGAAAAGAGAAAAACAAACTGCAGTCTCTGGTAGCCGATCCCTCAGTTAAAGGCATGCAGAAAGATACAGACAGACTTTCCAGGACACAGGAATCAAATCATCACCTTAAAAAAAGCAATTTCTATTACAAAACAAAAGATAAACTAGATAAAGCATACTTCGTTGCTAGATGTTACAGAGCAACTAAGGAAAACACATTAAAACACAGAGAAAAAGCTCTGGAACAAATGCTTAGATGGTAAAGGGGGAGGGAAAGCACAGAGTCACATCGAGCAGTTCAAACCCAACCACAAAATAAAGAAAAATTACCCTGAACATGACTGGATTC
This sequence comes from Apalone spinifera, assembly GCA_030068395.1. Taxonomy (NCBI): domain Eukaryota; kingdom Metazoa; phylum Chordata; order Testudines; family Trionychidae; genus Apalone; species Apalone spinifera. The sequence continues at coordinate 17,807,011 of JANRFK010003894.1, read as the reverse complement.
ACTTTTCCCTTTACTTACTTCCAATTTTCTCTTTGTTCAGTCCACTCCCATGCCCCAAATTCCTAGGAGACATGGTAGTCCTGCCTGGGTTTAAATCATTCTGTGTATCTCAGCTCCTGGTTTATCTCTCCCACACAAAGAAAGCAGGCAAGGAATCTATATCCCATTGAAATTTCAACACTGTCTCAATTGGTTTTCCCGGCCCCCTAGCCAACACCTTTGCTAACTACCTGAGTTTAACCCCATAGTCACTAGGTACTGGTACTATACTCCTGTCCATTACATGCATCAATATTTCCAGCATCACCCTAATCCAGTGCTTTTCAACCTATGTTCCATGAACCTCTGGGATTCATAGATTATGTTTAGTTGGGATTAGTCCTGACTTGGGCAGGGGGCTGGACTCGATGACCTCCTGAGGTCTCTTCCAGATCTATGACTCTATGATTCTATGCCTAAGGGGGCTGCAAAAGGTTGCTGTTACCATAGAACAGTGGTATACAACGTAAGTTCTGCATACTATATTTAAGATTTCCAAAGGAGTCTACACCTCCATTTGAAATTGTTTAGGAGTCCACAGATGAAAAAAAGGTTGAAAACCATGGCCTTAAGCTACTGTTTTGAAGTTGGGGACAACAGAGGAAGTAGATAGGCCCTGAGCTAGTGAGATGCCACCAGCTAAAGAGAAAACTGCCAGCAAAAGATCTTTCCCACCATAACTTTATTTTCTCCCTTTCTGTCATCTACACTGGAACATCACAGATGTGGCACACGATCATTTGTCTTAATCTGCAGCAGGCTGATTAAAACAAACTCTACACCTCCAAAAGATGGCTTCTTGAGTGCTCTTTAAGTTCTCCCTAGACTTCTTTTTTGACCTGAGACTCTCAATAATAATTCCTAGGATGGATTTTGTGCCTAATTGGAATGCAACCAGAGGATGGGGGCAGAAGATGGATCTAGTCAGAAGGAACACCAGGGACCTATTACCCTGGGTAACCCATGCTAGTGATGACCCATGTTTCATTTCCTACTTTTCTCCCTCTCTGCCTTTCTTTTTCCTTTGCAAGTATTTTGGGTCTGAGCTGCCAAGAGGAGGCATTGATTTAAGAAGCACCAGCTGCGCACCTCCTTCTCCCATAAACTGAGCAATTAGTAAAGCCAGTTGTCTCCAGCTAATGGCCAGAGACATCACTCAAGGGAAATATGAAATTCCATCCTCATATTCATCATGTTCATTCGAGGAAGCGTCACACAATTGCCCGGCCAAGACAGGGATGGAGGAACTGCAGGCAATACTCACCTTTAGCTCCCCCTCCTCCTGAATGCTTGCAAATTTCACACCTGCACTGCAAATCCACTAATTGGCACTTCCTTGTTAAAAGTAATTTCACGGCATTAGAGAAGGAAGATATGTAATGATAATCCTGGAAGACTGCAATGCCAAATTAAAGCTGCCGGCTTCGAAAGGGAACTGTGAAATGGAAGGCATTAAGGGAAGCAGGTGACACAGAAGAGAGCTTGTTACGGATCACGTCGACTCTTTTCATGTGCGCCTTGCAGCTGGCCACAAGCACAACACCAGCCAGGTGTCCCTGGAGGTAATGAGATTCAACTCGAGGCTTGTTGTTTTGGTGCCGATTCTCATGACTGAAAATGAGCCATTGCAGGAGGAAATAAATGACCATGGGGTCTAGAAATCCATGTGGATGGGGGGGACATTTGTTTTGTGAGTCTCCTAGGAAGGGCAGACTTAGATGTCAGCTTTGCCTACGCACCGTACTCACAATGGGCATTAGTGACGGGTTCTCGCCTGCACCTGTTGCCATTGCTTGTTGTCAGCATGGTGTAGTTTTCCTAGTGTAAGTGAGGCCTGAAGGAGCAAGACAGGCTGCATAGGCACCCCGCTGGCATGCATTCCGGCTGCCGCTCCCATTCACCCGGCATCTCAGAATTAACGCATCCCGTCAGGCCCGGCATCTCCTAGGGTAAGCGTGTGCCACCTCCTAAGTGGCCTAGGTGTGAGCGCCATGAAACTAAGTGCTCCTGACACCCACACTGCAAAGGCGATGGTGCGCTTACCCCACCAGTGATGCACACAATGCCGGCCAGGGCTTCCTTCTAAAACCGCTAGGCATTGAGACCGGATGCTGCACGACAGGCTGCAGTGGAAGACGCGCTTGGTGGATTTTTAAATCCAACCTTGGATATTAATATTCACTTCCACCCTGATCTGTGTGAGTCTGGTCTGGGGTTGGCTGTTAATCCATGTGTGTGTTTGGAGAGTGCCTGGGTCGGGTCCCTGGCTGGAGCGCGAGGTGCTACCACAATACAAATAATAAATCATGACAACAGATTCTCTCACATGTAATGGGGGCTACCACACATGCAATGATTGCAGTCACTGCCTCCCTGCAGGTGAGGACTGGCATTGTTCCCAATAGCACGGAGGGCCTTGACAGCTGCCAAGGTTTGTTTAGTCTGGAGAAGGGAAGACTGAGAGGGGACATAATAACAGTTTTCAAGTATATAAAAGGTTGTTACAAAGAGAGAAAAATTGTTCTTCTTAACCTCTGAGGAAGGGACAAGAAGCAATGGGCTTAAATTGCAGCAACCATGGTTGAGGTTGGACATTAGGAAAAATTTTCTAACTGTGGGGTAGTGACACACCGGAATAAATTGCCCAGGGAGGCTGTGGAATCTCCATCACCGGAGATATTTAAGAGCAGATTAGACAAACATCTGTCTACTCAACCAGTTGAGGGCTTCTCAATGGATGCCCGGGGGCCACAATGATACTCACAGCACATGCCGAGGGCCGCAACTTAAGTGCGGTTGCATAGACATGCAAATATATATGCAAATATATACAAATTGCTCCTTTCACACTGACAGGCATGAATACAAAGATTAAGGCAAGACTACACAACACACAGGCCCCATTTAAGTCAGTTCTGCTGATATTAATAAAATGCAACATTTACCCGATTTCCACCCATAGGACAGCACTTTTAATGAGCAATGACAGTCCAGGAATTTAACTACTAAAATACATATCAACCCAAACCGCACAGGGAACCCAAACTGCAACCCAAAATGATGAAAGACCCATCACTGAGGCAGCTGGCCCCAATGGGGACTCTCATGATGCACTAGCAGCATCACTTCCTCCTCCCAAAACTGGGTGTGGGGGTCAGACACAGCAGGAACGCTTGTGACGAGAGCTTGCCATGGGGACTGAGAGAAGGGACCCTGGATTCCACAAGGGCTCCAGCTTCAGGGGTAAAAGTTCAAGCTAATTTCAGAGACAGAGCTTGGATTCATCACTCTGGACCGCAGCCATGTTCTCCTCCTCACTAGCTCCCTTCTCTCTGGGGCCCAAAATGACATGAGTTGGCTGGTCTCTGTGCTGCTGGCATTCCTCACCTCACTACCCCTGAACCACCTCGCATCAGCGTCTGTGCAGGAGAAAGAACTGGGAAGGACCAGTAAGAAGTGAAGTAACAGGAAGTGTGGGAGCTGAGAAGAGGGGTGCCCTGATTAGGCTGCAGGGGAAGACTCAAGTCCGGGTTCAAACTCTCCTCTGGTATCTCTGCTCAGGTCAGTGTTTCTTCACGTCAAAAATCAGCTGCTTTAGCAGAGCTAAAGGGCAGGGGCAGTTGTCAATCCTCTGCCCTCTTCAGCCTCAGGCAAGCTACCCAGCTGTGCCTTGAGCACTAAAATTACCCCCAATTAAACAACCTTTCCTGCCTTGACTCTTGTTCTTGCATGGGTAGTACCATGTGTACACCTTTGGGATGGGGTTCACTGTCTCATGTAGTGGCACTTAGTCCCCTTACAAAGAGAGAGAATAAGTCTGCCCTATAGTCTTAGCTGAGCGCCAGCTGGCTTTTAGCTCAAGTAGAAGAGGTTCATGCACTAAGCTCCAGAGGGCCCAGGTTCGATTCCACTTGCTAGCATTACACACCAACACTCTGAAACTAGCACTGGCTATGCTGTACAATGCAGCTTCAGAGCAGAGGGGCTTTTAAGCAAGAACTCCACCTGCACCAGGCAGCAATAAGAGCGGCGGCTTTGGAAGCGCTGCTGTTTGTTTGCTGAAGCATATGGGTTTTCCCAGACCAGTTGTTCTGACTGAAATCAATTTATATTTAACAGAACCAGACCATGTTTGCTCAGTGAGCAATCTGAACTGGAGCCCACGATCCTTAACCTAAAGTAATAAAATACACACTGCTGTTAGGAGCAAGCCCTGCTCCCGACCCTTTCACTTCTGCTTGCTTTGCTTTGCTTTCTCATACTCTGCCTGTGTGTATTTCGCTGGCTGCCCCCCAGGCCGGAAAGTTACCCCAGGTTTCACTGCCCTGCTGCCAGGAGCCCTGCCCACATGCTACACTGAAATCCATGTGCCAGCCCAGCTGGCATGCCAAGTTGCACACTGTGTGTGCTCCAGTGGGCACAGCCTGAACACAGCTGCAGAAGCCAAGTGGATTAAAAAGTCCCCCTGCCATGCTTGGGGAAACTGAATCAGAGAAGGGTGTGGAACAGCCTGCTACATCCAAAGCCCCACTTGATGCTTGGGGACGTATGGATATGGATGCAGAGCCAGATCCACAGTGAATTATAATAGCCCAATTGGAAACACAGACATTTGCCACACTGGGTCAGACCCACGGTCCATCTAGCCTAGCATCTGCTGACAGCGGACAGCACCAGCTGCATCAAAAACCCCAGTACCAAGCAGTTTTGGAATAAACTACCCACAGAGAAAGTTTCTTCCTGATCCCCTCTAGTGGCTGGTGTATGCCCTGAGGCAAGAGGTGGTAACCCTATTACGGTTGTTTTGGATCTGGAAGTAGGATCCCAAACTCTCTGGACTTTGGTGGAAGTTCAGCTTTTGGTCCAAGATTTGTGTCCCACAGGCGATTTCTCCAGTGCCACCACCCCTTCCCAAGCTCAGTCGGGCTGAAGGGCTGAGATTCCTGCCCCAAGGAAAGAGGCAGCCATATGGCTCGGTTTCAAGAAACCACAGGATCCCTTATCTGAAGAAGTCTCATGGGGGAATAGAAGAAGCTGGGGTTGGGTCTGCTCCAGGCTGCTGTGACCATCGCTGGAGCAGCCTGTGCCGCGTGTCTCTGAGCTGTGCTGGCATGAAATCGCTTGGCCACTCTCCCATCTAAGGACTCTCCTGAAGGCCAGAAGTGGATCTCAAAAATTGGAACTAACGCCTGTCTCTTAACACCGTCAGGTATTTCCTCTGCCTATTTCTCCCTGGGTTGCTGAACCCAGAGAAATTTGGGCGTGAACAGAGCAAGGTCCTCCTATCAGTCCAGCCTGCCCTCCACCTCCCACTGCCCCACGGTGACATCACAGCCCCATGCCTGCACTAGCACAGGTGATGCAAACACCAGGTGAGTGTTTCTGAAGGGATCACCTCAATGGGCTTATGTTTGTAGATACCAGTGGCTCTGGTGGAGCCCACTGGCATGGGCTGGGGATTCTGTCCTGCCCCCCAAAAGTAATTATTTGCTTTCCACCAACCTCTATAGGCTGCACCTGAGACCACGGCCCCATTGTGCTAGGTGCTATACAAACAAAGTGGGAGACAGTCACTGACTTGAAGAGCTCACCGTTGAAATAGACCAGATATAAAAGGTAGGAGAGGGGCATGACCTACCACAACATATCACTGAACACAGGTCTTCTCCTCCTAACAGTCAAACCACAGTGCCTTCTGTAAGAGCCTTGTTTCTTGCTCTCTGATCATTCGTACAGGCAGCTCAATGACTGTCTCATATTCCCCCCCCCACACACACACACACCTTCTCTTTCAGTGATCGAGCCAATCTGGCGACAGATGTACAAGGCAACAAGAGATCTGACACTTGGCTTGCTGGGTGGGGTTATTTTCCCCCACAACCAATAAACAGAGAGATGAAGCGGCAACATCCATGTGCACATAGAAAAGCATCTGCACCTAGCTAAGCATCAGCAGTTTTTTATTTCTGTGCGCTAGGCCTATCCGGAGAGGAGCATTTTATTTAGAATTCAAAGGCAGCCCTTACAAGTATTTCATTTTCAGCTAATTGTTTCTCTCCCGTTCCCATTCAGGAAAATATACAAAGGCTGAAACAGCAGGTCGGTATTGCTGTTGCTTTTTTTTTCCAGCCATAAAAATAACATTTAATACGCAGAATCTGTCTCCTTATTAAACCTGGGATGGTTCCCCCTGCCCACCACTGCCTGTTTTCCTGGTTTCACATACTGGTTTGTTATTGTAGGGTAGCTCATTATGTTCAGTCCAGCACTATTCTTTCTTTTTTATGAGTAACTCGTAAGAGCTGCTCTGGGTACATTGGGCTTTCATTGTAGGGGAGTGCAAACATCTTGCTCCAAATACATAGTGCAGCTCTGGGAGTTTCAAATTTTGGGTCATGGCTCCTCAGGGTAAACTACTGGCAAGCCGTGAGATGCTTTGCAGTTGCTTGGGGAAACAGGCATGGCCACTCACAGCTCCCAGTGGTGACAGCTTGTTGTTCCCAGCCAATGGGAGCTGCGGGAAGTGGTGGCCTTGCCCACACCACTTCTTGCAGCTCCCATTGGCTGAGAACGGCAAACCAGTGGAAACTGCGAGCAGCTGTGCCTGAAGATGCTCAGGTAAACAAAGCCGCTCGCGGCCCACCAGCGGCTTTACCCAGCCGAGCCTTGAATTGACGTTTGGAAATCCCTGCTGTAGAAAATCCAAAATGACTCCCACCCTGACACTCGGCTATAATGAGAACAACTTCAAATAGCAGGAACAAAACAAACCTCACCCCGCTCTTAGCCATGCCTAAGGTTTCCTTGCAGCACCCGCAATGTCCTCCAATCCTCTACCTCGGCCAGCCTCCCCTATCGTTTCCAAAGCTGGAGCTAACCAGCGCCACCCACGAGCAGAAGTCAGCAGTAATTCCTCAGATCCTAGCATCTGGACTTAAGGTGACTCAGCTAAAGAACCCCACATTGATAAACTGAGCCCTAGAGAGAGCCATCTTCCTACTGATGCTGGACTGGGTATATGGGTTTGTTATTGTAGGGTGTCCTAGGAATACTAGCTTGCTCGCTTTGGTATGTGATTGTTCAGTTGCTTAGGTACAGAAGACAAACAGACAAAGAGCATTTGCTGTGAAAAACTACAACCACCCAAATATCACCACAGAGTTTGTAAGCCATGGCAAGAGGTCTTCAGAAGGCAGGTCACGTTTTGGTCCCACGAGCCGCCACACTGCTCCTTGATGCTCACTGTCCTAGGAATGCCAGAAAGCCAACCTAGCATGACCTGTGAGCGGAGAGGTTTGCAACAGTCCTTAATGAATTCCAAGTTGCTTATCAGCTGGTAACCACTCTGCATACGGTGAAGTGGAAGGAGTCACAGTGACCTGGCCCAGGTGGAGTGCCAGTGTGCCGCTAGTGCCAGATCGGATTAAGACTGAAATCTTGTTACAATCATGCTCTCGGCTGGCTAGATGTTTCAGCTACACTTTGGCTCCAGCATCCCTAAAATCAGCCATATGTTTTCAGATTGGATGCAAGGAACAGCCTGGGAGCATGACAACTTTTGCTGCTTCCGTTTACAACACTACAGGGTCTCTTTCCAAGCCCATCTCGCTCGAAAAGGGGTCAGTGAGCTAAAATGTCGCATTGCAGCGTCCAGCTGCATGGGGAGGGAATGATTACTTGAATGATTTCTTCTGTTTGCACACTGGTAAGCATTTACAGCAGGCTGACAGGGAATAGGCCTAGAAAGGCTTAGAACTGTGGCTCCCTACTGTCTCGGGCAACTCTGCCAGGTTAGGAGATTAAGACCCTGTAGTCTGCAATCCCTTCCATGAATGCTGAATCAGGCCAGGATTTAGGGGGCAGGCTGGGTTAGTCTGGGAGCCAAAGAGAATCCCCGGGTCTGTCAGCATCCAGCAGCCTCAGAATTGATCCTGGCTAAACCCTTGCCAATACCTGCCATAGAGATAAGCTGGATCTGCAAACTATAGATCAGGGGTTCTCAAACTGTGCTCAGGAGGTCACAAGGAGTTGTGGGGTTGATAGCCCTAAGCCCCCATTACATTAAATTACCTCCATTTTAATTTATAAGGGGAATCTCATTCAGAGGCTGGAAAAGCGTCACCAATGCAAAAAGTTTGAAAATTACAGCTGCAGGTCAACCCCCTGATTTTGGTTTGGCCTGTTCTAGAAATAGGGGCCAACTGGGAAAATCTAATCCAGATTCAGATTTTGGGGCTGAGGGCTTTTGAGTGATTTTGGGCAGCTCACTACTTGCTGGACAATTCTCTTCCATTCTCCCAGACTAAGAATTCATGTGGACCAGCCAGTGCCAGTCGTCACCTACAATAATTCTATCAATACTAGCCAATTAGCCTGTCATAAGACGGGATTTTCAGGTCTCTCCTCCAC
>JANRFK010003894.1:17781108-17798463 GCA_030068395.1 Apalone spinifera | reverse complement strand
AAGGGCAGCCTGTGTCCAGAGGGCGGTTCTATGTGTGATGCACAAGACATTTGGTTTATCATTGCCAATTCTGCTGGGTTTTGTCCACCTAGTGTTTTTCCTACCAGTATTATAAAAGTTACACACGCGTAAAGCACGGGCATGGGAAGCGCAGGGCGTGCGGATTGCACACCACTCTGGCTGTGAGAGCTGTGTGCTCCCTCGGCAGCCAATCACAGTCTGCTACAGCTCAGTCGGCACCCCCTGCAAATCTGACGTACGCGAGCACTGGGAGCAAAACCTCCCTAGCTCGGGAGACCGTCTCGGTCACGACAATCTTGCGGCCCACAGAGATGAAGGAGGGCCACTCATGCGGTCCAGTTGCTAGCCTCAGTTGCCCCTCACTGCTCTCAGATCTGAACAGTGAGCTGCTGCAGCCAAGACCCATGCTCAATGATGGCATGCACAGCTGGAGGGGAAGCTGGCACAGGAGCTCAACATGAAAAGGTCTGGTTCTATTCAAGTCCACTGAAGCTGGTCCATTGTCTTCAGCAGGGCTCTCCAGCCGCCACAAGGTGGAGACGAAAGCCCCTGGATGGCTGATTTGGGAACTATTGGACCAGAAGCTGCTTTGCCCTTCCAACTGTTGAAGCTGACAAGTGACCCATGCGAATGCACCCTGACCCTCACTGCACCAAAATGGGTGAAAGATGGATGCATCCTAGCAGGCGGTGGCAGATTTGTGCATTTTGTCCTGTTGATCCGGTTTTCTGGTCACCCTGCTCTCTGCCCTTCTGTCCCTCCCTCCCCCTCCAATGCCTACATGTGGCTGGAGAGCTTGGTGCATCACCCTAGACAATTGTCATTGGACCTGGTGTAAAGCCTGCATTAACTGCTCTGTAAATACAGCAGCTAGGGACGGATTTGCCTTGGCCTGGCTGCCTGTCAGCAGGCTCAGAACAAGGCCATTGGAACAGAAGAACCACAGGTGGCTTCTAGGCAGTAGGCTCAGCCATAGACTTCCATATGACCCATGCCTTGTGGGCTAGAGTCCGTCTGTCCCCTGTTGCTCAGGGTGGATTCTTGACTCCCTGTGATCGCTTAGAGTGAAATTCATTCCTGTGCAGAGGGGTCAGCACACAGATTTTGCAGGACACGGGCCCTGCCCAGGGATGCCTTTTGCTGTACCCAAGAGCTCGGAAGATACCCCACGAGAAGCAGCTGAATTGGGGATCCTGGCGAGGGCAGGGCACCGGGTGGATTATCTGCAATGTTCACTTTGCACTCCACTACTGTAGCCCCGCCAGCCCATTGGTGCTCACAGCCTGGGAGGCCAGGAGGGATCCCATTTCACAGAGGGGGAATGCAGACACAAAAGGAACATCCACGCTGCAAAAAAGCCGGGGCAGCCCATCTGAGAGTCTACTGACCTGGGCTCCCGCTCTGATCAGCTGTGTGGACATTCCTGCGTGGACTGGAGCACAGGCTCAGAAACCCAACCCCCGCTCCAGCTTTCAGAGCCCTACACCGCTGTTCTCAAGCTCCAGGGGCCCGAGTCGGTAGAATCAGACTGGGGCTTGCTGCTGCAGGGCCGAGGGCAAGAGGCTAAGGGACTTGCCCAGGATCTCACGGGAAGTCTGTGCCTCAGCCAGTCGCCTCGTCAGCTGGCCAGGGACCTATTCACAGAGGTGCTGGAATAATTTGTACAGAAGGGGTGCCAAGAAAGGTTCCCTCTAAGCTGCATGGCAGACCGGCCCTGCAGTTGTTTAATGAACCCTTCCCAGCCAGAGATTCAGGGCTCTGCACATGGAGCTGCCTGGCTAGGAGAGGGGAACTTCTCCTTCAACAACAGCAGTAGCTCCCTGCTGAGGACAGAGCAGTGAGTCTCTCCCAGCTGGTAGGGAGTGGCCATGCTACCATGTAGCTTAGAAGGAACCGTGGTATGGGGAACCATTGAACCAAACTGTGTATGATGGTGACTACTTCTGTCCACCTGTGTTGGACCATCTGGCCATCAAGGCACCCAAAAGCAAGGATCTGCACTACTCTACTCCCTTCCATACCTGTGCGGATTCTTTCCATCCATATACGGAATAAATTTTTATGTGCACCAAGGCATGTGTGAATGTGCACCACCCATAGAAACACAAAACCCAGCGGTGGGCGCTCTGCAAATCAACCGGACAGCATTAGACTCTCTCCTGAGCAGCTGCACAAGCACTCAGCTTACAGGGAACGCTGACACAGACCCCAGAGGATAGAGAGAACAAGGATTCTGGCTGGGAGTGAAGCTGTATGATGCTCCTTTTGGCTTGGTTTCCCTCTCCGCTTTCGTACTGGGCTAAGGAGGTGAGAAAAGCATCAGCGCTCCTGGCACTGTTCAAATCCATTAGGCGCCTATTTCATTTCACTTACATCACAACACGCTGCATCAACACATCATCAAAGCTGCCTCAGCGCTCTTGTCGCTTCGGCTTGACATGCTTTTTCTTGTTTGGCTTTCCTGGGACCGGGGAGTCAGCAAGGGGAAGGGCTGCGAAGAAGGCCTGACATTCCCTCTTCCAGGAGGTCAGTGGAACGAAAGCCAAGCAGCAGAAAAAGAGTGGAGTCGCTTGCAGGTTAGCTGTACTGTTGTGGCAAGGGGCGCGCTATCCCTGGAGGAAGAGGTCAGTTAATTCCATGCAGACATCCAGCCCACAAAGCACTCTCGTGCTGCAATGGGAAAGAGAAAGAAAACCCGCAATGGGATTCTGTGCCCAACTAGGATACAACCCAAACAAGCAAGAAATTGAACTGGATTTCTATGCTAGCCCAAAATGAACTCCAGTGCCGCCCCAGGGAGCAGGGAAACAGGAAATGGATTACAGTCCCTGCTTGGAATGGGCTGTTGGATAGACTGGATGGACTCCTCCCCAGAGAAGGTGAGGATCTAAATTGCAGAATTGTCTCCACACTAAATGCTTCAGGCTGCAACCAACAGGAGGAATAGAACTTCACCAGGACTGCTTGGCCCCACTGGGGTATAGAATGGACATTGGTAGTGCCTGGAAAGAGGAGAACCTGGGCTGGATTTCCTGCATGCCTGGAATGGATTATGCATGGACAGAAGACAGGAAACTGTTGGCACTTGGGTTGGCCACCTCTGTTCCTTTAAGCAGATCTTCCCTTGGATAGCTCCTTCCACTGGTAATATCACCAAGCCTGCAACTCCTTCTCATTGAGAAATTCTCCTCCCTACATCTCAGTCAATGGCAGCAAATCCAGCTTGGCAGAGATGGTAAAGCTCCAAGATCTATTATCTCCAGATTTTCCCAGAAGAGTTGTCTTCCAAAGCTTAGGAAAGAATGCAAAGAGGCCAGGAAGCCAGAGAGTTATCATTTTCTTGTTCTCTTCTTATCCTAGCCAATGTTCTGCATTGATACTCCCGTCTGTCTTACCATCAGGAATTGCTGCAGAACAGCCCTGTGCACCCCTTCCGTACCTCGTCCGTTACAGAGACGTGTGACTAACCTAATAGAAAAGTTCAGGACTGCTCATTGCTGGCTCCGAGCTGGTGGCAGCTAGAGAGGACGGATCTTCACCATCCTGTCTCAGGGTATGTCTACACGGCTCTTTTTCCGAAAAAACTTCCATTATATCCACACTGCAATCATGTTCTTTCGAAAGTAAATCAAAAGAACAGAGGGTTTTTTCCGGCAATGGTAATCCTCTTTCTACAAGGAAGAAGCCTTTTTCTGAAAGAGCTCTTTTGGAAAAAGGCGTGTGTGGACGAGGAAGAGGGAGTTCTTTCGCAAGAAGAGGAAAGAGGAAAAAGCACAGGTGCCCTGGTGGCCTCTCCGTCCATAGTAATCACAGCTTACATGCGAGAGAGCGTCCATTCAGTGTGGACACTATCTGTCAAAAAAGCAGATTGCTTTTTTTATGCACTTTGGCAGTGTGGACACTCTCTTTCGGAAGAAGTTTTTTTCGGAAGATCACTTCTGGAAAAGCTTCTTCCGAAAGAAGCCTGCAGTCTAGATGTAGCTTCAGACTCTTGGTACTGATGGATCAGAGAGTTCTGTGCCATTTGTTCCTTGCTTCCTTCATCTCAGGTGGGATGGGATGCCTACATCTTGAATACTGCATACAGATGTGATCTTCTGATCTCAAAAAAGATATATTGGCATTGGAAAAGATTCCGAAAAGGGCAACAAAAATGATTAGGGGTTTGGAAGAGGTCCCATATGAAGAGCAATTAAAAAGACTTGGCTTTTCAGCTTAGAAAAGAGGAGACTAAGGGGAATATGAGAGAGGTCTATAAAATCATGACTGGTATGGAAAAAGTGATTTACTTGTTTCCATAATATAACTAGGGGTCACCAAATGAAATTCATAGACAGCAGGTTTAAAACAAACAAAAGGAAGTTTATCTTCACTCAGCGCACCGTTGGCCTGTGGAACTCCTTGCCAGAGGAGGTTGTGAAGGACCATGACTTTAACAGGGTTCAAGAAAGAACTAGATAGATTCGTGGAGGTTAGGTCCATCAATGGCTATGAACCAGGATGGGTAGGAATGGTGTCCCTAGCCTCTGTTTGTCTGGAAATGGATGACATGGGAAGCATCACATGAGGATTACCTGTTGTGTTCCCTCCCTCTGGGGCATCTGGTACTGGCCACTGTGGGCAGACAGGATACTGGGCTAGATGGACCTTTGGTCTGACCCAGTCGAGCCGTTCTTACATTCGTATGATGATTCCATCCTTACCTCCTGGTTTTCAGGAGGAAAAGCAGATTTTAAGACTAGGTTTTTCAAAGGTGCCTACTGGATTTCATGCCCAAGTATCTTGGAATGTTATGAGCAGATGAGTGGCCAAATACTTTCACCATCTTTGAAAATCCCATCCCCCAACTCTTTACCCTTCACTATTGGTTCTTGACAGAAGAACCAGAAATGTTGTTGATGCTACATCTTCCTGTCCCTGCTGCACACCCTGTGAGGATGCCAGCCAGGGCCAGGTGAAAACTGGGACAAACCTGAGGCTGGGAGTAGCAAGGGAATTTGTAGTCAGGGTCGATACAGAGGGTCAGAGTCCAAGTCAAGAGGCAAAGTCCAGATCAAGCCGAGGTCAAATCCAGGAATTCAGGAGCAAGAACCGTCATGGCAGCTACAGGAAATCCACACTGGTGTCTGGGTACTGCCTGGAACACCCTTTCAATTGATACAGGTCAGGGAATCAATTTGGAGCCACGGGGATGCTGCCTATCAAACCCTTGAGGTGGAACTGCCCACGGTCTGTGTCCACAGCAGGACATCAGAAGTGGGGTGCAAGATCGTTGACAGCTGTTGCTGGATGGTAGCCTAGATACCAGCTTTTGGCTTGGGTTCTCGACCCATGGGGCCATACAGACCCCTGCTCCCAACCCAGCGGGGTTCTCTGGGTGGGATTTTGAAAGATTCTTGGCATTGGCCTAACTCGGCTCCAGTGGCAATCAATGGATAGTTGATCACCAGCTCCAATGGGAGCAAAGTCAGGCTGAGGGGAAGCGTGTTTGAAACTCCCATCCCCTGTGTACAACAGCACAAAAACTAAACAAGGCAAATGTATGACTCAGACTCTTCTGGCCCTCAGCAAAAGTTTAGGGTTGAGCTTTGGGTGGCGGAGTTTGTTTTTCGTAGTCCCATCTCGAACCTTCATAAACCCTGCATGAGCATGTAGAGAGGCCCAAACTGCTTTCCCATCTGGTCATTCCCAGAGTACTCGGGGGTTCAGATCCAGGGTCCCAATCCACCCCACCACCATGCAGAACAGTCTCTAAAAACGCTTACAGGAAGAAGCTGAACGACTAACTAGCCTTTCATCTCCACAGACCTAGGCTCAGCTATAGATACTGACATTAGCTGGGTTTGAACCAGGGACCCAAGGCCTCCACCACTTCAGCTAAAGGAATAAATCAACCAACACCACGGGGGGGGGGGGGGTATCCTCCCAGTGAAACAGTCACTGACAGGGGAGGTGAGATATTCTTTACAAGGGTCTTACATCAGGACCTAAAGGGGGATGAAAGTTTCAATCTACTCCTTGGGTGAACTTCAGTACTCCGATATAGGGCCATGCAGCATGTGCATTGCGCAGACACGCCTGAGTTCTCTGGGATTAGCTAGTTCCAGTCACAGCAGCAGTGAAGACACGCCACCAAGGTGGCAGCATGGGCTAGTCCTGGGAGTACATGCCAAGGTTCCCGGGTGGGTCCTCTGCTGCCCTGGCATCCCTGCTCCTGTAGTTGGAGCTAGCCAGCTAGGATCTGTCTACAGCTGCTCCAACCACACCTCCGACTGCCGCGTCGGCAGACCACGACACAGTGAGGTCTGCTGGGCTGTAGGCTAGTCCGTAAGGGGAGTGGTGAGATCTCCCTCGCTAGACGGGTTTGAAGTTCAACTTCACAAGGCCTTGAGAACATATTGTGAGGAACAATCCTCCACGGGCAGAGGGAGAACACGGGGACCTTTAAAGCCTCTTCCCGTATGTATGGGCCAAGTCCTGAGATCTTTACTGAGTTTTCACTCAGCCCCTGACTTGGAGAATTATTCTGGGGACATTCTCTGGCCTGTCTTAGGCAGGAGGCCAGAGTAGATGATCACAGTTGTCCCATCTGGCCTTGGACTCTAGCGGTTTGAAATGCTACATTGGCGCAACCACACGGCTATAATACTTCAGTGTGGACACTACTGATGGGAGCGGTTCCAGATGAGCATTGCTAATCCATCTTCCCGAGGGGTGGTAGCTAGGTCCGTGAACCTAGCGCTGTCTCCACCAGGGGCAAGGTCAGCTTAACTATGCCACATATGGGTGCGACTTAACGACATCACCCTAACGTTTTAGCATAGACCAGGCCTAGGAATCTAAGAACTGGCTCAATGGTTTTGTGATGAGGTGGAGAGGTCAATCGGAGCAAGCACTGTTTGTGGGCAGAGAGGCTGAGGGGACCCAAAACAAAGACGTTAGGAGTTGTCACCAAGCCAGCACAGAACCCCTGTGTCTAAACCATGTGAGGGAAGAAGGAATCAGTATTGGAGGAGTAAGGCAGGTGGGAGGCAAGGACTGTGCGCCCTGGCGGAAGTTTTGTGTGGTGGGAAGGAAGCTAAGGCTCAGCAGAGCATTAGTTTCTGCGGCTGTGTCTACACTGGGCCACTTATTCCGGAAAATCAGCCGCTTTTCCAGAATAAGCTGCGAGCCGTCTACACTGGCCCCTTGAATTTCCAGAAAAGCACTGACGATCTACTGTAAGAAATCAGCTGCTTTTCCGGAAAAACTATGCTGCTCCCACTCGGGCAAAAGTCCTTTTTCCGGAAAACTGTTCTGGAAAAGGGCCAGTGTAGACAGCACAGTAGTGTCTTCCGCAAAAAAGCCCCGATCACGAAAATGACGATCGGGGCTTTTTTCCGGAAAAGCACGTCTATATTGGCCACGGATGCTTTTCAGGAAAAAGGGCTTTTCCGGAAAAGCATCCTGCCAATGTAGACGCTCTTTTTCCGGAAATACTTATAACGGAAAACTGTTCCGTTTTAAGCATTTCCGGAAAATCATGCCAGTGTAGATGTAGCCTGCAGGTCCAAGGTGGGATTCCCAGAGAACGCTGGAAGTTCTTGGCCCAGCAATAGCTGGGCCTCAGCTTTGAGATGCACTGGCAAAGCTGGTGTAGGAAAAGATTGAAGAACTACTTGCCTGCTCTTCTATACAGACTCAGCCCTTCGTTCTCACTCAACTCCCCCCAAGATTTCCGCCCAATGAAAGAGGAAGGAAGAGCGTGCAGGCGAGGGTCCATGCTCCGCGCATCTGGCTGGTTGCATTCAGGAGCTAGCATCGTTTGAATGGCTGCAGTCCAGAAAACGGGGGGGCGGGGGAGAGGGGTTGGGACTAGAAGTAGGTACATGGGAGCTCAAATCCCAGATTTATACTATTAAAGCAAAGTGGCAGCACTGCTCTGTGTCCTCCAGAGCTTTTCCTGTGAGCTAAGATGCTGGCTGTTTGTCCCTCCTCCTGTCTCTCTGTCATCTGCTCTGGCCTCCTGCTTTTTCCCACAGTTCACTGCTTAATTACTAATTAGCAGCTGGTTTGGGTCACTCCCTCGCCCTGTGAATCGCAATCCAGTGCCAGCGGTAAGGTTTGGCAAGTGCAATACCATCTGCTCCAGGCCCCCGACTTAGCACCAGAGCGTCCAATTTCTATGCATGAAATCAGCCTTCACCATCCAAGCGTTGTTCAAACCGTCCACTGGCCAGAAGGCCGGATCGGGGCTAGGGCATAGAGCTGATCTGAAGCGGCTGCTGCTGTTGGAACCATGGTTACCGGGCTGGGCTGTACGCATCATGATGTCAGTGCAGACAACTGCCTGCCCTTGAAGGCCTAGCAAGCAGTGAGAAGGAATGACTGAATGAGGAATACAGCACAGTGTTGAGGACCGGGGGGAGTAAGAGGGATTAAACTTGTGGCTAAGGCAGAAGAGTAAGGCTATGTCTAGACTGCAGGCTTCTTTCGGAAGAAGCTTTTCCGTCGAGATCTTCCAAAAAAACTTCTCCCAAAAGAGCGGGTCCGAACTCCCAAAGCGCATCGAAAAAGTGATCTGCTTTTTCGAAAGAGAGCGTCCACACTGAATGGACGCTCCCTCGCATGTAAGCTGTGATTACTATGGACGGAGTGGCCACCAGGGCACCTGTGCTTTTTCCTCTTTCCTCTTCTTGCAAAAGAACTCCCTCTTCCCCATCCACACACGTTTTTTCCAAAAGAGCCCTTCGGAAAAAGGCTTCTTCCTCGTAGAAAGAGAATTGCCAATGCCGGAAAAAGCCCCTCTGTTCTTTTGATTTTCTTTTCGAAAGACTGTGATTGCAGTGTGGTCGTAATTGAAGGTTTTTCGGAAAAACAGCCGCTTTTCCGAAAAAACTCTGTAGTGTTGACATACCCTCAGAGTCGGGAGTTTGGGCCCCTATTCCTGACTCTGCCACTGACTCTGTGTGTTACGTCACTTACCCACGTGGGTGGCTAACCCCAACTGTCTCTCACTGAGGCTCAGCATCCTCTGGCTATGTTCACGCTGCAATCCGAGGCGAGACTGCTATATATACAAACATACCCACACAAGCTATGATCTAGCGAGCATGGATCCCCAAACCAGGGATGCTGCAGCTGTATACGCCGTATAAACTCTTCTGGGATCCTGAGTGTTTGGGTGGCTAGTCTGTGCCAATAGCTCTGCTGTCGCAGAATCCCTGTTATTGGCATTCGTGTTAGGTAGATTAAAGCTAGCTCGGGTATCACACATGATGCATTTGCACACACACACACACCCAACTAGACACACCCTAAATGGTGGCAAGGCACTCAGAGAAAGGCTGGGAATTGTTACACAAGGCTGATTCTATAACCCATGAGAGCTCAAGTCATTGCTAGCTGGAGGCTTCAAACCCTCCCTATCTTCTATCCTCTGCACCCTAAGGCGTGGGGGGGCAGTCATTAATCAGCCCCTTCAGTGACCAAGGATCAAGTGGACTTGGAGAGAGAGAAATTCAGTGGCTAACACCTGTAGGAACGGAAGAACTTCAGCAGCGGGACATTCATACGGATCCTGTCCATAAATGGAAGCCATGAGCCCTCGGAGCTGTCCAGCCAGTTCCTTTGCATCAGTGCACAGCTCACTGCAAATTTCTCTTTGCAATGTGCAAAGCCGTGACATAAATGGCTGTAAAACAAGAGCGGGCTGCGTTCCTCTAGCACCATGACCTGGCAGTAGCATGCAACCACACCACCAAGGAGCTGGTATGGCAGGGTCACATCCTAAACTTTGGGCTCTGCTGACCCCTAGCGGTTCTCTCTCTCTCTGTTCTCTCCTTGCCAGTCTTTCTCGCTTTTAGTATTCACAGAGGTAATCCTTGCTCTGCTCCGGAAAGTTTGGAAGTGAGGGACTCTCTCCGATAAATAGCAGATCCAGCCTGCATAGGCTGAGGACCACAACATAATATTTTTCAGCCTGGATGCTCACTGTTTGATGATTGGCTTGGAAATGAATTACAGTACAAGCTTTGTTATCCTGCATTCATGGGAGATGGGGGGTTCCCAGTTAATCAAATGTGCCAGTTACTTGAGCTCCACACCTTTGGCTCATGAACTTTTCACCGTACACCAGCCATAGTTGCAGGTTGATTAGACAATAGCCAAGAATGGTATTATACGCAGCAGCACGACATGAACAAACTTTACTGCTGCAAGTTTCCAAACCGCTGCCGGGTGACTGTCGAAACATTTCTGTTTAACTGCAGGAGGAATTATGTTGCCATCTCTGACAGATGTCGGTTACCTTAGTTTTCTGGATATTAATGTGCCGGACAACACCTCTTGTGCTATGCCTGGTGCCCAGGTAAGGTGGAGGCCGTATCCTCAGACATCTCCAGGAGACAGGGAAGACAAAGTCGTTTGCTCACTTACCGGGAGACTGGAAGCGAAAGCGATTACAGAGTTTGTCAGACACTGATTGGTCCTCCCCCAAGATAACTTCCATTCATCCTCCTGTCACCCCCTCAAGCAAGACCACAGGAGGGAGGAGGAATGGAATAAAGCACACGCCAAAAGTGACAGCCACGCCTAGGCGATGCCACAAGACATATGGGAATCTTCAATAGGCAGTGGAAGTGCAAATTTTGACATGCAAAGCCCAGAGATACTTGTGCATTTGATGCCGTGGATAGACAGACACTGAGATGGGCATCCAGGTGGGGAGTTTGCATCCCCTGAACGCTGCCCCTGCACATGCTCAGTCAACATCAGACAATGTTGCCTCATAGCTCGAATAGTGGACTAAGATTCAGGAGATCTGATTCTGTTCCTGGCTCTGTTAGTGGCCTTTCTGGGTGAGCTGGGGTAAATCCCTTCACCTTTGTGCCTCAGTTTCCCAGGGAATAAGGGCGGTGACCTCCTTTGTAAAATGGCTTGAGAGCGCTCCAGGAGAGCTAGCAATTACTGAGCATTTAACGCCTGCAAGCCAGTGGTGTCAGAGCACCGCTAGCCAGTACGAATGACGACGAGGCTTTGACGTTCATACACAGCCCGGGTCATTTACAAAGAGAAAAACACCAAATAAACGATCTGCTACAGTTTGCTCATCTCTGTTCCTTCCGCAGCTTGGCTAGCTGCCTTTTGACTCATAGCACCCTTGCTCACCCCATGCCTGACCTGACTACGATCCTGCCACTTTCTACACAGCAACCCTCCATTAATTCATGCTTGCTAGTCTAGTCCCAGGATCCCGGCTCTCCCAAGGCACCTCACTGCTGCTCTACACCATCCCTGGTTATTTCAGTCCACTGAAGCAGCACCTCCACCTCTTCCGGTCCTTGCAGACAGTTATGTTCCGGACCAGTAGTCCCAGCTCCCCCCAAGACAGAAGCATTGTGTGACAGCAGAGCCATGCAGACTGTCATCACCCCAGGCTCAGACAGGAAGCACCCACCTCATTTCCTTTGCAACGTAAGCCAGCATTTGCATCTACGTCTATGGAGGTGACTCCCATCCTGTCGTTTTTAAAGCATTTGACCACAGGCACTTAACGAGTCTGGAACCCCCGTTTCCATTCTTGGCAGACGCATAAAAGGACAACTGCTGAGAGCCAGTGAGAAATACAGTGTTTTAAGGGCTGTAAAAGGGGCAGCCACCTGTCTGCTTATGGTGCAATAAAGTGTTGCTGTAGCGTGGATTTATGGCCAATAAAATCACAAAGCACAGATCGGAGATGTCTTCAGTAGTTTATAAACACATAAAACTGCAACATTCCCTTCCACACATCAGCGCTTCCTTTAGTGGAAAATGAATGTGCCTACTGGAGGAAAATTCAATCATTCTTCCTCATTCCTGTGAAAGAAACTAGCGAGTTCACGGTCACAGGCTTCCTGCTGTCCCAGGATACAGCTGCCGGGAAGACTTGTGCTCCCCTTGGAGGGACTCTAGATATAGAGTGTTAGGTGTCCCAGGAGAAGATGCTGAACTCTAGCCTGGATTACCAGAAGCAGCTAAAATAAAGCCCCGTTTCCCACTACAAGGCTACGTCTAGTCTGCATCCCTCTGTCGACAGAGAGATGCAAATCAGGCACATCGAAATTGCTAATGAAGCTGGGATGTAAATAACCCGTACTTCATTAGCATAAACATGGCTGCTGCTTTTTTCGAAATGGTGTTTTTTCGAAAAAAATGGCAGTCTAAATGCGGATCTGTCGAAAATAAAGCCTTTTTCGACAGATCCTTTATTCCTCAAAAAATGGTTTATAGGATCTGTCGAGAAAGGTTTTATTTTTGACAGATCTGCGTCTAGACTGCCGTGGTTTTTTTTTTTAAACTCCGTTTTGAAAAAAAGCGGCGGCCATGGTTAAGCTAATGAGGCACAGGATATTTAAATCCCAGCTTCATTAGCAATTTCGATGTGCCTAATCTACAGCTCTCTGTGGACAGAAAGATGCAGTCTAGACACACCCCAAGAGACCAGCATTTGGTTGCAGTGCCCTGGAGTGACCTATGGGTGCAACCTCCGCATAAAGAACCACATAAAGGCCACACAAGTTGGACTTTCTACTGTTATGGACATGGGGGTGCGGGCCTTTCCATCGCCATCCTTCTACTCCACTGAATCAGTGTTCAAATTGGGACCCAGATTCATCCCAGCCCCTTCACGGCAGCCAATCCTCTTAGCAAATCCCTTGTTGGCTCTTTCTGAATGGCACAATTAGTCCTTTGAATGAGAAACCCATTGTTAGAAGGGAACATCAGCTACACTCAGGGACAAGGAACAAAAGCAGGGCCCTTGTGAAGATCACAAGGAAACTAAATAGATTCTCTAGACTAAGGGCCAGATCCCAGCTGGTGTAACACAGCAGCACCTCATTGTAGTCAGTGGAGTTACACTGATTTCCACCAGCTAAGAATTTAGCAACATTTCAGGACAGGAGGAGAATCATATTGTGATGGGGTGTTTCCCTGCACTGGCCTATGAAGGGTTAAATCCAGCCCTTGGAGAGGGCAGGGGCTGTGGAGCAAGCAGCTGTGGCAGGTATCAGCCAATTAGGGCCCAGCTGAGGGCTGTATAAATAAGGGCTTCTGGAGGGGTGGGGAGACTCACTCACTCCAGCCATGGAGAAGGAGGGACCTGGCTGCCAGGGAAGCTACTGGCTTCTTGGCGCGGAGCAGGGCTGGGGAAAGGCAGGCAGAGCTGTGGTGTTCTGGTCTGACCTCATGCCGAGGCTGCAGGGCCTGAGGGCACTAGGGCTGCAGGGGGGGCAGCCAGGGCAGGAGAAAGCAGCAGGTCTATGCCTCATTGCCTATGATGCGTGGCCATGACAAACTACAGTTTGCCTCCATACAGGGGCTAGGTGAAAACTGGCAGTGGGTCATTGAGGCAAGGTGGGGATTGGGGGTTCCCTGAGGGGAAGGACCTCAGAGTGTGGGGGGCACTGCAGCAGGGCAGTACCCAGAGAGGAGGGATGTAGATCATAATGGAAGGTAGCAGAACCATACTGTTACATAAACAGGTAACAGTAGGCGTGACACCAGCCAGAAGGGGGTGCTCTGGGGATGAATTGAGCTAATTCCCAAGTGGCCAGCAGGAGGCGCTGCGGCAGTGAGTCACACCCTGTTAGGCACATCCAGAGCCAACGTTTGGTGCAGCCAGAAGGTCAGTTGTATATGTGGCAAGCCCTTCAGGCCTCTTCACAAGTAGGGTGTGTCTAGACTACAGGGTTTTGTCAACAAAACTATACCTTTGTCTACACTGCTGCTGAATTCTGTCGACGGCTGTAAACCTCATTTTACGAGGAATACGCCTTTTGTTGATAAAAGGTGTTATTGCATCTACGCTGTCCTTTGCGTCTACACTGTCATGTCAACAAAACGGCTTGCTTTGTCGCCAGAACTGGATGTAGTCTAGATGCTCTTTGTCAACAGATTCTGTCGACAAAACTTCTGTTGACAAAAGCCTGTAGTCTAGACATAGCTGTAGTGTTTGCCAGAGAGTTTGAAGGAATAACGTTCAACTTCTGGATTGTGTGCAGACTCCACGTCATTTGTGTCAGGTAAAGGGCCACTTAAATCACGTGGCACTTTTTCTGCTCCTTGAAGGGGTGATGGAGCCATTTGGAGCAGGAGAGCAATGCATGATATGCTTGGCTATGTGGGCTTCCAGATTCACTAACATCCAGGGTCTTTGGTGTTTATGGATGCTTTCTCAAGTTCCCAATCACCATCTAAACACTTGTGGATAATGAATGATTATAACCCAGGAATTGCCACAACCCAGATTTGGTGTAATGACACCCCTGGGAGAGTTCTCCACTGGCACTGAAGCAGGGACCTCAGACTCAGAAAGCATGCACCAGGCCTGAAGTAAGAGCAGCTTGGTTAGCTCACGGGCAGTAGGAGACTCCGCTCTTAGCGTCAATCCCCAGTCCGCTCCAGCAGCTGCAGCTCTTACAAGTGGCCTGACCCTCTTAAAGTCAGCGTCATTCTTAAAGCTGCAAATCACAGACACTTGCACGCGGCTTTGGAACCCTCCAGGGCATCTAGCAGAGGGTTTCTAGGATTGGGGTACCTAAGAGAAGTGGCTCTGAAAGAGCAGGTCCAGCTCCGTCTGTACCTCAGATCCAGGAGATAAGACCTGTTCTTTCAAAGGTGCTGAGCTGCCGGTGACTTTGACTGTAGCGGTGGGTGTTCAGTGCAGCGGGAAAACCGGCCCTGCGACTTATTCTCTTGGCTCCTGTCGGGGAATGGATTGCATAAGAGCTATAAGCCCTCAGCGGGACTGGCCTGGTCTTGCTCCCCATGTGAACCTGGAACCAGATTCAATGAGCAGGTTGCAGAGCTTGGCAAATGGCCCAAGAGAGGCTGGGCTAGGGTGGAGAATATCCTCTGTAAGGGTACGGCAAGATTGCGAGGCTCTATCAGAAATAGATACGCAAAATGTGGCTTCGCACTTTGCGTATCTTTTTCCGATACTTTTGTCGGAAGAGGCTTTTCCGAAATTTGGCCTGTCTAGACTAGGCCAAATTTTGGGGAAATAAACCCCTCTTTCGAAAGCCCCCTTCTTCCTCGTGGAACAAGGAATACGGGGGCTTCCGAAAGAGCGCATTTGCTCTTACAAATTTTTTTTTTTTGGAAGAGCAAACACATTCCCTGGATGTGGTGGAGTTTTTTCGGGATACCAGCGGTATGCCAAACCTCCTCCCCTCCCCCCCTCCGCAGTCTAGTCAAGCAAAACAGGGCAGCTCTAAGCTAAGCGTGGCATTGAGGTTGTGGGTGCGTTTAGATCAGATACTCCATGAGAAAAAAAAATGAAAGGTGGGGGAGAGGGAGCTCTCAGGAGACATCTCTTCATGGCCTGGCAGGAAAAACGTTTCCCTGATGCAGTCTTGTAAAGTGCTGAATCTTTCAGCAAGCCCTAGGCAACGGCAGAGTACTGGTGTCATCTAGTGACTGTTTGTGTCATTGCAGTTTGCACTGGGAGAGGAAGGGCGGATTTCAGTCCTCAACTTGATCTTTTAAGTCGCAGCAAAGGGTTTTGTCAAGCAGTCACTAGTTGTGTGCATGCTCGTTTGGAACCCTAGCTATAGCAGCGTTCAATAATTGCTATATTTATCTCGCTTTCGACTTAGATTGTCTGCTCTTTGGGGGCAGGGACCATGTTTTGTTCTGTATTTTTTTAAGGCCGCTGGCATGGGCAGGTCCTGGCCCATGCTTGGGCTTCAGAGGTGCTTCTGCACCACAAACAATACATAATATCTCCCCTCCATCATCTCAGAGTGCTTTGAAAAGAGTTAGCCAGGTTATTCTATAAACACAGGCGAGCTTGACAGGCTGAAAAGCAGGAAGAATTGAGCAGATCAGAATGGGTCACTGTAAAAATCACGAACATGGCTATATGGCCTCTCCCCTCCCAAAGTTTCACTGGCATTCCTTCTCCTTTTCCTCTGCCTGAGCTAGCCGGAAATTTGTTGGGTCTCTGAAAAAGTGCCCAAGTCCCAACCAAAATCAAAATCACTGCTTACATTATGAGGTTCCTGGTATTTAAAAGGGTGTTCCAAGGAGGAGGGAGAAACATTGTTCTCTTTGGCCTCTGAGGATACGACAAGAAGCAATAGCCTTAAATTGCAGCAAGGGAGGTTTCGGCTGGACACTAGGAAAAAGTTCCGAACTGTCAGGGTGGTTAAACATTGGACTAAATTGCCTAGGGAGGCTGTGAAATCTCCATCATTGGAGATATTTAAGAATGGGTTAGATAGACATTCATCAGGGATGATCTAGACCAGCGGTTCCCAACCTTTTCCAGATGGGGACCTATTTTGACAATTCAGGGAGACTTGATGACCAGGGCAATTCAAAAAATGTGCGAATGGCTCCTTAAGAGCCACCTGAGGAGACACCAGGCGACCCTTTTGAAATGTAATGGCAATTCCTATTTGGGTCCCAACCCATAGGTGTGCTTGGTCCTGCCGTGAGGGCAGGACTCGATGACCTCTCGAGGTCCCTTCCAGTTCTAGGATTCTCTGATTGGGGGTCTAGAAACATACATGGTGCCTGTTTTTGTAAAGCCAGACTCGAAATGGGAATTCTTTGCTCCATGGAGGCACCAGGTTATTTTCCTCTCTCTTCCAGTGTCTGGGTCGGAGGGAACATAGAGAGTTGTTAGTGCTTCCAGCGAGGCACCCTGGAAAGCAACAGCAATCCCCGCTTTGCTCTCCAGCAGCCCAAGTGATTTGTTTCGTACATTTCTGAGCAGAAGTGAGGCTCTTCCTAGCCTATGTGGCGTCAGTTTCACCCTCTTATAGCTCCTCTCTCTCTCTCACCTGCTATCCACTTTAGCCAACCAGGGCTAACCTTGCAGCATTTTGTTGTAACCAGTTAAACTACGAGGGATTCCTGGGCAGCTTGATCTAGTGAAACTTTGTATCATCCAGAGGGAAATGAGAGGACTAGGGCCAAGAGTTTGCCAGGCTAGGCTCAAAGGAGTGGCCGATTGGATCATGAGCCATTGACAAGAGGCACAGAAGGATGTTGCAGCCTCTCTTAAGAAACAGGATCAGCCTTTAACAAGATTGTCAAGAGCTACTCCTCAGCCCCTGCTGAATCCAGATCCAGAGCGGCATGCGGCACCCATCCTCTTGCAGAGCCCGGGTGGAAAAGTGACAAGGGATCTTGCTCCTCAAAAAGTGGTTCAAAAGTGGGTGGGGATGGGGAAGAATTGGTCACAATGAAGATTTTCTGGAGGTCTGAGCTTTACATGGCTTTGACTGGCTGGATTCCCCTCCCCCACACACTGGCTGTGTCTAGACTGGCCATTTTTGCGGAAAATCATCTGCTTTTCCGCAAAAA
>JANRFK010003894.1:17752314-17766823 GCA_030068395.1 Apalone spinifera | reverse complement strand
ACCTGCCTAATCTACATCCCTCTGCTGACAGAGGGATGCAGTCTAGACATACCCTTGGTGTGCAGCTACACTGCACCGATAGCTCGAAATAAGTGACCCAATTTGAGCAATACAAATTGCATGGCTTATTTCAAGTTTATTTTGAAATAGCTTATTTAGAAATTTGGCACTGTCTACTATAGAGCGTCAAATTTCAAAATAGAGTGCTATTCCGAAACATCTCTTCATCCTCATGGAACAAGTTTTTCAGGGATGTGTGATTAGAGAGCCTATTATTTTGAAAGCTATTTCAAAATAATGGGCTTCTTTAAAAGATGCGGAATAGCTATTTCAGGATACCATAAATATCCCAAAATAGCGCCGCAGTGTAGATGTATCCTAATAGTTCAGATGTTGCTTCAACTATTTCCTTAAGGTGTGCTCAGGTGAATTTAATTGGGCCCTGCCCATTTGAATGCATGCATCTTATCTAAATATTCTTTAATGTATTCTTTCCATATTTTGGCCTGATATCCTTCCTCCTGGTTGTTAATAATCTGAGGAAGTGGGTTTTGCCCACAAAAGCTCATGATACTAGATTTTTTTTATTAGTCTCCAAAGCCATGTCTATACTAGGAGATTTCGAATTTACTAAATTCAACTTCTGGGCACCTGTTTTTACAAATTCGAAGTTCCGTGTCTTCACTATGGGGAAGAATTGAACACAGTCTGAGGTAGGCTCCATTAATGTGGACGCGTTACCATGGCCTCAGAGCACCAGGAAGCATGCTGGGGAGTGGCGGTAGGGCTCCTGGAGGCCAATTAGTTCAAATTAGCAGCACCAGAGCATCCACACGAACATTATTTCGGACGTACAGGTTTGGGACTAGCATTATTCCTCATGAAAAGCAGGATACAGAGTTCAAATTCCGCAGCCCCTTTATTCCAGAATAACGGGCTTGGCAGTGTGGAAGCATGGCTTACAAATTCGACCTTGGGGAGGTTATTTCGGACTAAGATCCTAGTGTAGATCAGGCCTTAGTGCTACAGGACTACTCGTTGTTTTTAGAACCCTGTAAGTCTCTTAGCCTTCACAACATGCTCTGGCAAACAGTTCCACAAGCTGACTGTATGTTGTGTGAATGAAAAAATACTACCTTTCATTTTAAACCTGCTGCCTATTCATTTCATCCCACGACCTTTATTTCTTGTATTGAGCAGGAGTAAATAACACTTCCTTCTTTACTTTCTCCACACCCATCATGATTTTATAGGCCTCTCATATCTCCCCCTCACTCATCTGTTTTCCAA
Source organism: Apalone spinifera (assembly GCA_030068395.1). Taxonomy (NCBI): domain Eukaryota; kingdom Metazoa; phylum Chordata; order Testudines; family Trionychidae; genus Apalone; species Apalone spinifera. The sequence goes on along the minus strand of JANRFK010003894.1, from coordinate 17,765,533 downwards.
ACTGAGACGTCCCCAGCCTTATTAATCTCTCCTCGTATGGAAGCTGTTACATGCCTCTAATCATTTTTGTTGCTTTTTTCTGAACCTTTTCCAATTCCAATATCTCTTCTTCTTTTTTTTCGAGATGGGGCAACCACATCTGCATGCAGTATTCAAGATGTAGGTATTCCATGGATTTATATGTAGCAATATGATATTTTCTGTCCTATTATCTTTCCCTTTCTTAATGATTCCTAACATTGTTTGCTTAAAATGGGTAGCAGGTTTAAAACTAATAAAAGAAAATTCTTCTTCACGCAGCGTGTAGTCAGCCTGTGGAACTCCTTGCCAGAGGAGGCTGTGAAGGCTAGGACTATAATAGAGTTTAAAGAGAAGCTAGATAATTTCATGGAGATTAGGTGCATAAAAGGGATAAAATGGTGCCCTTGGCCTCTGTTTGTCAGAGGCTGCAGAGGGATGGCAGGAGACAGATCACTTGATCATTGTCTTTGGTCCACCCCCTCTGGGGCACCTGGTGCTGGCCACTGTCGGCAGACAGGATACTGAGCGAGATGGACCTTTGGTCTGATCCGGTACAGCCGTTCTTATGTTCTTATGCTTTTTTGACTGGCATAGCACACTGAATCAATGTTTTCAGAGAACTATCCACAGTGTCTCCAAGACCTTTCTCAACAGCTAATTTCGATCCATCATTTTAGTTGGGATTAAATGCAATGTCGATAAATGCAATTTTTCTCCTTCCTCCTCGTAACAACCTTTTATGTATTTAAACTGTTATGTCCCTCCTCAATCTGCTCTTCTGTAGACTAAATAAACGCAGTATTTTCAATCTTTCCTCATAGAACACATTTTCCAGACCTTTAGTCGTTTTTGTTGTTTTTCTCTGGATTCTCTTCAGTTCATTCACATCCTTCTTGAAACTTGGTACCCAGAACTAGACACACTATTCTAGTTGAGGCCTAATTGACGCTGAGTAGAACAAACACCTATGCTTGGTTCTGGAGCCTGACCCAAAACCAACAGAAGCCAATGGAAGTCTTCCAAATGGCTTCAATGTGCTTTGTCCTAGGCCCTTGGAGCTTAGTTACCATGGTGATGTATTTGAGGTAGGTAGACAGTCCAGGCAGGGAATGAATTGGGAATGCAAATCCTATGAGGGAAAGAACCCGAAACCGCTTTCAGTACTCAGTCTGGAATGCAGTTCTGATGCAACCACTGAGAAGAAAGTGAAAATGACCTTGTGTCTATCTGGGATAGCTTTTGTCTACAACTCCTCCTCATCTCCTTTACATTCCTACATGCTGAGCATGTCAGTCACTAAAAACCCCGGCTACCTCTAGAAGGCCCAAGTTTCTTGTTCCCTTCTGCCGCACATTAGATAACAGCCAGAGGGGTTTTTTATTATTATTTATCTTAGTTGTTTAAGGCTTTCCTCCCTTGGCCTGATAAGACTCGATTAATGCTGCAGTCCACAAACGGCTCTGTGCGAACAAGGTCGCCCTGTGAAAAGCTGGCTTTGATGGTGCTTTCTGACATCTTTCTATCATGTGTCTCATCAGTTTCAGAAAACTCCACTGTGAGCAAGCTACTACAGTAACTCGTCTGTCCCGTAATGAGGCTGGGTCACATGCATGGCTTGAGGGGGAGAAGAGAGGAGGCAAGGAAGGCATTTTAATATTGATGTCTATTTAAGCTTCAATTGTCCATACCAAGAAAATACTAGAGGAGAAATGCAAGAGGAATTCACATCAGAGCAACCACCTAGAACAGCCCTAGTAACCACAAAGGAAGGGAAGTTACTATAAGTGTGTAGTGATTTTTCTTTGCGTTGACCACGTAGGGCATTTTCATTAAAAAAAATTGTTTATTAAAAACAGGGTAGCTGGCACAGACCATGGGTCAAGTCTTCAGCTGGTGCAAATCTTGAGGTCAATGGAGTTTTGCTGATTGATTAACACAAGTTGAGGGAGTCTGTTCCAAGGTGAGTAAGGGGTAAATCTGAAAGCCTACAGACTTCATTATGAGACTTAATGCTTAAGAGTTGCTTAAGAATCCCCAGCAACTGTCAGTGCCAATGTGTTTTTATAACACTTCAAGGCTATTTCAGGAACACTTGGTCAAGCTGAGTAGATGCACAGACGACACTGGGACTACTTGCATAAGTATTTTTCATCACAAGGGTTATAACATTAGGCCTGGATTATATATCACTTATTCCATAACTTGTATTCCGGTAGTGCCCAGTCGGGAAAATGGCCCAATTGTACTAGGTATTGTACAGAAAGAGTCAGATACATTTCCTGCCCCTAAAGAGTTTTCAGTTTGAAGGCCTTCGATTCTGCAAACTCTGTTGCTCCTGTTTAAAGGTAAGCATGTGACTTTTCCCATTTGGGACTATTCACACTGTAAAGCAGGGGCATAGCCATGGTGGGCCATAACTCGCCCACTTTGCATCCAGGCCCACCCCTGTAGCCTCACCCCTCCCCTCCCATGGCTCTCCTCCTGCCCCTGTGTTTGCTCCTCTCTGCCTGCCTGTCCATTGTGCAGTGGTGGCCCATCCATAGGCGCGAACTAGGCGGTCACCTAGGGCGCCAAATTAAACGGCCGTTGAGGGGTTTGGAGGTGGGGGCGCCGATCGCGCGTTTTGCCTAGGGCGCCAGTTGCCGGCAGCTCGCCAAGGGCAGCTCCTGCCAGTATGCCAATCAAAGAGTGGGATTTGAATGTGGGGGCTTATCCCATTCCACCAGGTACTCCAGTTGGGGCCCTGGGGTTTATCCCATGCTGCTCTATGCTCCTGCCTGGCACCCCAGCCAGAAAGCAGAGAAATAGATCAAGACCTTGCTCATAGACCCTGCTCTCAGGGTGCATCCCTGGCCCTGGAGTGCCCTGGCCAGCGTGTCTCTCTCCCACTCCCCCCTCAACTTGTTGGAGGAGGTGGCCCAATCCCTCCTGCCCCCCAGTATTGCCCACACATCTGACGTGTCCCCTTCTGGCTATGCCACTGCAGCGAAGGGCGTGCAATAGTACTTGCAGAAGCAGGCTTAACGAGGCAGGCTAGCTACCATTTATTTGACAGACAACAATGACTCGTCGAATTATTTTCACTGGTGTGAACCCTATTTAAGGGCTTCTCAGCAAGGACACAAAAATGGGTAAATCAGCTTCTTTCCTTAGATGTCCACAACATAGCTACAGTCAAGCAAGGAATTTGTAACAATTGCTTTAGTCAACACATTTTATTTTTCTGTTCACTATGCTTTTCTCCACTCCCTTTACTATTCAAAATGACTTGTGATCAAGTTTTGGTGGCCAATCCTTGGGTCTGAAGATTGATTGCCGTTGGCTGCAAGCATTCCATAATCAACATGAAAGATGTTCTGTCTAGACCCATCTGACCAAGTTGTCAGCTGGTGTAAGTAGTCACAACTCCAGTGAAGTTACTGGTAATATGATATGTTTCCATTCATTGACTGGATGGGTGTAACCTTATAATCTAGTTTCTGCTATAATCATGCTCTCATTATTATGCATTTAAAATTTGCTTTTCTGGAATTTTAAAATTTGGCTTAAAATCCACTATTGCAGTCATTATTTCTTCCAGTAAACTTATTTGCTAAAATATTTTTGGGCATGTATACACTTGCATAAATTCACTTAGGGTATGTCTACACTTGCCCCCTAGTTCGAACTAGGGAGGCAAATGAAGCATACCGAAGTTGCTAATGAAGCGCGGGATTTAAATATCCCGCGCTTCATTAGCATATTCACGGGCGGTTGCCATTTTAAAATGTCGGTCGCCCAATTTAACTTGCCGCGTTTAGACGTGGTAGTTCGACTGGAAACCCTTCCCTCGATTTAACTGTTATTCCTCATTGCACAAGGAGTAACAAAGTTAAATTGGGCGACCAGCATTTTAAAATGGCGACCAACCGCGAATATGCTAATGAAGCGCGGGATATTTAAAACTTTGGTATGCTTCATTTGCCTCCATAGTTCGAACTAGGGGGCAAGTGTAGACATACCCTTACAGAGTAACAGACTTTTTTTTTTTGACAGTGTTTGCTAATTTCTGCTATAGGTTCTTTAGGAATTAAAAGCATTTCTATAGCTAGTGATCTAAGGCCTAATGGTCATATATTTGAAAGACTTGCTTCATTCGAGAGATGGAGATCCATCAGTCAAGAGCTTGGCAAATGCCCAAGCATTCCTCAACACTGAATGGAAACTCTCCATTTCCACTTAACGGGACATTCTGGCATTCATCAGCTGGACATGTCAGAAATCTGCAATCCTTACTAATGCTGGGTGGATTTTTTTAAAACTATTTGGTCAACCCCAAGCTGCATTTTTCATCAAACTATTAAATTCTGGTTGAATTGGGTTTTGATCTGAAAAAATAGTTTAAAAATTTGAGGGGCCAAAATGTTGTGCTTCACCATTTTTGAAACAATGGTTCAGCTTTTCATTTCAAAATATTTTGTTTCTAAAGATATATCTACACTGCACAGCTATTTCGAAATAAGCTATTCCAGAATAGTTATTCCAAAATAGCTCATTTTGAAATAGCACGTCTACACGGCAGAGAAGCCTCAAAATTAGTCCGAGGCAGGCTTCCCTAATGTAGACGTGCTATCTCAATTTACAGCCCCAGAAGGCACTGGGGAGGAATAACTTAGAATGGCCCTGGTGAGGGTCTATTTCGAAATAGCAGAAGTGGAATGCCTACACATGCCTTATTTTGAAATAGCTATTTCAGAATAGGCATTATTCCTCATAGAATGACATTTATAGGTTTCGGAATAAGCCGCCCATTATTTCGAAATAATTTCGAAATAACGGAATGTCTGTGTAGGCACTCACATAGTTATTTCGAAATAATGGCCATTATTCTGAAATAACTTTACGGTGTAGACATACCCTAAAATTGAGAAAGATTTAAGAAAAACAAACCAAAAAAAGAAACAAAAGTTGTGGAGGCAAAATCTGTTATGATTGATTGATTTTGCCCTTTTTTTGGGGGGGGGCAAGAAAATGTGAAATTTCCATTGACTGGAGCCAGCGTTTTTTCTCTCTAGTTGGGCTCCTAGAAAAATAACATCGCCATTTATTTATTCACTCATTCTAATTCTAAATACAGTCTTCAAAATTTTCAGTTATCCAACCAATCGCAAATCCTTACCCATGGGATTCTGATGTGCCTAGGATTAGCCTGCAGGTCACCTTCAGTCAGAATAGCCTCAACTTTTTTGTTTTGTTTTATTACAGGGTAGTTTACTTGTTAGATGAGCGGATGAAAAGGTTCTCTATGTGTAGTGACAGAGCCAAGTAATTTCATTTATTAGGAAATGCATAATGCTTAACCTGGAAATGTCACACTTGTCCTCAAACTTTTTGTAATGTTGTGATGGTCAGGAGAAGATTCTTCTTTCTTGGAGGATGAAAGGAGACCTTATTTACTGAGATTAGCCAATTTACTCAGATTAGCCAAGCAAAATGGTCTAATCAGAGAGGATGGAGCATTACCGCCAGTAGGTATTGTAGTAGACTGAGCATGTGTCAGAAGACCTGGGTTTTATTTCCTTGATTTGCTCTACAGCTTTATGCCAGACACTTAACTGCTCTGTGTCCAGGTTTCCTAATTCTTTCCTACTTTACGAGGGAATCTAGTTAATGTTTGGAACCTATATGGAGATACTTAATCAGAAGGTGGTGGAGTAGACTAGTGTATCATCATTGTCCAGGAATGCCCATGTTTAAGGAATTAAACTAGGCTGCTCACAGATTACAAAATGAGCTGTAGTCATATGGCATTCCCTCCCACCCCTTTCTTCCCCTCCTTTCCCCAGAGCAAAACAAACACTCTTCCACAAATGAAATTCTACATCCTCCTGGACTGGACAGCACTGGAGGCAATGCAAGATTTGTGAAGCAAGCTGTCACTTTTATCAATTGGCCTCTCTTCAGATGGTCTGGAACGCTCCGGTTTCCTTGAGTCATGTTTTTCATGTTCTGCCACTCAAGCATCGAGGCATGCCAGTTTACAATGGCTGTTTGTTCGATGGGCAGCATGCTAATTAACCATCAGCCTTCCCAGAGGCTTTTGTGGTCCAATAAAACAGGAGGGAGGAAAAAAAAAGATACATGCTGCAATATCATGATCTTTGTATACAGTCTAGTCTCAGCCAGTTTAACTGCTTTATTCCAGCTCCTCTCTGCTTCCTACTTTTTAAGGCCTGTTTTGAACTCGTGTTTGATGTTCAGACTTAATGTCAACCAAATTTAGGCCCCTTTGCTCTTTTAGGTCTGGAAATACCATCAGGGTTCTCAATAGCTATTGGCTGCCAAACCAACCAATGGGAAAATGCCAGCATCGTCTTCCCAAGTAGCTGGGGGCCAGTCTACCATCAGTGGGGAAGAGATCCAAAAGGCCAGGATTTGGTGGCTAGATTTTGAGGTACCCCAAATTACAGGACAAGCTTGTATAAGGACGGTCGGTCTCCACATTCTTCTCTCTCCTTTTTCAGGACATAAAGAGAGACACAGACTGGCGACCTGACTCTTCATTGCCTTGCACATTGTGAGACCAGTTACGCTTGAGTCGGGTTGATTCAAACAGCTGTCATTTTGTGTCCAGACGTTCAGCTGATGCAAGTCACCATTGACGTCCAAGATATGACGTATTTATACCAGCTGAGGCCATGGCCAGTGGTTCTTGCTAGTACAGTATCTCCATTTGGCATAGATATAGATTACAATTACTCCACAAGGTAGATGTCAGTGCAGAACCAAACCCCAGTAAAGTTACCGCTGCTCTAAACCAGCAGTGACTTTACCAGCCTTCCCACTAAGCCCATGTAGACCAGCCTGAAGACTGGGGTATTTTCCTCAAACACTTTCTACAAGTGCAAGGGGATCACAGAGAGATGCACCCTAACAAGGGAATTACCCGGACAATAGAAGATGCAGGAAAGCATAGGCCAGGTCCTCAGGAAATGTAAAGCATGGGAGCTCCATGGACTTCCAATGAAGATGTGCTTACTGTCACCAGCTGCAGCTTTGGCCCCATATCTCTAGCTCTGTTACTCGTGAGGTGTTTACGAGCTCCCCCTTCCCCGTGTAGAATTATCTTTGAAACACTGCGGCTATGTCTACGCTACGTGTTTCGTCGGACGAGGCAATGCAAATGAAGTGCTGATTAGCATTTTCTTGTGCTTCATTTGCATAATCTAGTCTGATCCGTTTTTGCGCAAAAACAAGGCGTGTGGACACGTCCGTTTTGTGCAAAACCTTTTTGCGCGAGATCCTTATGCTTCTCTGAGAGGCACTGCTTATTTTTGCACAAAAACCTCTTGAGCAAAAACAGATCAGAATAGAGTGTGCAAATGAAGTACGAGAAAATGCTAATCAGCACTTCATTTGCATTGCACTTCCATCAAAACACATCGTGTAGACATAGCCTGCGAGGTAGCTGAGGGCCTTGTCCACTTTCCATGGAAGTCGGGGGCAGAGCTGCCCTTGCTGGACACAAACTCCTGTGATCAGGTCCCACCACATTGGGCCAGTGGGCTCTTAAGCGTCCCTTGCTCTAACTGGGCGACAGCACTGTCTTTTTCCCTGGCTTCTCTGGGCCCACTTCCTGGGCACCATCTCTGTTACCCTCTCATAGAAGTGGGACCACCTGGGTCATCTCGCTAGGCTCCCAGGACCAGTGGCACCTGGGTCATCTCGCTAGGCCCCCAGGACCAGTGGTGAGTCTCCCAGACTCCCCGGTGCACTCATTGGTGAGGCGGGGGACCAACGCAATTCAGGAAAAGTTTGAGAATATCTTGCAGGGCAGAGGGACGTGCGCAACACCCTGCAGAAAAGAGCTGAAAGTTCACAACTCCCCCACAACTCATCTTTCTAGGAGACAAAGGCTACAACGAGATGCTGGACAGGGTCTTTGCTCTGGGATTCTTACAGTGCATCTACACAGAACCCTAACTCGAAATAAGATACGCAATTTGAGCTACCCAAATTGCGTAGCTTATTTTGATGCTCTTTGAAAATAGCTTATTTTGTCATCTGATTTCGAAATAAAATGCTATTCCAAAACGTCCCTTATGCCTCATAGAATGAGGTTTACAGGGACGTTGGAATAGCGAGCCCAAAATAATGGGCTTGCTGTGAAGACACAGGATAGCTATTTCAGGATGGACAAATTGGGAGGGGGGAAGGGCTTTCGTACCACCAGGGTGAGCACTCTGGGCTAAAGATTATAAAACGGGACCTCCTCCCACTATTGTACAGCTAGGCAGCCTCAGAGCACACCTATCACATCACCCCCTGTACACGAGTCACATAGAGAAATGCCTCTCCTTCCCTGGTTCATGGATGGCTCTGAGCCCTAGTTGGGAAGCATATACCTGGATGCCTAGAGGAAGGCAGCAGCACACATGTGGGGTAGAAGAAAAAGGTGCCGGGGAAACATTTGCTGCAAAAATGTAGCTACCGTGTGAGTTTAGGTGCCTACAGGGTTAGTCAGCAGCCAAGTGAGCTTTGTGGATCACCGTGGTATCTAAAAACGAGATCTAGGTGCCTAAATAGGGGGGTTAGATAACCAAAGTATCTTTGCAGGTCCAAGTGAGGTGCCCAAGGTCACACTGGGGTCTAGCCAGGAATCCGGAGCTCTTGTGGCTAACCCTGGATTAGATCATCTTTCCCCTCGTGCCTCGATTCATCTCCCCAAATAGAATAATCCAAAATCTCTGCCCCTGACAGATTGACTCTCGATGGCCCCTCTACCAACCCAAGTTTTTGAACTAGGTTTCCAGTTTACAAGCCACGTCCACCTTGTGCCCAGTGAAAACAGGTGCAGAGACCCCGCCCCTCCTCAAAAAAAGACATTAGCACAAAATATGTAATGCACACAAGTCCTCTACTCAGAACAAACAACCCTGCCAGAAAGGAGTGTGCAGTGTATTACAGAGCCTACACAAGCATTTCGGACCTCAGAGGTTTCTCCTAACCTCAGTGTGCTTTGTCCAAAAATCACCGATTTGTACGGCTCTGGAACACAAGGCCTCCTAGTCATTGGCCGCTGGGCTAAACAAGGCAAAACCGTGCAAGTGACATTACTGTTGTTACATCTGTAGATCTGCCAGTTTCTCAATAGTTTGGTTTTGATCAATTTTATAGTAAATTCATGGATTTACTCTGGTTGTTAATCCACATAAGCCAGCTCGCTAGGGATTTATTGAACCAAAGGAGGAGTTTCCCCAAATCGTGGAAATTCATTGTCTACTCTCCCCACCCTGGAATAGACTTAGGCATGCTCCATCTCGGCACAGGCCATAAAGGGAGGAGCAACTAAAGACGCGCTGCAATTATCACAGGCTGTCTGATGAGAATCCAGGGCTGGGAATGAAAAGGAGGCGAGAAAGACAGACAAGTGCAAAGTGAGAGGAAGCGAGAGAGGCGTGTTGGTTGCGGGACTGGAGAGGACCACAGTGGGAGACTAGCAGCCTTGGGAAGTACCCAGCGGTAAAGACCAATCTGTCAGGGCCACTTGGGTAGCTGGAAGCCAAAAGGCAGCACAGTGGGAATGTGGCTACTCTGCGCGCTAATAATCTGCTCTGTGTTTTCAGAGTCAAGACCTGGGATGAAATCCTGGCCTCGATTAAGTCAGTGGCAAAACTCTCACACACACACGCCTGAGCATTGGTGGAGGGCTTGCCTGCTCTGGGATGAGGAGGATACACTGGGTTAGCCACACCAATGAATCCCAGTGCAAAGCACCAGCGTACGAAACATACGAAGTGGCTTCCATCTGGGGCTAGCTGCAGAGATTTCATCACTGGACACAACCACATCAGCCACCAAATCAGAGGCTCATTTAACTGCATATCCACTAATGTCATCTATGCCATCACATGCCAGCAATGTCCCACTGCCATGTATAGTGGCCAAACTGGACAGTCGCTACAGAAAGAATTAATGGACACAAATCTGATATCCGAAAAGGCAACACACAAAAATCTGTTGGAGAACACTTTAACCTGGACACTCGTTAATGGATCTCCAAGTTGCCGTTTTTGTTTCAGACCAATTCTACAAGCCAAATACACAGAGAAGGGTTGGAACTTAACTTCATTCACAAGTTTAGTTCTTATGCAAATGGTATGAATCAGAATATCGGATTGCTCGCACATTATCAACCAACCAAACAATGAAGGTGCTAATGGTTCTTGATGTCTGTGTAGAATCTGATGTTGGTCATCTTACTTTCCAAGTGCAAACTAATGGTTCTTATCAGCCTCTTGTAATTATTTAGCCTTTAACGTGCTACTAGACTATTTGTTGTTTTGTAAGTTTTTCCTGTTACAGACTAACTCGGCTACCCCTCTGAAGCTTATCTACTCACTGTCTCTTTTTTTCTTCCTCCCCTCCATTTTTTTCCTTCTCCCCTCTCCCTTCTTCCCTTACTTATTCTTGGATCTGGACTTCCAACACTCCTGTCATCTGAAGAAGAGGGTTGTGCCCACAAAAGCTTTGATACTATCTACATGTTTTGTTAGTCTTTAAGGTGCTGCAAGACTATTTGTTGTTTTTTAAGTTTTTCCTGTTACAGACTAACTCAGCTACCCCTCTGAAGCTATTTTCTCACCAGTGCAGCATGTCACAGAATCATAGAATCCTACCTTTACCTCGAAATAAGCTACTCAATTTGAGTTACACAAATTGTGTGTCTTATTTCGATCTTCTTTCGAAATAGCTTTTCTCACTTGGCGCTGTCTACACAGCGCCAAATTTTGAAATAACCTGCTATTCTGAAATATGCCTTAGGGTGCATCTACACTGCAGGACTTAACTCGCAATAAGCTATGCAAATTGAGCTACGTCATTTGCGTAGCTTATTTTGAAACAGGGAGCATCTACGCAGCACTTATTTCAAAATCATACAATTATAGAACACTAGAACTAGAAGGGACCTCGAGGGATCATCAAGTCCAGTTCCCTGCCCTCGTGGCAGGACCAAGCACCATCTAGATCATCTCTGACAGGTATCTGTCTAACCTGCTCTTAAATATCTCCAGTGATGAAGATTCCACAACCTCCCTGGGAAATTTATTCCAGTGTTTAACCATCCTGACAGGCATCAATTTTTTCCTGATGTCCAACCTAAATCTCCCTTGCTGCAATTTAAGCCCATTGCTTCTTTTCCTATCCTCAGAGGCCAAGCAGAACAATTTTTCTCCCTCCTCCTTGTGACACCCTTTTAGATACTTGAAAACGGCTATCATGTCCCCCCTCAGTCTTCTCTTTTCTAAACTAAACAAGCCCAATTCTTTCAGTCTTCCCTCATAGCTCATGTCTTCTAGACCTTTAATCATTTTTATTGCTCTTCTCTGGACCTTCTCCAATTTCTCCACATCTTTCTTGAAATGTGGTGCCCAGAACTGGACACAATAGTCCCATTGAGGCCTAATCAGTGCACTCTTAAATAGAAGCACTCTTCAAAATAGAGCATTCTTCCTCCGACTTCCCTTATTCCTTGTACAATGAGGGTTACAGGAGTCAGAGTAAGAAGTCCTCCAGCTTGACAGTATTTTGATACTATTTTGAAATAACTGACAGCTGTGTAGATGTGGATGAAGTTATTTTGGAATAACGCTAATTATTTTGAAATAATGTTGCTCCTTGTGGAATGAGGGTTACAGGGACATTGGAATAGCAAGTCCGAAATAACAGGCTTGCTGTTAAGACACAGGATAACTATTTGAGATACTCCGGTACCCTGAAATAGCGTTGCAGTGTAGACGTAGCTGAAGGGACCTCAAAAGGTCATCAGGTCCAGTCCCCTGCTCTCACAGCAGGACTAAGCACCATCTAGATCATCCCTGACCAATATCTAGCCAACCTGCTCTTAACCATGCTCCACACAAGGAGCACACAGCGGTGCTGGAAACCCCATGGACTAGAGAGAGGAAGAGTGGAGAAAGATGCTCTCAGGATATTTAAAAGGTCTCCAGGCCAGCTGACGTAGATCATAGCTCATTCAGCACAGTGACACTGATTTAACCCTGCTGAGGTCTGGCTTTCGGGCCAACCGAAATGCCCCTGATCTGTCCTCACTGCAGTCAGCTGCTACCCCAGCTGGGGTCGATCCTTAACTGCTGCCTCTTGGAGATAGCCATGGCAGAGGGCCAAGCACTGAATGGGTCATGGGGCCCGACTGTCAAAGGTGCTGAACACCCACCGTTCCCGTTGGCTTCACTTAGAGCTTTGAGCGCTAAACTTTTCAAACCTCAAGTCCCTGGGGGTCCCTCCGGGCTGACGCTGAGGCCCGTAGCGAGGCTGGCTTTCGCACAACATGTTCTGCAATGGCCCGTGGGGGGAGCAGAGCTTCTTCAGGGCAGGCAGCGTGTACCTTCTTCATGTGGCTGAGTGCGGGCACGCCTCACACTTTGCTGCAGGAGGTTTTCCTACCTGCCACTAGGGGTCACCAGCTTCCACTGCCCTAGGGAAAATTGGGAGGGAATGCAATGCCATGGCTACAGGGCTCCCTGCCCCTCGTGTTCTTTCGGTGTCCCCTGGCAACCCCCCTCCAGATTCATGCCTGGGGTGGAATCCTGAAGTTCTCCCATTCGCACCCCTTGTCTACACCAGTGGGAGCCGCAGTGCAGTGAAAAGGGATTTCCTGCAGGACCTTTGCAAGGAGAGAAACGTACCCAGTTCTCAGCTAGTGGAATAAAAGACCAATGCTGCTACGGTGGTTTGTCTGGCCCGGGTCTGATCTGCTGACGCATGCTCGTGAATGGCGGAAAGGGTTAACTATGAGGGGTTGGGTTTTTCCCCCTCCTGGTAGTTTGCAATTACAATCTGTAGTCACACTTTCTGCCTCCTGACAGTAACAAGACAGCACAGGTGAGGAGTGTGTCTCCCACTCCTCCCCTCTCCCCCACTTTGACATAATCTTGGCAAAGACCTTAACAAATGATGTCTCCCCTCCACCCACCCAGGAGAAGAGTCTTAGCGCTAAGAATAGAGAGGTGATAGGTGGAGGGCAGGGCTGCCAGATACTTTCACAAAAAATCCCGAACATGGCAGGAAAAAACAATGGGGGACCAAAGTTGTTGAGCAAAAAAAAAAAAGGTCACTACTGCACCTTTAGATTCCCACACTCCCCACACCCTCCGCCCCCCATCCCCCACTCCACACACACACACACACACACACA
>JANRFK010003894.1:17718531-17732253 GCA_030068395.1 Apalone spinifera | reverse complement strand
AAAATCATGCCAGTCTAGACGTAGCCCATTTGTTTTTTAAGTTACTCCCTGGAGTAATTCAAACTAATTACTCCCCAGTGTTTCCTGGGATTCTACGTCTGAGGTAGAGCGTCCACATTAACGGAGCCTGCTTCAGACTAATTTTGAGGTTTCCCAGTAGTGTGGTCACGCTAGTTCAATGTTGTTCAATCGGGAGTTATTAAGTCGAATTTACAAATTCTGAAATAATTTCTTAGTGTAGACATGGCCAAAGAAGTTACATGCTCTCTTTATTCATCAAAACCCTTGGTTATAATTTGCAACTGTTGTGTTATAATCTTGTGTCTTATTTCTTGCCATTTACCTGTGCTCTCTCCTGGACATTGTGAAATGTGCTGAGCACACCTTTCTCCTCTGTGTCAATCACCCGCCACTTATTAGAATTTTCAGAACATCTAGGCTGCCCTTTGGCTTTGGCCCCATGGATTTTAGGAGGTTGGGATGCTGCTCACAATGCAAAATTGCAGCATCATTGCAGTCTGAGAGATTGCACCTCACATTGTTCAGTGCTCATTGCTCAATCAATAACAAGATCATTTGATCCCACGAAAGCTCATCACCTAATAAACCATCTTGTGGGTCTTTTAAGTGCTACATAGTCCTGTTTTTTGTTTCAGCTACACCAGACTAACACGGCTGCATCTCTATCACTGTTCAGTCTTTTCAGAGCTTTGTATAGACCCTGAAATTAACAGAAATGAGTGTCTCTGCTTCACAGATAATTCACCTAAGAACATAGGAATAGCCATACTGGGTCAGACCAAAGGTCCATCTAGCCCAATATCCTGTCCCCTGACAGTGGTCAATGCCAGGTGTCCTAGAGGCAATGAACAGAACAGGGAATCAAGTGATCCCTCCCCCATCACCCATTCCCAGCTTCTCACAAATAGAGTCTAGGGACATGATCTCTGCCCATCCTGGCTTATAGCCATTGAGGGACCTTTTCTCTATTAATTTATCTAGCTCTTTTCTGAACCCTGTTAAATCCTGGTCTTCACGACATCCTCTGGCAAGGAGTTCCACAGGTTAACTGCAGACTGCAAAAGCATCCTTAGTTGAAACAGGCATTTAAGCACACTACTCAAGGCTCTAATTTATTTTAAGGCCATATCTGAAGGGGAAAAAATGGTTCATATGCCAGCTTTTGACTTCAGCACAGCTTCAGCTTATCGACAGCAGCAGAAGATGTGGCCCAGTAAATGTCAGTAATCAAGGGTCCACACAACATTTAAATGGAATTATGTTGGGGAGAGATTTACTGTCTTCACTGAGCCTAGTCAACCGCTGCACACACCACACACTTTGTCACACTCACTGCCCGGCATCGCTCCCATTCTGCCAGGGGCCAAGGTGAAAAGTCCTTGCGCCAGGACTTTAACAGGGTTCAAAAAAAGAACTAGGTGAATTCATACAGGATGGGTAGGATTGGTGTCCCTAGTCTCTGTTTGTAGGAGGCTGGGAATGGATGACAGGGGAGGCATCGCTTGATGACTACCTGTTCTGTTCACTCCCTCTGGGGCATCTGACATTGGCCATTGTCAGCAGACAAGATACTGGGCTAGATGGACCTTTGGTCTGACCTGGTCTGGCCCTTCTTATGTTCTTTAAGGCACATGTAAGCTGTGACTCATGAAAACTGCTTAAACGCATGCTTAACATTAAGCAGATGCTGAAATCCTATTGACTTCGGTGGGACTTCTCACGTGCTTTAACCATTCTGGGCTTGAACGGAGATGGCGGTACATGCTTTGCTGAATCAGTGCCTACAGAACCCCGGGGAAATCTTGCAAACCCGGAGGATGAGCTGGTCCAATTCCAGTTTGAGTGATTACCCTGGGGAGAGGCTGGGACCCCGAGTCCCACACACAGAAAGGACACATGAATGGGCAGTTCAGCTGCCTCTGAGGGTACCATTCATCACCACTCTTGCTCGTGGTCAAAGTCCTACAGCCCTCATTCCCCTGAGGTTTTGTCCTCCATTAAGATAAAGGGAGGGGGGGATAGCTCAGTGGTTTGAGCAGTGGCCTGCTAAACCCAGGATTGTGAGTTCAATTCTTGAGGGGGCCATTTATGGGTCTGGAGCAAATCTCTCAGGGATGGTACTTCATCCTGCTGTGAGGGCAGGGGACTGAACTCATGACCTCTCAAGGTCCCTTCCAGCTCTATGAGATAGGTATGCTCCAGCAACTACAGGTTTCCTCACAGAGGCCCAAGGGGCCTGCTTGCATGAATGGTCTTGCACAGGCCCTAGTGCTGTGAGACAGTCAGACTTCTCAAGAGGAAGGACTGATCCTACAATGAGGAGCACCTGCCCTCCGCATGCATTGGCAGTAACACCAGGAAGCACTCCGCAGCCAGGTGGGCCCCCGAGACAAGCTGTGTTGCTCTCCAGTATGATAATTGTGTGGCTCTGCCTTTCACTGTATCTTCCATTTCCCTCTTTAATTAAAGATGGGCTGCCGAGCCCTGATTCAGCAAAGCCTGTGCTTAACTTGGAAGTCCTATTAAGCCCACGTCTAAGTGCTTTGCTGACTTGGGGGCCTTCACTGACTTCCTATGAACAAAGCCAGGGGCAGATGGAGCAGGAGCGAGCCGAGGTTTGAATTGGATTCTGTGCGGCAGCCGCTCGGTCAGTGCTATTCATTCACCACCTCTGAGGATTTCCACCCTTTAGAAGTTAATTCCTTGGTAACTTTTAGAGCAATTTTCAGTTCCCATTATGCCCGCTGCGCTGGGTGATAAGTGTGTGGCGCGTCGACTATCTAGGGCGCTACAGCCCGAGAGATAGTTCTACCTTCCCCTTGCATGGCCGAGGTGATGCTAGGGAGGTGGGTCTAGGGATTACGATAAGGGAATGGGTCACTTTATATGCTGAGCAGAGTTGCTAACTTGTCTTTCCGTACCGGGGGTTGTGAAGGCTGATTTCCATGCTGCTCTCTATCTCCTATCAAACCCAAACATTCAAATCCAGCCCGAATGTTAAAAGCAGAAGACCCTTCCTTTATAGATACGGCATCATCCGAAAGAAATGTAACCATGGGCTTTACACGTAATGTAAGTAGCTGTTCCAAAATCTAATCAGCAGGCCGTGACAATATTTGTAAATGAAGAAGGGGGAAAAATGACTTATTTCATGTTTTTAATTGTGGGGGAGACCTTCCAAAGGTAGATTATCAATATTTTGCCCCCCTAGGACTATAAAACACTTTGTGAATGTTAAAAAAATGGATTTAAAAAATGTGGAACAAACCCTTATCTGATTTATAATGGCCTAAGTCCAGCCAGAGTAATTCTATTAAAGTCTATCGGAGTTACCCTGGATTTTTGCCAATACATTGAAGATCAGAATCAGATTCTGTGTTTGTAATAGAAGGGGCCCAATCCAATGGAACAGCATACACCTTCAACTCTCATTCAAGTCTGAGTCAACAATGGCAGGATTAGCTCTTAATATATAATGTTGTATATGGGCCCAATCCTGCTCCTAATGATGTGAGTAGCAAAACGCCCACGGACTTCAATAGGACCAGAAGAAGCCGGCCCTCAATTTTCATGTCCAGTGGTTTAATTGTAAAATTCAGTTCTCCACACGAAAACACAGAAATCACTTTCAGTGATGTGTTTGCATCAATGTATTGCCTGCTACACCAGATACTAAACAAACAATTGATTTATGGAGAAAAAATAACAAAGTGGAGAGGAATAACCTAACCATTACTTTTCTAATGAAAATTCAGGAAATGAAAATTGACTCTTGAAAAATACTCTTCTGCATTGTTTTCTGGGTTTGTCAGCAGATATTTATTCAACTGTATGGTGCATTAGTAACTAGATTATCTTCCATCTCAGTGCCCTGAACTGGTCTCAAGTAGGGGAATTTCTTTGTTCAGAAGTCAGCACCAAATTAAAGTGAGCTCCAAGAGAACAGTCACTGAAAAAATACATACCTAAGGGCTCTCTGAGTCGACTCCAACTTCTTTGCTCGCTCCCCCGGTTCTATTGACTGCAAAAGTTTCTTTTGCTGCAGTTTTTGATGCTGAGTTTTGTTATCTCAGAGCCTGATCCACACCCATTAAAGTCAATGGGGTGTGTGCTTAATGCAGTATTCCTTTCGCACCACTTACATGGAGTTATTCCTGATTTACACCCACACAGCTAGGCTCACAATATGTCTCACTGGGCTGATCGGCACATGGATTTCTTGAACCAGTGCAAAGTATTTAGATTTAGTGCAAACCCCTACTGCAAGCACACAAATGGATTTAAGTCATGCTTTCGTTTAACAATTTATCAAATCAACTAAGCCAGTATCTGCATGGTTTAAACCAGTGTTTCTCAACCTTTTTTTATAAAGTACCCCTTTTTTTAAAAAAGAAGAATTCTAAGTACCCCCAGTACCTATAGTTTTCAGACACACACAATTTTTTCTACCATTGCAACACATTTGTTTAAACAACTTAATCGTAGCCGGGCAGGCAATGAAATTTGTAGGTGTAAAAAGTACAAAAATTAAAAAGTGCTGTAAAACTTAAAACAAAAATTCAGCTGTGTTGACGTACCCCCTCCCCCCCCGGACTTCTCTCAAGTACCCCTAAGGGTACACATACCACTGGTTGAGAAACACTGGTTTAAACCAATTGGACTGTGTCTACATTAAGGGGTCTGCATAGTTGTGCAATTTTTATAAAGCAGTTCATTGCACTGATGCAAGTTTTCCAGCAGAGGAGAAAAACTCAAGGGACAGATTCACATTTGGTGGAAATGACCATCACTTTAGGGCACTTGACATCATCAAAGGGTCTACCCTCTGTCAGTGACATTAAACTGAGTGATACTTTACTAAAAGAGTGGTTCCACTGAAATCAATGGGACTGCTGCTAAAGTGGAAGGCTCCAGTCCTACAAACAAATGCATATGGATGGACGCTTGTGTTCTCCCGGGTTCCACCCTAGCCCAGGAATATCCCTGCATGGATTTAATTTAAATTGTAATGTTTAATGTTGACAAATGTAAAGTAATACACATTGGAAAAAATAATCCCAATTATACATACAAGATGATGGGGCCTAATTTACCTACGACTACTCAGGAGAGAGATCTTGGAGTCATTGTGGCTAGTTCTCTGAAAACATCCACTCAGTGTGCAGCGGCAGGCAAAAAAGCAAATAGAATGTTAGGAATCATTAAAAGGAGGCTTGAGAATAAGACAGAATATCTTATTGCCTATATATAAAACCATGGTATGCCATACAGATGTGGTTGCCTCATCTCAAAAAAGATATATTGCAATTGGAAAGGGTTCAGAAAAGGGCAACAAAAATGTTGAGGGGTTTGGATTGGGTCCCCTATGAAGAGAAATTAAAAAGACTGGGACTTTTCAGTTTAGAAAAGAGGAGACTAAGGGGGGATATGATAGAGGTCTATAATATTATGACTGGTGTAAAGAAAGTGAGTAAGGAAAAGTTATTTACTTATTCCCACGATATAACAACTAGGAGTCACCAAATGAAATTAATAGGCAGCAGGTTTAAAACAAACAAAAGGAAGTTTTTCTTCACTCAGCACACAGTCAGCCTGTGAAACTCCTTGCCAGAGGATTTGGTGAAGATTAGGACTTTACCGGGGTTCAAAAAAGAGCTAGATAGATTCATGGAGGTTGAGTCCATCAACGGCTATTAGCCAGGATGGGTAGGAATGGTGTCCCTAGCTTCTGTTTGTCTGGAAATGGGTGACAGGGGAGGGATCACATGCGGATTACCTGTTGTGATCCCTCCCTCTGGGGCATCTGACATTGGCCCCTTTCGGCAGACAGGATCCTGGGATACAAGATAATGTACCTTTGGTCTGACCCAGTATGGCCGTTCTTATGGATTAATTTTCAGGCTTGAGCCCTGTCAATTCAAATGCAGAGGCTAGAACTGGCCCTTTTAAGAAGCAAAAACAAAACAAAAAAATCCTTCTTGCTTCCCAACTGCCAAGAAGGAAGATAGCTCAGTTACGGCCTGTTCCAAACTAGTGAAGTACTTAGAAAGACTCCCATTGACTTCAATGGTCTTTGGATCAGGCCTTGGCTTTCGATTATGGTTCAGATATCGATATAACAAGGTACTTATTAGATATGGGGGGCATTTAATTTTGAAGTAATACTTAATATTCTTATGCGAAGCCAAGAAGAAATCATGGTTGTATGAATTTAGGCCAGGTCTACACTACCACAATAAATTGACCTAAGATAGCAACTCCAGTTATGAGAAGAGCGTAGTTGGAGTCAATGTACCTTAAGTTGAATTTCTGCAGCGTCCCTTTTGTGAGATGTTGACAGGAGGAAACGCCTGTTGACTTCCCGTACTCCTCACGACCTGGTGGAATAGTGGAGTCGACAGATGTTCTATCAGCGGTTGATTTAGCAGGTCCTTACTAGACCCATTAAATCCACCTCAAGAAGATCAATCTCTGGAGCAGCACTCTCAGGGTAAGCGAAGACAAACCCTAAGTGCTAGAAAGTTGAGCCACATGTAAATCTCCTTCCATGTTTCTGAGGCCTTCTCTCTGTCAGACAAAAATATTGTGAATGTCAATAGTCAGATTTTTTCCCCCACCTTTACTGCTTTGTCTTATTGTGAACTGGCATCAAAATGACTATGGCACAATAAATAAAATGGTTAAAACAATATTTTATAAGAACAGGAATGGCCTGAGGCCAGCTGCGGCAGCTGGCACCTCAGGCAGAATGCATGATCGGCACCCCAGCCTGCAGAGCCCTCAACGGACTGAAGCCATCATCGGGTGCCCCAGGCGCCCCGTGACGTTATCATCGGGTACCTTGGGCGGTGGCGCCTATAGTCACAGGCCGCCCCTGTATAAGAAAGGGGGGGGGGGGGAAACTATACCTCCGATACAAAAGTAAAATCTCAAGTTCATCTAGCTCAAAGGAAAGAAATGTCACTCCCTGTCTTTTGCAGACAGAGAAACTGAGGCACAGATGAGCAATTTGCCAAAGGTCCCTCACCAACTTAGGAGCAGAGCTGCAAATAGAAGGCAGATTTCTGAGCTCCTCATTCAGAGGTCTACCTGTTGACCCACACTGCCCCACCTCACTACTGTTGTCATTATAACCATGACACCCAGGCTATGTCTGGACTGCAGGCTTCTTTCAGAAAAAGCTTTTCTGGAAGAGATCTTCGGAAAAAACTTCTTCCAAAAGAAAGCGTCTGCAAAAGTGCATTGAAAAAATGATCTGCTGTTTCGAAAGATAGCATCCACACTGAATGGACGCTCTCTCGCATTTAAGCTGTGATTACTATGGACAGAGGGGCCACCAGGACACCTGAACTTTTTCCTCTTTCCTCTTCTTTCGAAAAAACTCCCTCTTCCCTGTCCACACACGCCTTTTTCCGAAAGAGCTCTTTCGCAAAAAGGCTTCTTCTTTGTAGAAAGAGGTTTACCAATGTCGGAAAAACCCCTCTGTTCTCTCAATTTTTTTCCCGAAAGAACATGATTGCAATGTGGATGGAAGTGAAGTTTTTTTCGGAAAAACAGCCGTTTTTCCAAAAAAACCTCTGCAGTGTAGACATACTCCCAGAGCCTGCTATGGAAATTGGCCCCTTCGCAAGGAGCACTCTACAAACCCCTAAAAGGCCAACCATTTTGAAGCTTGCAGTCGGAAGATGTAAATCAGGTGTAACTCCCCTGGAGCTAACAGGATTGTGCCCGTGTGAAACTAGTGTGTGAGGAGAATTAGCCTTGATGGTGTGAGGATGGTGTAAAACTCACCCAAGACACAGCTGAAGGAGTCAGGCCCATAACCCTGATGTGCAGAATATTTTGCCACCTCAACTACGAAAGGCTTTTAAAGAAAGAGCATGCCACTTTATTTTTGATAGTAATAGAGATGCAGCCATGTTAGTCTGGTCTAGCTGAAACCAAAGACAGGACTATGCAGCACTTTAAAGACTAACAAGATGGCTTATTAGGGGATGAGCTTTCGTGGGCCAGACCCACATCCTCAGATCAAATTGTGGAAGAAATTTAGCATGACCATATTTACCAAAGGGATACAATCAAAAAAAGTAAACACACATAAAATTGACAAATCAGATTTTAGAACAATATGTGTTCACTTTTTTTGATTGTATCCCTTTGGTATATATGAACACATATTGTTCTAAAGTCTGATTTGTCAATTTTATGTGTGTTTACTTTTTTCGATTGTATCCCTTTGGTAAATATGGTCAGCCAAATTTCTTCCACAATTTGATCTGAGGAAGTGCGTCTGGCCCACGAAAGCTCATCACCTAATAAACCATCTTGTTAGTCTTTAAAGTGCTACACAGTCCTGTCTTTATTTTTGATGGCAGTCTCAGAGTCACAAAGAGCGGCTTGCATGGAGTGGCATTTCTTGACGGGGGGGAGGGGTGCGGAATCTTGTTTAGTTTATTAGCTAATAAAATGTTTTCCTTTCCTATTGTGGCATCCTCCACCCACCTTCTGACCTTTTCTGCTTGGTGTAATTAGAAGCTACCTGTTGTGAATGAAAAGCAGGGAAATAAAGCTCTCTCAGTGGGGCTTTAGCCTCCTTCCCACTTACTGCTTCCCTTCCAGCTCTGGAAGTTCCTGAAATTCAACCTTGCTTTCGAAAACAGACTCTGAGCCTCTTGCAAATTACAGCCTGGAAAGGACAGAATTACAGTTCTCAAGGATTAAAACAGGCCCTGCCAGGATTAGGTGACGTGCCAGGGGGAGGCAATGCGGACAAAGAAACAAATGCCACGGTAGCAGGAGCACAGACCTGCCAAGAGAGGACAGTGATGCTTCCAGCTGCTGATGTTTTAATAGTGAGTGTTTCGTGCAGGTTTTACAGGGCTGGGAGAAGACCAGGAAAAATAAACTGCAAAACTATTCCTTACTCGTGTGCTAGGGAGCACTATCCAAATCATGTGTTTGGTCCTGTTTCACAAAATAGGAGGCTCCAATTGAGAGCCAGGAGCCAGTCAGGCAGTGTGGACTCATGGTTAGAGCACTAGTTGGGGATTCAGGTCTAGGTTGTAATTACCAGCTCTGACACTGGCCAGATGTGTGACCTTGGTCAAGTCACTTCCAGGAGCACAGGTAAAGTGGTACACTCTGATATTCTATGCCACTGAGCTATGTTTAGCCAGTTGGGCATTCTGAAATAAATCAGGAGGAACCAGCTGCCCCCTCACATCTCTCAGGCTCTCTGGAAAGGTCCATCTAGGCCAGTTCAGCAGTCACTACACACTGAGTGGATGTTTCCAGAGAATTATGCACAATGACTCCAAGATCTCTCTCTTGAGTGCTAACAGCTAATTTAGTCTTCATCGTTTTATACATATAGTTGGGATTGTGTTTTCCAATATGCATTACTTTACATTTATGGTCATTAAAATAGATCTGCCACTGTGTTGCCCAGTCACCTACATTCTGGTTTTATCCCCATAGTTTTCAAGAGTGTCTCCCTGGTCCAAATGAAATTGATTGATTAGAGTTGAAGGAATGAACTACAAGCGATGTATTTGGATATAATGGGCCAACTCCCCACCTGGCATAAATCCATGTAGCTCCATCAAAATCAACAGAGTGATGCTTTTTAAACCAGTGGAGGGTCTGGTCCATGGTTCTCCTAATGGGGACTGAATTGTAAAGTGCCAAAAATAACCATTGAATAATGAACCATTGGAACATACTACTCAAGGTGTTGGGGGTTCTCCATCACTGACCATTTGTAAATCAAGATTGGATTTTTATTTCTAAGCAAACTGTCCTCAGAATTATTTTAGGGGCAAGTTTCTGGTCCGTGCTGTGGCCTTGGAGCTGATGAATCTATGAAAACACAAAGAACTTTTTAATAGATTCAATGGGGGGGTTCAGTGATGCTGGAACAATTTATATAGTGGGGGTGTTACGAGCCACTGAACCAAACTGTAAACTCTGTGTATTATGGGAGCCACTTCAAGTGGGGGCAGGGAGCACCCCTTGTTTCAGCACCGATGGCCCCATTTCTAAGAGGAGAAAGAAAACTCGCCATCAATAAGAATGGCAAAGATTCTGAGCCTTTTCAAGACACGGGTGAGCTGGGAACTGAGAGAGAGAGAGCAGGAGTTGGGAGAACCTTTGCAAATGCACTTTTTTGATCTATGGTAACAACCACTATAGAGAATTAAATGGAATTCATTGCCGTGATGAAGGAATTAATGGCAATGGAGAGAATCAGGTTCAGGGAGCAGACTGGAATCCAAAGAAGGGAATAAAGCCTTGAAATTCAAATGGAAAAAAAATTATTATACAAGCATAAAGGGAACCTATTTTACACCTGTACGCCTCACTGTGTAACTATGCACCAAGTGGTCCCTCTGGGAAGCAGGGATTGTGCTTTTAATCCACCTAAACAAATATGCAGCCGGGCTCTCCTTGCAGTTCCATCCATTTCAGGGAAGACCAAACCCCTACTGTGGCCTGTTCCCATAGCCTTCCCGCAGCCTCATTCCTGCAGGGGTTTTCACCCTCCTTCTCCGTGGGGCCAGCGTCTTCCTGATATTATCGGACTCCACAGTGGACTATAACTAGGCGCTGCAGTTAATTCAGCCGCTCTTTAGCTACAGATCTCAAAGCACTTTCCAAAAGGGGGTAAATGTCTAGGTGCCCCGTTTTACAGGGGAGGAAGTGGCTTGCCCAAGAGAAGATGTGGAGTTGCCCCTGCTGCGCCGCCCAAGTGTAGACAAAGGAAGCTGCCATTTGCAAGGGTAGAGCCAAACCCTGCTTGAAACAGGAGGCAGCCGGGCTCTCCTTGGCAGAAGCTTGGGGACTTGCCCCATTGCAGTTACACTAATGAATCGGGGCTGATCCAGAGGAGACACCAGACCAAATCAAGTGGTGGATTTAGGGGCAGAGCTGAGTAAGGGTTGTGAGTGCTTGAGTGGATTTTTAGGGGCTCAGGGCTTTTTGAAAACCAGATGCCTTTCAGCTACCTCAAACTGTGCACCCCCAATACAGAGGCACCCACTAGTCACTATTGAAAAAAATCCTTAATCCTGGCTCCCAGGCCCCTGCTCTCACTATTAAACACATTTCTTCAACTTGTAGGCTGCCAGAATCCCCCGGGTCCCTCGCATCTCCTGTGCCTGCAACAGCCCTCAGCTTGGAGTACAATCACACACACACACACACACCCTCGCTCATCTCATCTGAGGAAGTGGGTTTTGCCCACAAAAGCTCATGATACTAGATATAGATTTGTTAGTCTCTACAGTGCCACAGGACTCCTTGTTCCTTCAGCATCAATGCCACATGGGTCTGCAGTAGCCCTGCCAGCTCGGGGAGAAGCAATCGGCTGCTTCTTTTTTGCATTATTTACCCTTTCCCCATAGAAGCTGGTGAACAAACCCAACACAGAGAGGGAGAAAGGCAGAGCCACCCCTGCCAGCTGCACTAGGCCGTGGGAGCCTGTGGCAAGGGTATGGGGAAATCATCCTGCAGGCAGAGAAAACCCAATTAGGATGTTGCACCCTGACAACAAGTAGAACTGAGCCTTTTAGCAAGGAGTATTTAATCTTCTTTAGAAAATCTAAGCAGGGACTAGCAATGGGGTGGAAGTTAGTATGGCACTGTTGAATATCTCTAAAGCCACTTATAGGTTCAAAGCCTGAACAAGGCCAGTGCCCGCCTTATTATTTTGATTTGTTTAATGAAAATACTTTGCTCATGCCATAGATGTTATGCTTTGATAAGGTAATTGTTCAAGGGCGCAGCTTACATCCTATTAATGCCGCACTCTGGGCAAATTAAACCTGGCCCAATGGCAAGCCAGCTCCGAGGAGCCCTGTGGAATCCAGAGCAGAGTGTGATGACACTTTGCCTTTTGTTCAGGAGACTGTCAGGGAGCGGAGCTTGAAGGAGGGGTTTTTTTTCGGGGGGTTTGTGTCTTGCTGTCCCTTGAGAAAGTCCCTGGGAAAATAAATGAATTCCCATTACACACAAATTAACAGCCTTCCTAACTGGCCTTCCTTGTGAGTCTAGCAAGGCCTGCATCACACACACGCACATGCAAGAAATTGCAAACAGGGTTTTATTTTGAACCCAATGTTGGCGGCCAAACTATTTCTCACGGCCACCTTGAGGCTTGAAAAAAAACCGGTGGTCTGAGTGCATGAAACTTTTTTTTGTCAAGCAATTAAGTTAAGGGCATCTCTCTGGCAAATAAACAGAGCCTTGTTTTCCTAAGAAATGGGGGTGGGGGGAGAGACGCCGGGGAAGCAGGAACACAAACCGAGAATTAAAGACCCAAACCTGCACTCTCCATACCAACTAGAACGGTCGCATTCTGCTGCCATCGAAGTCAGGGAGTTCCAGCAGATTTTAAGTTTTTATAACCGGTGTTTTCCCCTCCCTTCTCAGTCCATCTACCTACCTAAAAAGCACATGCTAAACTAAAAGCAATTCATCTGAATATAGAACTCCTTGCCGGGAGATCTTTACAGCCAGAGAACAGGGATATATGTGTAGATACTATGATGATTGTGTGTTATAACTTAAAAACCACACACACACACACGCGCGCGCACACACTCACACACACACACACACATATTAATTACCCTCTCATCAGTCTTGAATTACAGCCCGTTGTAACCAGGGGGAGATTTCACTGCACTTTGGATCACGCCCTGAAATTCTGCAAGGAACGATTCGTGTCAATTTCGTAAGGGCGTTTATATCTTTACATCTTTTGTCGAGTGTCCTGTTTGTTGTGCCCGTTAGAATTTTCTTCTTTATTTGTTTATTTGTTTTACTTTCCCCCGGACACCAGATCTTTAATGACGTGGAGCTGTTTGAGCCTTGAATTACTTAAAAAAAAAAACAACCGACGAGTTTTTCCTGTCTCTTTCGCTCGCTTTTAATCTTCGGTCTCTCTGCTTCCCAGTGGGAAAAACATTTTCAGAACGAACGTCCACTTTCTTTTTACATCTTTTGCAATGGTCGTTTTCCAACAACGCCAAAGCCCTTCCGAAATGCTGTTTTAAAATCCCCAATTGTCCAGATATATGCATCGCGTTTTAAAGAGAGGTTTATTGAATAATCGCTTGAAAACCATGCTTATTACAGCGCAATTTCAAGTGACACCCCCCCCCCCGTTCCGCCTCCCCCGCATGAATAATCATCATGTAGATTTCAGGAGAAGGGAGTAACTTTTTCTTGCATAATTCCTCTCCGGGCATTTTTTAAAAAATTACATTTTAATAAAATAGCCATCGCACGCTTCAGATTTTAATATTTTCCTAGCACATGGTAGGCAGGTTTGACCGTCTTTAGGACTTCTCCTTTCAATCCTCTCTTGGAGCAGTGTTAAAATAAACATGCAGAGGCATCCTAATAAATAAAGAATAAGATATTTTAAGAAAACCCTCATAATTAAGAATCTGTCTCTAAAATGCACGCTGCGAGAGAGGTGCGCAGCTTCGCTTTTGGCAGCATGTTCATTGCCTAAGTGATTTTCCTGGGCAAGCTTAACCTATATGCCTTCCTCCAGTCGAGAATTTAATAAACAGACCTTGACAGTAGCATCATGGTGTTAGCCAGCTCCTCAGACATTTTACATTTGCCTCCCTTCTGTTGAATGGCTCCACGTTCTACCAGAAGCAAAAGGAAGATGAGCGGGAGGGGGGGGGG
>JANRFK010003894.1:17673646-17694913 GCA_030068395.1 Apalone spinifera | reverse complement strand
CCCCCCCCCGGGGTCCAGCATGAGCCGGGGACCTGGCCTTGACCGCCGGCAAACCCCTCTGGCCTCGGAGCGGTCCAGGCTATTCCTAGCCCTTGCCCCTGAGAACCGGCCCATCCCAGGGAGGATGCAGTCTCTATCCAGCCCAGCGCCCACGGGCCGGCTGCCATGGTTCCTTACGCGCTGGCGGGCGCCCGCTGTGGCGGTGAGTGACTCGCACCCCAGGCTGGCTCGCCTGAGCACAGATCACGTCTGGGAGGCCGGGGGGAGGGGGCTCCCCTCCAGCCCAAACGCGGCTTTGCTGGGGGCGGGGGGACTCGCCAGAAGTGAACAGTCAGGCAAGCTTGGCTGATCAGACGCTCAATTACGGGCGCGGGCTGCGAAACCGTCAGCCGGGGCCGGGCTGCGATCCCCTAATGGCTTTGACTCGGAAATCTCGACTTGACCAGTTTTTTCCTCTTTAAAACAAACTCATTAAACTTGTCAACACTCATTAGGGCTTTAAAACACTGACCGGGGGCCGCTAGGGAGGGCCTCTGGAAACCGATCTAGGGAGGCGAAAGAGGAGCGTCCTGGAGGGTTTCTGCCCTTTATTTTAGCAGGGGGAACTTTTTAGCTGCTTGGCTCAAGTGAGCGGTTTTGGGGGTGGGCGCCCTACGGTTTGGGGTTAGAGTTTGCCTGTTGCAGTCACAGCACAGGCTGCTGGCAACCCTGCGAGCGAACGACTTGCCCCAAAAGTTTCCATGGGTCTGGGCCCCTTAAAACTCTGATCTGTGATTGTGTCTTGGGAGTGGCGAATTCCAGGCTGGAATCAGATTCAAGGCTAATCAAAGGGGAGAAAAATATTTGTGTGTTTGGACACGGGGAGGAGAAAAAAACAGGAACGCAAGGGAGGTGTATGTTCTATGGGGAGGGGGGTGTTGCTTGAAGAAAGGGGGCGAGGGCAGATAAAGCCAGCTCACAACCCTAAATCCTCTGTAAATAGCCTGGCCTCTGAAATTCTTTCTCAATCCCCCTCCCCAAAATATTTTAAGAGCTTTAAAATTAATTTGCCAGCAACGCCTCAATAAATTACCTTTGAGAGAGACCAAATCAACGGTGTATATTTCCTCCCTTCCCCCTGTCTCGCTGAATGGAAGTTTAGTTTTAGGTGGATTTGGTTTTTTTTTTTTAAATAAGGGTTTCTGATGCTTTTCAAGGCTTGGTTCCCTTTTTAGAAATACCCCCCCCCCTCCATCTACCCACCCTTAAAAAAAACAACCCAAGACCTTCTGTTATTTCCCCTCTCTGAGAATGAGAACATCAGCTATTCAAGCGTATTGATGAACTCCCCCAAAAAGTTTATTAAGAGAAGCGAAAACAAAAGAACTAAAGGCTGCAGGCAACTGGACAGCCAGTTTATAAACTAGGGTTCCATTGTCCCTTGAAGGCAGATGCATGAATACCTCTCAATGGGCTCCTTTGGAGTGACAAGATCAAGCCAGACAACAGCATGTTAAAAGGAAGGAGTGCTGTTTCTCTTTTTCCAACCAAAAGATCTGTTCCCCCTACTTCTCTTGCATTAATGTACATCTGCAGGGGGAGGAATAAATAGCTCCTTCGGATTGTGTGTGTGTCTGCTTTTTCCCCACCCCCAACCACAGCAATGCTTCTTGGCACCATATGCTGCAGAGCAGACTCCCAAACCTCTATCTAGTCCATCCGCTAAAAACCATCGCCAGCCTTGAGCAAGCTTGTTAAAATTGCAACTTTAGAACATGCGCCTTTAAGGATTCGCTCCTGGTCCCTTAAGTTTCTGCAGAGAAATTGAACGAGGGGGCTTTGAGGAATTGTTTTAACTTTCTTTTGCAAGATGTTGTCAGTACAGGTCGGGGACAATAGTCAAACAAATGACTCTTAAAAAATGGGTTTCAGAGGAGTAGCCGAGTTAGTCTGTAACTGGAAAAACTTAAAAAACAACAAATAGTCTTGCAGCACCTTAGAGACCGACAAAACGTGCAGATGGTATCATGAGCTTTTGTGGGCACAACCCACTTCTTCTGGTGAATGGAGTTATTAAAAAATGGGGTTTGACTATTATCTTCCCATGCTAGGCAAGATTCTGTCCTTGGGCTCTGGGGTGTGTGTGGGGAAGAGGGAAACGCGAATTGATCTCTATCAGAAAATGACCTGAGATGAAACAAAAGGGGAAGAGGCAAAAAGACAACTATTAAACTTGGGTCAGGAAGATGAGTAAAGGGGCTATGAAAGCCAGGGAGCTGTACTCCAGGCTTGTGGCTGAATCCAAGCACATATCTCTGCTTCACACCTTGGTGTAGCATGTTAAGGAACAGCAATGTTCTCCGTGCTGTGCCAGAGATCCAAAATTTGCATCCGCCCTCAAAGCAAGATAGGGGCAAGGTATGAGATCCTGGCCCCACAGAAGTCAATGCCACGACATCGTTGGCTTCATGGGGGCCAGAATTTTATCAAGAGTTTGCTTTTTCTGCCGTCACTGGGTTTTAGGTGTCATCCACACTGAGAGAAGGGGGTAACAAGTTTTTAATGCAACATTGTTCCAATCCACATTGTCACTTTTTCCACTGCTTATAGCTTGGTTTCTTCTTTTCAGACCAAATTGCTGGCATTTTTGCTCCCCCAACCCCCGCTACTCAATGCACACTCTCCTGCCCACTTCCCCTGCTGGTCTAACTAAGGTTCTTTTTAAAAGGTGTGCACAGGGGGTCTTGCGTGTTAATTTGTATTTACATTTTATGGCATTTCCGTGTCTATGATCCCAGGGTATTATGAGAAAGCAGAGCTCATATTACCTGAAGGCCAGAGCCTCAAAGATATTTCAATCAATGGAAGTTAGGCACTTAGATACCGTTTGAAGATCCCCCTAACTTCTTGATACGTAACAAACAACCCATGAACAATGTCAACAGCTAGTTCAGGTCACCAGCATACCACCGCATTTGACTGGACCTACATTCCTAGCCTAACTGCACAGCCCAGATTGTTGTATGTTCTTCTACGTTGTCTTTGTCGGGTTGCGGCATCCCATTGTTGTGTCTCTTCTCCCCTTGCCTTCCCCTGTTGCAGAGGTGGGTGGCAGGACAGTTTGTGTCTTCCGTCCCATCAGTGCCCGGCTGGAGTCACTCCCCCAATGGGCAATGATGGGAATGAGAGGAGAGTCTTGCTCGGTGGGTGCATCTCAGCCAGTAGCTGCCTGAGTGGGTGTGGAGGAGAAGGTTATCGGGAGTGATAATTCACATGATGGATGGCTACAGTTACACTGTGGTGATTGTGGGGCCATATGCCTGTTTACACAATCCTAACGAGAGGCAGCTCTGAGTGCCGGGTTGGAAGGTCAACCGCTGATAATAATAAAGAAAAAAAATCCACACATCCCCCTTCTCCTACCAATGGAACAGTTGCTATTTCATGGCTGACTAAAGTCAAACCTCCCTCAAGGGGGTTTGGTGACTTATGACCCTTGTAACCTGCACTTAAAACTTTCAAAAGGGACAAGTACCCCTAGAGAGATGACCTGAGCAGAGACTAAATCACAAGGGCAAATCAAGGCTATAAAAAAGCTGTGATGGAGAAGAAAAGAACTCCTGAGTGAAAAACCAGAAGAGTTTCCTAGTTACACAGATGCCAGCTCAAATTAACTAACCCAGAACAGCACATAGGCTCCCGATGACTATCAGAATGGGACCCATAAGGTCTTACGCCATGTTTATATAGACACAGAACCGCATTATAAGGTAGGATGAAAGTCCTGAATTAATTCAACTCAAGATTGGGGCCTGATTCTGGAAAATGCTAAGTGCCTTCCTCTCCCAGTGAAGCTAATATAGAGGGGATATAGTGTCCCTCTTCCAACACTGTGCAGAATCGGCCTTTGTTTCATACAGTGTACTTTGTACAAGCGGTATCCCCAAATGCTTTACAGAGGAAATAGTGGAAAAGTTTAAAATAACCCATAGGCAGAGGGATTTGGACTAGAAACTAGGTGCTCAAGAGAGAGAGAAATTTAGCCCTGTTGGAATCCTGTGAAATAGTTGCATTTGGGGCCATAGTAAAATTGCAGAATTCCCCCTGGTCTGAAATGTATAAGGTATATAGACAAAGGAGAAAAGAAATCCTTCCTGCTGAGGTTTGAAATGAACTAGGGAAGCCCGATTTGCAATTGTGGTGATGGTAAACCTCTGCTTAGAGTGAAGTTCTTTGGGAGTCAGGGGAGAGAAATTGAGAACTTTTTGGTCTGATTCCGCACCCTCCAACCCAAAAGTGCTGAGTACCTCTAGCTCCCATTGATTTCACTGGGATTTGTGGATGCTCAGCAGCTCTGAAGCCAGGCTAGTAATGGCAGCAGCACTTAGTAACTTGAAGGTTTGAGCCCTAAAGCCATCTTTGAGTTTGCAACAGGTTAAAACCACACACCCGTGCACCCCATCCATCCATTGCTTCAAATGAGCTCTGCGGTTTCAAAACTAACCTCTGCACATACCCAGTCCTGCTTGCCCGAAGTCAGTGGGAATGACTTCTGTAAGACAGGCAGGTTTTGGATCCAGGCTAGTTGATATTATGAGCCTGATC
Source organism: Apalone spinifera (assembly GCA_030068395.1). NCBI lineage: Eukaryota > Metazoa > Chordata > Testudines > Trionychidae > Apalone > Apalone spinifera. The sequence continues at coordinate 17,690,329 of JANRFK010003894.1, read as the reverse complement.
CTGCAAACACATACATATATGCTCAACTTTACACACGTGAACAGAATGAATTTACTGCAACTACTGATGGGCGCAGAGTTGAACGTTGTGCATTAGTATCTGCAGGATTGGATTCTCTTGGGTTCTGCTCTGGAGATTTGCAAATATCTTGGTATTTGCAGGGTTTTTATATGGCTTGTTTGCTTCAAAGAGTCCTTTCTGAGGCCAAAATAAGATAGGGAACAAAAAATGCCATGAGAAAAATCAATAATGCAAATGTTCAGTCCCAGAAGTCACTCCCTGAATCATTAAAAAACAAATATAAACTGAAACATTCAAGTTTCCCTATTCACAGACAAGAAACTGGTAACCCAGCCAGTCTACAGAATCCCAAACTTCCTATTTAACTACTCACAGGATTATCACTTGTTGACAATTTGACACCAGCAGGTGTTTCTAGCAATTTATGGTCACTGGGGTTTTTTTATACAGTGCCATTGGTGTGTCTGGCATTTAGCAGGCAAATAGAAAGTTGGATCCTTGCCTTGAGCAGGTATCAAATTAAATTAGACCTAACTCAGTGAAGGATGATAATACTCAATATAGGGGAGAGGAATAGGTTCAAATCTATGAAGGTCATGTGGTCTGCATTAGCCAAATCCCGAGCTATACAACTTTTTGTTTTCTCTTTGGATTTCAAACAAATAGACATAGGGCACATCTACACTGCACCTAAACTCGAAATAAGATACACAATTTGCACTATGCAAATTACATATCTTAGCCTATTTCAAAATAAAATCAAAATATTTCAAAATTTGGCGCGTATACATGGCACCAAATTTCAAAATAAAGCACTATTTCGAGCCATTCCTTAACCCTCATTCAACGAGGTTTACAGGGATGGTGAAATAGTGTGTCCATTATTTCGAAAAATATTTCAAAATAACCGGCGTGTTCCTTGGACACGGGGTAGCTATTTTGGGATACCTTCGGTAGACTCTGCAGCGTAGACGTACCCAAAACCATATTGAAATGGGGGAACAGGATCCAGAAGGAGAGCTGGATCAGAACTAGGGTCTCTTTCTGGTGCACACATGTAGGGGTAAATATTGCTTTACTATTGTGTTATGGCAGGGCTGATCAGTTCCAACCAAGATGGGAACCCTGTTGTGCTAGGCACTGCACATATGCATAGTAAGAGACAATCCCTGCTCCAAAGGGTTTACACTATAAATAGACAAAACAGAGGGTGGGGAGGGGAAACTGAGGCACAGCAAGGGAAGGTGACTTGCCCAAGCCAGCATGTAACAAAGCCAGAACAGGAATGGATCTCACATTTCCTGGCTGGCACTGGTCCATTTGCAATAGATCACACTACCTCTCTACTTAGCCCCCCCCTTTTTTTTTTTGCTTCAAATCCAGCAATCTTTACTCAGGCAAAACCTTCACTGATGTTAATGGGATGATTGTTCCGGGAAGGACCGAATAAGGACGTCAGGATATGGGCTTCATTTTTCATTAGAGCTGAAAGAAATTGAATGGTTGATAAAGAGACATCAAGCCCATTTTAGGCCTGTATTTACATGAACTGTGTTCACACGAGTTAGTCCACCCGTTTTGCAGGAGCGTCTTCTACTGGGAGTCAAACTGCTCACAAGCCTTGTTTGCAGGACCAGGGCCGTGTGTTGCCACCAAGTGTCCCTCTGTTGCCACAGAGCCGGTGCAAGGAGACGCCTTCACAGATTTTGCGGTGACACTCTGTTCAGAGGATGGTCCATATTTTGAAAATTAAATAGCCGCCTCCTGTTAATCTCAGTCTTAAAATCCAAGCCATGTGGGATGTGTCTGGCCGTTGCTCCGGCGACGGCTTGATGCCTGTTGCAACGGGGGAGCCCCCTGTAGCTGTTTGGGGACAGCTCGACCTGCTGCAAAGCTGCATCCATTGGGCCTGCTTTTTGTTTTTGCCTCGCCCCCCTGGAATGTTTTAAATGATTCTGGGTTTTAATGCAGGGCCTGGAGCTCATTCCACTGTATTGAAGGCATCAAACAAGAGGCTGCTGCCCCCAGCTGGGTTCCTCGAATTTAGAAGCAAAGCTCAACTCAATATTACCTCAATTAATTAACTAAAGAGACAAAGGCTTTTGAGGTTTCACCTCTGTTTCCAGGGAGGGGGTCCTTGGGCAGAGACCTGCCATAAACTCATTCAGAACTCCAGCAAAGAGCCACAAGGGGAGAGTTAAATGAGGCTATTTACTTGTTTACCAAGACAATTTATGTCTTATTTGCCACTCCCCCCCTTCTGCCCCATTAAAATCTCGGTTGGGGGTGATGTGTGGAGGGTGGGGGAGGGAAAGGAGTATTATTCTCATTAACTTAAATCAGTGCATATTCCCATCTTAAGAAAATACCACTTCAGAGCTTTTGGTATCTTAATTTTTTTTAAAAAATAATTTGCACAAACTTTTGAAGCATTCCAGGTTCAATATAACAAATCTGAGCTCTGATGCTTTAAAAGTGCGTAAAGAGCTACGGGCAACTTCACGGTTAAACACCAAACCCTTTCCAGGCTCCCAGCGGCACTTGCATCTGTCCCGAATGTCGTTCTGTTCTTTTGGGGGCAACTTGGGAATAAAAGGTTCTCTGGCTTCTTCCACCCAGGGGCCACATTTTGCCACTAAGCGAAACCCGCCGGAAAGGGCATTAGGGAACCTGATTAGCTGCACATCTCATGATCATTAGTAGATTTTAGCTTCCCAACACCGGTGAGACAGGAAAGCACTGTCCCCATTTTACAGATGGGGTACCACGTCCCAAGTTAGATTAAATGACTCCTCCAAGATCACCCAGGGAGTCTGTGGTTGAGCTAGGAATTGACTCCAGGCTGACCCAATCCCCCAGCCAATGCCCTACCTCGTTGCCATCCTTCCTACCCACAAATCAGTTTGATGCCAAGATTATAATTCAATCATTCTCCTCGGCTGGACCATTCCCAATCAGAGGGCTGGCTAAGGAGATCTATGTTGATTTACGTCATCTGTGGAGCTGGACCATATGCTATGGGCATCTCAGATCACCAGATCCATGTCCCTTGGTATCTCTTCTTCTTAAAGGCTTTGTCTAGCCTATTTTCAAATAGCTCTAGGACTGGCATGTTGATGTGTAGAAAGTGATTTGACTGGCTACATGCTGAATATTGCTCCTTCTGACATGCAGAGCAAATCTCTGCTGGGAATGTCTGCACATGCAGGGAATGTACGTAGTATTTCAAGAGATCGGCTCAGAGAGAAGAATTTAGCCATTTTTATCCCCTTTACAGCTGCAGGCCCTGTTCTGGTTTCCCTAGAACCCAGTTTTGTGCATTTAAGTATAATAGGGACAAGTCTGAGTTGCAAGATGAGGTGGGCATGGGAAAATGTCGTCGTTTATAACTGCCTCTCCCACATTTGTGGTGTGACACTTTAGAGCCATGGGGTACGTCTAGACTCCAGGCTTTTGTTGACAAAGGCTTTGTCAACAGATACTGTCGACAAAGCCTCTGTCAACAAAGAGCGTCTAGACTACAGCCAGTTCTGTCGACAAAGAAAGCCACTTTTCCGACAAAGAGTCTAGACGCTCTCTTTTGAAAAAGCACAGTGTGGATGCAATAGCGCCTTTTGTCGACACAACTCTGTCGACAAAAGGCATTATTCCTTGTAGAACGAGGTTTACCGCCGTCGACAAAACTGCCGCGTTCTGTCGACATAACGCGGCGGTAGTGTAGACGCAGGTATAGTTTTGTTGACAAAAGTCCACTTTTGTCGACAAAACGCTCTAATCTAGACACACCCATGGTGTCCAGCCAGCTCTGGCTATTGTTATAGCGAACTAGCCACAATATTCTGAAAATGTAAATATAGTGGCTACTGCTCTAGCCAACTAGCCACACTCAACTGGCCAAATAGCCACATGTGGCTAGTGGCTAGCTTGTTGGACACCCCGGCTTTAAAGGCTTGGGTTGAGGTCTTCTTGAATTTTTAGTCCTTAATGCCTCATGTCCCAAACCTGCAATTAATTATGCATATGCTTCACTTTTTTCTGGTGAGCCATCCCAGCTGGCTGGGCATACACAGAAGCTCTACTAAGGAAGGTGCTTCTGCCAGAATCTCCCTTAAAGGTGTTGACCTAGTGATGATTAGTTCAGCCATGGGGGTGATATTTTCTAGGTTTTACGGCTGCCCGTTTGGTGCCCTTGTCATAGGGGCTCTTCAGACATTCCACGGCTTACGGGCCAGATCATTAGCTGCTGTAAATTGGCATTGTTTCAGGGAGGCAGGGGAGCTATGCTAATTTACACCAGCTGTGGATTTTGCCCATTAAATGTTAACAGGACGCTACCTTGAGCTATGATGGTATCTGCTTTCTCACGGCAGATGGTCGAATGGGGTGGGAACGGGAGTGGGACTCTGGAGAGAGCAGCTTTCAGCCTGGCTTTGCCCCGTGACCATGGGCAAGTTGCTTTACCTCTGTCTTGTCTAGTTAGTCAGTTGTTTGGGTCAGGGACTGTCTCTTACTATGTATTGGTACAAGGCCTCGTACAACGGGGCGCCAGTCTTGGCTGTGGTCTCTGTGATATGAATAATCAATACTAAGAATTAAACAGCTCAGCACTGGGCTTGAGCGGCCTTTGGATGGAGGATCTTTAAGGAGCATGTAGGTAATCCGAGAGGCGGTGCTGATAATGCAGCTGGTGGCACTCTGAATCAGCCCTTGACTATCATGCCACTATGGTCCCAGTAGGTCTTTGCTGGAGCTGCTGTACATTGGACAAGGCACACAACGGACACCCCAATGGCTCATGGTCATTTTACTCCCCACGGTTTTATTTGGAAGCATAGTGCAGTTAGATACCGTTGGCTTTACTGCCTCCCGGGGAGCCACTGTTAGCGGTTACACAATCCTAGAGGTGGTTGCCTTTCAGTCACGGGTGTAGCAATGTTGCTGGATCATTTGTATGTCTTTTAAGTTTGTAAAAGGCTTGGTGATCCTTTGGCAAGAAGGCTACCAGTATCAGTTATGGGGTGAGTCCATGGTTCCACCATGGTTAGAACATAAGACCGGCCATACTGGGTCAGACCAAAGGTCCATCTAGCCCAGTATCCTGTCTGCCAACAGTGGCCAATACCAGATGCCCCAGAGGGAGGGAACACAACAGAGAATTCTCACGTGATCCCTCTTCTGTCACCCATTTCCAAACAAACAGAGGGTAGAGACACTGTTCCTACCCATCCTAACAAATAGCCATTGATGGACCTAACCTCCATGAATCTACCTAGCTCTTTTTTGAACTCTGTTAAAGTCCTAGTTCACCACATCCTCTGGCAAGGAGTTCCACAGGTTGACTGTGTGCTGAGTGAAGAAAAAAACTTCCTTTTGTTTGTTTTAAACCTGTTGCCTGTTAATTTCATTTGGTGACCCCTAGTTCTTATCTTGTGGGAATAAGTAAATAACTTTTCCTTATTCACTTTTTCCAAACCAGTCATGATTTTATAGACCTCCATCTTATCCTATTCTAAACTGAAAAGTCCAAGTTAAGGTTAAACATCGTTATTCCAAGTGTTGTACTTCTAAATAATAAGGATACATTTTGTTATGTTGTAGGTAAACTCTGACTAGCCATGACTCCTCTGGATCCTTGTTGGCTTTGCAGAATTCCTTCTAGCCTCTCCTGTATTCTTGGAGCCCGAGTGCATGATCTTTGAGGGCTGGGGCAGGGCTGTCTACTTTAAAAGCGTTGAGACCAAAATGATGTTGCAAGAAGTGGTGCCTTTTTGTGTTTCCTCCAGGAACCTTGGCTCAGCCCCTCAAATCCATTTAGGCACCTAACTTGCATTGATTTCTTTGGGGATTGGGGTCCTCGAGTTTTTGGGACTTTACAATTTTCATGCCAGGACTTTCCATTCACACAAATGATCCTAGAACAAATTATTCTTGGTTTCCAACAGTGAACTTGGCTTTTCTCGGAGAAAATAACCCCATGGGTCAGTTCCCCATGGAAGGAAATGGAGCTACCCTGCCTTATGCTTGCTGAGTGTCTGGCCCCATGTGGTTAGTACTCCTAGAAATTGTTCTGTCCCTTCAGAGTTCTCTATCCCATTCTGGGTAGGGGTGGCGTCTACATGAAGAGAGGAAATGTATGGCTTGTTCAGCCCTGAGTCTCCTAGTACTGAGATTTCTAAGTTTTATAATTACTTAAACCTATGGATTTGGGGGAATTTGGTGCCCTAAGGGCTCAACTGAGGCTGACCCACTCATTGCTTGTGAGACTCCAGTTTGGACTCAAGCCAGGAACCTGAGGGAGAAGGCAGGACATTTTTGAAGAAGGAGGGTATAAAGGATTATTGGATAAGCCACCTGGCTCCCTTTTCCCATCAGGCTCTACTTAAGATGATGTACCTTTAAGTGAGGCAGAGGAGGGGGCAGACTGGAAATGCTTCAGAAATGTAAATGCCGGCCATTTGTTTATAATTTTATCCCCCAACATGTAACCTGAACCTGATGGAGTCAATAAAGAATCAAACCTCCGCATGTTTCCTACCTCAAATATACTGGAGCAAATCCAGGGCTGGCAGAGGCAATGATTCCAAAAAGCTCAAAGGAAAAAAGAAGGAATTAAAAAAAAAAAGAGAATGTGGATTTTTTTTTTTTTTGGTATATGTGTGTGGTTTATTCCCCCAAAGTTTTGAAAGAGTGCCCTTACTTGTTCTCCATCAATGGGCATCCAGTGCCTTTGTGGGAGCTCAAGCAGCTACACATGAAGCGAGCCCCGCAACTTACAAAAAATGACATGTATACAGGGGAGTTTGGAGAACAGAAACGAATTCTAAAGAGATGAAATTTCTCAAGAGAGAGAATATTTTTTTAAAGGAGAGTCATTTTCTGTTATTAAAAAGCTAAGTAAAAACCTCAAGACAGAGGCAGTTGTTATTATGTAGGCCTGGGTGGCAAAGAAATAGGGAATATGCATTTGCAATACTCATTCCTGTACAAAAGTCTTAGAGGGGTCACCATGTTAGTCTGTAACTGAAAAAAAAAACACTTTAAAAACAACGCATAGTCCTGCAGCACCTTATTTTTTGTTAGTCTCTGAGGGTATGTCAGCACTGCAGTGTTTTTCGGAAAAATGGCCATTTTTCCGAAAAAACTTCACTTACGTCCACACTGCAATCACGTTCTTTCTGAAAAAAATCAAAAGAACAGAGGGGTTTTCCAACATTGGTAATCCTCTTTCTATGAGGATGAAGCCTTTTTCTGAAGAGCTCTTTCGGTACAAGGCATGTGTAGACGGGGAAGAGGGAGTTCTTTTGGAAGAAGAGGAAAGAGGAAAAAGCACAGGTGCCCTGGTGGCCACTCCATCCCTAGTAATCACAGCTTACATGCGAGATAGCGTCCACAGTGAACTGGATGCTATTTTTTGAAAAAGCAGATCACTTCTTCAATGTGCTTTTGCAGTGTGGACGCTCTCTTTCGGAAGAAGTTTTTTCGGAAGATCTTTTCCGGAAAAACTTCTTCCGAAAAAAGCCTGCAGTCTAGACGTAGCTTGAGGTGCTGCAGGACTCTTCATTCCTGCACAATGAGCTTTTATGCTGGGGGAATGCACTCTCTGAGAGTGAAGCTGAGCTGCAAAATACAGAGCTGGACTTTGCATGTCACAAATTTGAGGGGAGTACAATTCCATGATTGGGCTTGTGATAAAGCCAGGGGTGGATCAGGAGGTATAGATCTGGTTCTATCCCAGAGTTGTGCCCAACTTTCAGAAGGGCTTGTTCGTCTCCATCCTTGGGCGATGGAGAAGTCCTTAGAAAGGTGCCGGTCGTTCCAAAGCACTGCGGTTCTGCTTTGTGTTTTGGAGCAAACTTTGGAAAGGGGAGGGAGGGTGTGTCTTCATGGTGAGATGATTTCACTGCATTTATTATTGCTGCGACTGCTTATTTTTTCTTAGCCCAGAGAGCACACAAGGAGGGATGAGAGCAAAAGCTCTCCATGATTGTGCTATAGGTGCTTTTTTTTCAAACAGGATTTCCTTTGGGGCTAGTCCTTGAAACAGAAAACAGCAGCTAGCAAAATTCTGTCCCCCCCTATACCCGTACAACCACCAATGCTTAGACTGTACATCTCTTTGGAGGCAGGGACTATATGTTTGTCCTATAGTTGTACAGCGTCTAGCACAATGGCATCCTGGCTTGTGAATGGGGCTTCTGCACCCATAGAAACACTAAAGGAGCAAAGAGCAAAACTTCAGCCTGCCTGCCAGAGATGTAAGAGCTACATAGAAATGACATGCACCTTAAACCACGTTATACGTAGCTGTCATAAATTAGAGTGTGTCTAGACTGAAGTGTTTTTTCAGAAAAACGGCCGTTTTTCGGAAAAAACTTCACTTACGCCCACACTGCTATTGTGTTCTTTTGAAAGAAAATCGAAAGAACGCAGGGATTTTTCCAACATTGGTAAACCTCATTCTACAAGGAAAGAGCTCTTTTGGAAAAAGGCGTGTGTGGACGTGGAAGAGGGAGTTTTTTTGAAAGAAGAGGAAAGAGGAAAAAGCACAGGTGCCCTGGTGGCCACTCCATCCCTAGTAATCACAGCTTACATGCGAGGGAGCGTCCATTCAGTGTGGACGCTCTCTTTTGAAAAAGCAGATTGCTTTTTTGATATGCTTTAGCAGTGTGGACGCTCTCTTTCAGAAGAAGTTTTTCGGAAGATCTCTTCTGGAAAAGCTTCCTCCGAAAGAAGCCTGCAGTCTAGACGTACCTTAGAGGAGTGGAAGGGAAACACTGGATGTAGGAAAGCTTACGAAGGTTGAACCTTATCCAGGCATGTATCCTTATCCTTTATCCAGCAGTGATAGTAGTGCTACTAAATCCAAATGGCAAAGCTTGCCGACGACTGCATGCCATGCAGCGAGAGGTGGGACATGAGAAACTGAATCCAAAACGTTTGACACAAAGCAAATGGGGTGGGACAAGTGTCTGGCTGGAGAGACTCGTGTTCTAGAAAGGTGTGTATGTACGCCGGACTGCATCCTCAGACAGTTTAAAGTGGAGTAGCACTCAATGGAAATATGCTGCTGTCACTCTGTCGATAATTTGGCCTTTCTCTGATCCTTTGTGTTAAATACAAGGGCCATATTTTGCTCCCCGTTACTCAGCTGGGGAGAGCTCCATTGACTTAGGACCAAGGAGATGGCAGGGGGTAGGGGTTGGCTATAAATCTCTCAAAATGGCCGGGTGGAGGGGAATCACTTTCTGCCCCGCACAGTGCCCTTTTATGTGCCCCATGTGGATTCAGTGCTCCTCGCTGGTTCCAAAATCCATCACAGAAAATCGGGGCTCCACTCGCAAACTGCAGTAGCTGCACTAGCCTAGCTCAGAGCATCGCAAAGAAAGGCAGAGTCATAGAGGGTGATACAGTAGCCGTGAATGAGCCAGCTGAATGTGAGCCAGATTCCTGGAGGTTTACGCCCTGTTGTCACTGTCCTGTGGACCGCGAGGTAAGCAGCACACTTAACGTCCTGTCATACTAGACGCAACAGACAGCTCTCTAATCTGGGCATGGGTTGGGTCAGATATGCTAAAATCCCCCGGGGGCGGAGGGGGGGAAACACTACCCATTGTCCTTTTCACAATCTGCTTCACAGTACAAAGTTAGCCAAGCAGCGGGAACTATTCTCCATGTGCTTAGATGGCGTTAGTTCCGTTTTTATCCTGGATTCTTTACTTGGAGTTAGTTGTTGGCTTAGCGATCTCAAAATACCCTTTGGGGGCTTAACTCACTCCCTTTCCCAGAGTCATCCATGACCCCCAAGTAACATGCTTTCAAAACAGGATCGCTACTTCTTTCTTTCTTTCTTTTTTTGGCTAACTTTGTCCCTGCACCAGCACGCCTCGGAGTGTCAGCTTGACATAATATGTAACAGTAATTAAGAAATAAGCCTCTTGCCCGGTTTCACAGCAATCATTTAGCTAAGTAACTACCATGGTCCAGTGCCTCAAAAATCACCATTAGCCCACGCCACTTATGGCCATAAAATTTCTTGTTTTCTGCTTTTCATCGGCCTCACCCTGGAATCTTCGTTTTGCTTTATTTATACATTTGCACTCAAACAATGGCAATAAAACCCATTCCCAGAGTGTTGCAAATCAGAAATTTGTCCACATTTTTTCCACCACCTTCCTGGGTGAAGCTGCCTTTTGCTTGGGAACGGTGGTGGCTGGAGCCAGCTGGGAGAGGGGGCAGGGTGTCGCATGTAGATTGATCGGTGCTGTTGGAAGTTGCAGGGACGGGGCAGAGAGGGGGAGCTGGCATGAAAAGGCAGTTTGTGGCGACAGGAGTTTCTTTTGAAAGATGTGATTGAATCAGACCTGAGAGGCGAAAAAAAGGCTGTTGCTGTTGTGTTTTATCGGCTTTTTTTTTTTCCTCTCACCGCCAAGGGAGAAGTTGTATGTTAGGTTGTTTTGATTTTTTTTTTACTGTTTAAACTGGAAGGAATATACAAAAGATCCTGATGTCTTCATTCAGTCCTTACAACCCGTGGGCCAGATCATCATCTGGCATAAACCAGCAGAGCTCTGTCAATTTCAAGGGAGCTCTGTCCTCCCTTGAAATTGAGGTCCTCGCTCAGATTTACATCCGCTGAGCATCTAGCTCTTTGATGTGGAGGTTGCCTGGGTAAAGGAGGTGTAAGGAGCTGTCCAACAATTGGTTCTTACTTACGATGCACTTACACGAGGAAGTCCTATGATTCCAAAGGAATGATTTGTGGGGCAAAACACTCGCTTAGAAATGACCTATTACAGGTTCTGATGTGACCTCCATTATGCTAGTCCATCAGCGCTTCCCATTCTTGAACATATTTATTATCACAGCACCCCCACGGAGTATCCACAGCGCCCACACTCCTCCTTGTGCAGATGGGAAACTGAGGCACAGAGTGGCTAAGTGACTTTACAGGGAGACTCTGATAGAGTAGGGACTAAAGCCTCAGTCTTCCCAGTCCCAGACTAGTGTCCTAACCAAAAGAGCATCCTTCCTCTCTGGGTAGCATGGTATAGCCTGGAGTGAAATGCCTTTTGTAGGGCCAACATTTGAGGTCCTCGCTCAGATTTTCTGAGTTTTTACTCAGGCAAACTCCCACTGCAGCCTACGGAATCCTTGCAGATTTACACCACCGCGAGGTCGGAATAGCTTTGAGCAAATGCCTTGGGCTTCAGCCCACTGAGCTTCAATGAGAGTTTTGTCTGAATGGGGAGAACAAAGGAGAACAGAACAAGGGCTTCAGGGTTTGGCTCTTAGTGAACTCCGCAGGCCCAAATTGCTTCAGTTCTCCAGCTCTGGAGGCGTTTTAAGACTGGGCAAAGTGCTAGGATGTATACTGGGCTAGCCTACTTTAAGCAGAACTTCCTACTGACAGCCAACCACAGGGAAGCATCTTGCACTGACTGAGATATGGAGGAGAGAACCTACTAGGTCTGTTTACTGTTACCCTGATTGCTGTAGGCCTCTCCTCTCCTCCGCCCCCTTCCCCGGCCACGTTCACTCCATCTAAAACTTTGCTGCTGAAATGACCTTCCTTTCTCTTTATCCCCTTCACCAGGCTCCTTGACTCTTGCAGCCACAGATTCCAGCTTGGGAGCTTTTCCTGCAAGTTTCACCCCCAATTCCACCTTCCCACTGTCCTTCCTTCTCGCTCCCTGAACAGCAGTCAAACTTCTCTCCTTGTTTCTTTCATCTCTTCTCCTGCCCGTCACACTGTCCCCAACGTTGGGAACAGCCTCACTGACTTCCCCAGGAAATGTCATCCCCCTTATTTCAACATTCCCCCTTTAAACAGCTTTCTTCCAGGTGCCCCCATTCTCCTCCACTCCCATATCCTCTTCCCTTCCTTCTTCCCTTCCGTGATTGTCACTTATTTATCTGTAGTTTGCTTTGTGTGTCATCAGGCCCAATCCCACAAATATTTGTACCTGTTGGCAAGATGGGGTCCCTAGGCTGTTGGCTCAGAAATTCAGGGAGCATGTCTTACTCTATGGGCCAAATTCTGACCGCAGTTAAAGGTCTAGAGCAGTGTTTCTCAACCCTTTTTTAAAATAAAATACCCCTTTAAAAAAATTATAAGTACCCCCAGTACCTACAGTTTTTAGACACACATTTTTTTTCTACCATTGCAACACATTTGATTAAACAACTTAATTGTAGCCGGCCGGGCGACGAAATTTTTGGGCGTAAAAAGTGCAAAAATAAAACGCTGTAAAACTTAAAATAAAAATTCAGTTTTCTCCAGATTTCAGTTGTGTTGACGTACCTCCCAGACTTCTCTCAAGAAGTACTCATACTACTGGTTGCAAAACACCAGTCTAGAGTAAACCCCGAGTAACTGCACAGATAATGAAGGAGAAGTGAGATCTGAATTAGGCCTTATGTGTGTAAACTGATGGTGCCATCTCAAGTCTCAGTCTTGCCTTGTGGCTGGGGATCCCCTAGGACTAATGGGACGCTGTGCACATGTAGGGTTCTGTCCTTGTGGATCAGGTTGCAGGATCGGGGCCTCAGCGATAACTAATAATATAATAATATTGATTATGACTCCATTGACAGTGGCTGCTGACCCTCTGTGATAAAAGCAGGTGGGGTTTGTTTTTATTTTTTGTAAAATAACGGCTTTCCAAGATTGCTCATCTGATGAAGTGTTGCCCACAAAAGCTCATGATACTAGATATATTTTTGTTGGTCTCTAAGCTGCCACAGGACTACTCATTGCTTTGCTAGAGTTAGTCTTTGTGGGTGTAATATACAATCTATCGATCCAAGTTTCCTAAGGCAAAATAAAAAAAATCATATTCATACTCAAAAAGACATTGGATTTCAACACAGACGAGGAGAGGGGTGGATGGATAGATAGGAGATAACATCCAGCTATTTCTAAGAAGGCCACTGTGCCAGCGAAACCTCTTCTGCAGTGAAAATGAAACTGGCAGTTGGTAAAGCTCTTTGGGGCAGGAGCTGGGGGTGAAATCTGACTTCAGTGGCCCAAGGATTTTGACCCATATGTTTGTACAGCACTTTGCACTGTGCAAACTTCTCCTCCTCCGGCTCCTTACATGTTTCACTAGGGACGCTTTCCTCACCAGCCTGAAAAAGGAGAGAGTTATTTTTTAAATGGGTATTTTCAAATGAGAACTTTTTAAATGGGTTGTCACGCCTATGAGGCAAAGTATTATCAGCCCCATTCTCCATGCCAGGAAAGTTATCAAGTTTACATGAGCAGTCAGTGGAAAAGGAATGGAACCCAGGAGTCTTGGCTCCTAAGTCATTTGGTTTAAGCATTAGACTGTCTCTCCCACATCATCTATGTTCACTGGAGTGCAAATTTTTCTCTTAACTTCTCATTTGAGCTGTTTGGGGCAGGGACTGACATTTGCACTACTGTATATAATTACTATGTATGTGTGTAAAACCTTGCATAGTGGATCCTCCGCTTTTCTGGCCATTTGGCACTACCCCAGTAGAAATGTTAGATGATGATGATTGATGATGACTTTCCATTCAACCAGTGCTCTCCTTTCTAAAAGAGGTCTTAGTGGGTAAGGGGTCTCTGTTCTTTTACTAGTTTGAGGTCCATCTGTCTTTCTGTTGTCCCTTTATTACTGCCTGTCTCGTGCCGCAGCCTGATTTCCAGATGAACTTGCTGATTATGATTATGATTCTTTAGTCATACTGTGTACTGCTTTGGAACAACACCAAATGCTGATTTTGGGTCCTGCTTCTCTGATGTCACCAGGAGATTTGCTGTAGGTTTCCTCTGGAGCATCATAAGGCCCAAAGATAGAAATGGTGCACCCTTGTAGCCAAAAAGGTTAACGGCATATTAGGGTGCATTAGGAAGAGCGTTGCCAGCAGATCTAGAGAAGTGATTATTTCTCTTTATTCAGCACTGATGAGGCCACATCTGGAGTATTGCATCCAATTCTGGGGCCCTCATTACAGAAAGGATGTGGACGCATTGGAGAAGGTCCAACGGAGGGCAGCAAAGATGATTAGAGGGCTGGAACACATGACTTACAAGGAGAGGCTGAGGGATTTGGGCTTAGTTGTCTACAGAAGGGAAGAGTGAGGGGGGATTTGATAGCAGCCTTCAACTTCCTGAAGGGGGGGTTCCAAAGTGGCCGGAGAGAGGCTGTTCTCAGTGGTGGCAGGTGGCAGAACAAGGAGCAATGGTCTCAAGTTACAGTGGGGGGAGCTCTAGGTTGGATATTAGGAAAAACTATTTCCCTAGGAGGGTGGGGAAGCACTGGGATGGGTTCCCGAGGGAGGGGGTGGAATCTCCATCCCTAGAGGTTTTTAAGTCCCAGCTTGACAAAGCCCTGGCCGGGATGATTTCGTTGGGGTTGGTCCTGTTTTGGGCAGTGGGCTGGACTCGATGACTCCTGAGGTCTCTTCCAACCCTCGGAGTCTATGATTCTATGAAATGACGGTGAGTCATGCATAGTGGCTGCGAGGGGGTAGAACCTTTCCGCTCTAGGCCAGTGACAAAGCCTAGGGCACCTGCTCGGTTGTTCCTACTGCTCACAGGCTGACGTAGCAGCTGCCACCACAACTGCTGTCCCTTTCCAGGCCCCCTGCAACAAACGGCTGCAGTGCAGTCGCTGTAGCATGTTGGGCTACCGTGGTCCACCAAAAGGGGGCAGTAGTGAGTACAAATAAGACATCCATTCACCTTGCGGGGCAGTGTTGTGTGTAGACGTATGGAATAAAAACTGCCTGTCCATGCAGATTCCTAAGTCATTAAGGACAATATCAGGGATCCCCAAGAGAAATGCAAAGGTAACCTCACTCCACCACGGTCTCCCTCTCCCATCTCAGGGCCCTACTACAATGGTGCAAAGGACTCTATTTCGGGGATGGTTACTGCAGTGACTACGGTTGGTATTGCTGGAACTCAACCCACCCCCCCTGTACATGCACGCTTTCCAAGAAAAACAAACCCCACGCAAGCCAGCTCCTGCCCCTGTCCGAATGTTTGGCAGGTGTACAACAAACTTACACGAGTCTTATTAGCAGCAGAGCCATAGATCAGGAGGGGCCGAGCGGGGGAGAGTCACTCCAACAAAAATAATAGAAACAGCCCAGCTGAGTTGTTGTTGGGTTTGTTTCAGAGAAAGTTGAGGGGTTAGGAAACCTTCTGCTAGGCCTTGTCTTTTGTTGAGCGCCATCACTATCTGGGCTTCCCGCAGCCCCCAGCTGGAGGAGGGAGGAGGAGAGAAAGGGAGCTGGGAGAGGCAGTTTTCCCCAGGCACATGGTCCATGCTCAGAAGTACATTTACACATCAGTGGGCGTAAATCAGTGTCACTCCATTGACTTACCTTTGCACCTGCTAAGGATCTGTCCCGTTGATTTCAATGGAGCAATGCTGATTTACACCAGGTGAGAATTTGGCCTATTGACTAATGGAGTAATGTCTGTTTGCACCAGGCCAGAATCAAGCCTTGCGTACCTTTCTTCATCCTTCCCTCTTGTTTTTAGGTGGAGACTCAAAGCTGGCCATGCAAGCACACCACTTGCCTTCAGCTGGCCTGATCTCCTCTCCTGTCTCTGCTGGCAAATTTGCTGGTGAAATTTCATCCTCCCCTGCCCTTCACCCATCCATTGACTGATCCACCCATCTGCCAGTCTGCTGCATCTCATTTCTATTTCATATTGCCTCAGACCGAGGCACTTTAACCTCTCAGGTGATCAGCTCCTCCCTTTGCTTGTGTTAACTCTCAAGAGATGCCCCGGTAGGTGCAGTGTTACCTCCATCCCATGGCGAGACACAAAGGGAGTGGAGAGTATGCTACTTCACCTGGTCAACCAGCAAGAAGAAAAAAGCCCCCTCAGAAAGCAGTGCAACTTTAGTGCAAGTTCCTTCTTCAATTCCCCTTTTCCTGTGTCTCTCCTTCCACTTCCCTTCCCATCTTCTCCCTCATGAGTCATCAGTGCTGAACAGGGGTGGATGAGAGTGCCGCAGGGCCCAGGGCAGGGCCACGGGGCCCCGGGCAGCGAAATTTCGTGGGGCTCCCCCCTTTGACACTGCGCATGCACGGGGCCTCGGGAAGCGTGGGGCCCGGGGCAGCTGCCCCGCTCATCCTGCCCTAAATCTGCCGCTGGTGCTGAAAGTCTCACCTCCCTCACAGCCCATTCCTGTCAGGATGGAGTCTGCCACCAGCCCAAATGGAAACTGTTAGACTCCACTCAATCTTTTAACAGGTCTCTCTTGGCTTCTTGAGCAGCCCCGGAGATCATCCCTGCCAACATAAATGCAGGGAATATACAAGAATATCCTTTACTAATTATGTCAAGAATATCTCATTTCCACTGTGATCCTTACCTTGTCTTGCACAATCCCTCCTTTTTCTGGCACTTTTGCCAGTACTAGTACCAGATCAGCATGGACAACAGATACATCTGTCGCTCTGTTCCAAAACCAGCTGGCCCAATAGATCCATAGGAACCAGATGAAAATATTCCACTAGACTGTCCACTCACAGGCACTAAGCAAGGACCATTTGCCCTCTTTAGAAAACACTTGGAATGGAAGGTCAATTTTAAATTAAAAGACTGTCCTGGACCCATGGTGTCGGACTAGGTCTAGACTGCGGCGTTTTTGCAGAAAAAGCATTTTGCGT
>JANRFK010003894.1:17648095-17673546 GCA_030068395.1 Apalone spinifera | reverse complement strand
GCCCAGGGCACAAGAATGGCTGGGGCCAGCCCTGGTCACTAGGTGGGCGCACATGAATGCCCCGGTGGGCGCCATGGCACCCGCAGGCACTGCGTTGGGGACCACTGCACTATAGTGACGACTGCTTCAGAACTGGTTGGACACCACAGTCCTAGACTATTTCCGCAGAACAGCTCAGCAGCATACATAGGTTAACATCTCAGTATAAAGAGTCAGCCAGTGGGAGGCAGAAGAGATGGTCTTTTTTCAACCATTTGGTCATTTTATAAATGTAAAAGGAAAATGTCTTACCAATGCAGAATATGGGTGAATGATCCAGCTTGGATAAAATATAACCCCCTCCACTAAACCTTCACTTTCCATCACAGCCGCTCCAGATCCCACTTTCGGGTGGGTTAGAGGTAATGGGAGGGCTGCTCTTTCATTCCTGCACAAACTTTTCAACATCTGAGATGGGCGCTGCATGGGCTAGAAAGCTTACTGTTGCTGCTGTTCTGGTGAGATTTTCTAGCCTCGTTGGTCAAACTCAAGAAGTTTCAACAAGCATCCAAGCTTTTAGATGCTTACCCAAAAGTGACCTGCACTCGGGATAAGATGGGTTTTTTCTTTAGAAAGAAGGGATACAAACCTTCAGAGCCAAAGCCAGTCATGAACTGTTGGGGGTAGGGATCAGACTGAGAAGAACCTAACAAGGGTTATTTCTTAATTGCTTACTACTGGATTTCTTGCACTTTCTCCTGAAGTACTAATGGCTGGCTGAGAAAGGGTTAGTGCACCAGATGGACCACACGTCTGGCTTGATATGACCATTTCTAGTTATTCATGAGGAAAGCAGGAGTACAGATTTCAAAATAAGCAGCCCATTATTTTGAAATAAAGGGCGTGGTAGTGTGGATGCTCTGCTTATTAATTTGACCTAAGGGGGGTTATTTTGAAATAAAACCGTAGTGTAGGCCTGGGCAAAAATCCTTGAAATCTGAGGTGTGTTGAACTTGTTGAGATTTTGAAAAAGAAAAGGCCAGATTTAGCAAAAATCCAGCAACATTTTATAACTCCTTGCTTGCAAGCACCATTGCCTTGGACTAATAAGAAAAAGAGTTTTCAATCTGAATATCACTTTTTCTGAGCTTAAAAATTCTGTTTTTGAAATTTTCTCTCAGGAAAATTAATGTTTGCCCCCAAACCTCCAGCCATTTTAATTTTCTGCAAGCCAAGACTGATTTTTGTGAAAGAAATCTGGACATTTTCCAGGCCTGAAACTGACCCAAATAACTGTGAACATTTTTTGGGTGGAAAAAAAAAATCACACTTTCACACAGCCCTAAGAGCCCGTTACTGATAAATATTAGAGCAGTCTGATTCCATCTGGGAAAGAGCAGAGGGCAGTACAGCTCAGACACACTGGTTAGGATCTGCTCTGGGCAGTGATTATGACCTTATTATGTTAAATATGGGTGCAAGTCTTTGGTGCCGATTTCGAAAAGTGGTTTGTGGGGTGGGTGGGGTCCTGACTGGGAGAATGAGGACCCGAGATGGTGGGCTGCAGGGGGCAAGTTCTATGTCATCTTATGTGTTTCATATGGGTTCCCAAACTGGGGGTCATGCCCCCGTGGGGGGGGGGCGTGAAGAAATTCCAGGGGAGGGTGCGAGATGACCCAGTCCCCCCCCATCAATAACCCCCAAGAAAGAGCCCTGTCCATCTGTCCGCTCAGGCTGGCTGGGGCAGATTTCAAAATGGCCGCCTTAGAAGGGCAATGCCTTCTCTGCTCCTTTAAAAGGGCAAGTTATTTATTTATTTGCTCAACAAGTTTTGCTGCTATTTTGGGGGGGGGGGTGAGGATTTCTCAAAAATCAAAAAGGGGGCGTGATGCTGAAAAATTTGAGAACCACTGCACAACTGGCCCCCCACAGAGTGACCGCAATGTAAATGTTTAATAATAATAATTTTAAAGGGGTTGGTTTTCACAGGCACAAATGGGTGGAAGTCTCGTTTCTCCAGCAGTAGTTGGTTGCTCACGGCACGTGATAGCTTAGGAAGGTCTCCCCTGTGAATATCAGTGACCTCTGTAGATCATAAAGGTAGACAGTGCAGTGCACTGAGTCTTTAAAGGTATGTCTTTGCTGCATCATAAACAGGGCTTGTGGGGTGTGGGCTAGCAGACTTAACGTTTCCCAACCTGGGTGTGAGCATCCACACGGCATTGTAAGGCTGGATTTGGAGCCGGATCTCACAGCTGTGCTAGCACTTGAGTCTGCACCTTGAGCTGTGCCCACTGGAAAATGACAGGGCTCTGACACCTTTCTCCCCAGCGGGGTCTGAGACCCAGGGCCTGAGGGCTTGCTGCCCCAAGTCAGACCAATGGGTTGTGTGTGTGTGTACATGGAAGGTGTGAAGCCAAGTCAGAGCCTGGGCTTACCGTGTAGTGCAGACATCGCTACGGCGTCCCTGCGGTGGGTTCCACCAGGAAGCGCAGAGTTTGTTGGAATCCCAGGGGCTGGGTCTCTGTGTCAGCTGTCTCTGGGGGGGCAAATCAGACAGCTGAGCTATGGATGAAAAGGGAATGGGAAATCTCTCCGGTATTCATTGGAGCCACAGAACCTGCAGTATTGGACTGAAGAGCAGATCCATCACAATGAGTTGGCCAGTTCCAGTGTGGTACTAAAACCAGTTGGAAATACCAGAAGCTCAGCTCCCTGTTAAGGTTCTAACTAGTAGATGAAAACCATTCAGAGCAGTGTCCATGGGACCCCAAGTAGCCCCCCCCACAAACGGTGTCAGCTCCCCCTGTCACCAGTCACATCCTGATGACTGACTATCACATGGGTTTTTTTTTCTCAATCTACAGCACTCCTGGGGCTCAAATTAACCCAGAGGATGTGATCTTGTCCAGTGCTTCTCAACCTTTTTTTAAATAAAGAACCCCTTTTAAAAAAATTATAAGTACCCCCAGTACCTACAGTTTTCAGACACACAAAATTGTTTTCTACCTTTGCAACACATTTGTTTAAACAACTTAATCGTAGCCCGGCGGGTGATGAAATTTTTGGATGTAAAAAGTACAAAAATAATAAAGTGCTGTAAAACTTAAAACAAAAATTCAGTTTTCTCCAAATTTCAGTTGTGTTGTTGTGTCCCCAAGACTTCTCTCGAGTACCCCTAAGGGTACTTGTACCACTGGTTGAGAAACACTGCTCTAGTCCTTTCACTCATGTTTGGCTAAGGCGTTGTGTCTAGGTTTGATGCCTCCACTTCAAATCATTTCACTGGGAGATTCATTTGTTTTGATTCATGGAGAAGACTGTCATTTACATTAAGACACTGACAAATGCTGTGGATATAAAATGCTTTCTTCTAACTCCTCAAAGCATGACATTTAGTGACTGGTGAGCATCCAACAACTCAGAGGTAACACCCAAACTTGCATTTTTTATCATTCCTCAGACCAAACTGTTGACAAGGTTTAGACTTTGTTAGATGAAATTCTAATGCTTTGTCTGATGTTGGGGATGTGTCTTACTGCCACTATCCCACGAATTTGTGCAGTTCTAAGTCTTATGCACTGTGAGTTTTCTAAACCTGGAAAGAAATATTGCAATATAAGTTGTATATTTTTAAAAGTGAAGATGATTCACCATTGGAACAATTTATTTATGTGTATGGTTGCTTCATTGGCATTTGAAATAGAGGTTGGAGGCCTTTCTAAAAGTGTGGTGAGTCTAGCTCAACCAGAAGTTATGGGCTTGATCCAGGAATCTCTAGGTAAAGTTTTCTGGGTCTAGGTTGTGGATGAGGTCAGACGAAATCTTCATAATGGTTCCTTCTGGCAATAATATGTGTGAAGAATGATCCAATGGGTCAGCACTGGCTTGACTTAGGAGTCAGAAGACTCAAGATCTGTTCCCAGTTCTCCGCTGATCTGCTGCATGACCTTTGACCTCACCTTTTGGTTTCCCCTCCCATCCTTTGTCCTCTTTGTCTGTTCAGACAGCATACAGTGCCTGCCACAAAGACTGCAGACTTTAGGGGCTACTAGCGTACAGATAAGAAATAAATGTACAAAGGTTGAAACGCAGAGATTCAGGAAGAGGAAGACAACCAGAATTAAACCACCATCACAAAAACTTCAGGAAACGTTTATGTTCCATTCAAGTATGTTCTTACTTTATCCAAATCAGCTGTCTCTGTCCCAAGAGAAAATAGCCATCTCAACTCAAGAATTGACTGAAAAATGATCTACGAACTGGAAAGAGGTGAACATCTAAAAAGGTTCCTGAAACAACCAAACATTGAGATGCTTCTTTGAGCCTTTTTGGTCTGCAAATTTTAGTTAGAAAGAGAGATGGGTTAAGGGTCTTGGGTTTTCTAATGGACTTGCTGTCTCTGTTCAGGCTAAAAAGAGAACAGATGCAAGAATGGCCTTTCTCGTGGTGTTCCTGGTCCCAATAGAATTTTAAAGAACGTTTGGTTCGGGTTTTTGGCTGAGGCTTGGCATGAAGGGAGATTTGTTCTTCTTTTCTCTACCAGATCACTCATCCCTACTCTTAATCTGTTTGCTCATCTAACTGCAGGTGCCTGTCTGTCTAGTACCCCCATCTAAGCATCTACAGTCCCATCATCATGCTGTCCTCTGTGTCACAGAGTAGATCACTGGCTTTAGCTCTGCTTTCATAGGCCACAGAGCACAACAAGCAGAGTATGGGGTCAAAGCCACAAACAAGTCTCCTGGCAGTCCCACAAATAGTGAAGGATTGGGTGGGTGCTTGATGCTGCAGACCTGGGCAGCCACCCTTGTTAACTTGTCTGACCTCCAGCTAACTCAGAAGTGAGCACAAACCGGTCGCCCATGCCATTTGACCCTGGCAGCATCTTGGCGCCTTTTGGCCAGGCTTCAGGCCAAGGCAAAGCGCAAGTTGTTGTCAGCAGGTGGACATCCACCTTGCTGCTTGGCCTCCTATACTGGCAAATGTGGGGACGTGTGTTAACTCAGTGTCACCAAGACGAAGGGGAAGGTTCACAGCGGCTCCCCATAACCCCTGCGTTCAGCCCAGCTTCACACCCCACAGTGTGAGTAGGCTGCTTCAGGGTAGTTGGCAGAGCCTATTCGTTTTTCCCAGAGGCCCCGTCTTGCATTCCAAGAGCTAAGCTTTCAGCCCCAGGCAAAGGTTCTTCCAGTCACAAAGATAAACTGTCCAAAGATGAGCTGAATGAAAACTTGATGCAGTGAGGTCTGCTGGAATCTGCACCAGCCTGGCACAAAGGTTCTGATACATGTAACTTGCCCCTTGTCAACTCAGTTGGGCGTGTTAATTCTGGAACCTAGTGATGTAATTTTAAAATGTGTTGACAATGTCAAATATTTTCCTGCTGATCCAAACATCCATGAAGGAAGAGAGGGGATCATTTTACAAAGCTCTGTGCAGTCTTCTGGGAGTGACATTTTTTTTAGGCATCATGAGAGTTGAATCAGCTCTCTGCCTCAATTCCCTCTTGCCATCCTTTGCCTGTCTTGTCTATTTAGACTGAAAGCTCTTTAGGGCAGAGACTGTCTCTTACTATGTGTGTACAGTGCCTAGCGTAATGGGGTCTCTAGGGCATTACTGTAAAATAAATAATTTAGGGGAGAGATGGCCCTTTTGATCCTTGTGAGGATAAAACACCCACCTCATAAAAGCAAATATTGAATAGATGTAGTATGAGTGGTGCATTGTATTGACTAAATGGACATGCTTTCTGCACCAAGCAGATTCTTGTGGGTTTGGATTGGCTGGAGTTGCTGCTTTCTCCATGCCAACACCAGTGTTCCCTGTAAGCGGCGTGCTTGGGCGGCCACCCAGGAGAGATTCAGGTGCCATCCAGCAGATTGGCAGAGCACCCTCAGTGCCCACAGGCAGCAGCGTATGTTTCTACTAGTGGTGCACACCCACACATGCCTTGGAGCACATAACACAATTTATTCCACACACAGGTGGAAAAACTTAGCGGGAACACTGTCCAAGATTCATAGTGAGAACTCCCATCCTGACTGGAGTATTGAAGATGCTGGGAGCACCCTAAGCATCAGGGCTCCCTCCCCTGGCCAGATTGTGCAGCGCTGTCAGGCCTCTGCAGGGTTCCTCTGAAGCCTCTTGTACTGGCCGCCACCAGAGACAGGATACTGGGCTTGATGGGCCCCAATCTCATCTGGTCTGGCGATGCCTCGTCTCGGGGCCCTGTGGCTGAGGACAAAAGCAAACTCCCACTGACCCGTTTAGTTGGGCAGCATTTTTGGATCATCTTGCCCCCCCCCCCCCACTAGCTCTGCTCCCCTTCGTCCTCCTCTCTTCTCCCTCCTCTGCTCCCGCCCCCTCCTGCTCCACCCCAAGCTTCTTTCCAGGCTGCTCAGGGTTTTAATATTCAAGCCGCACCTTCCACATGAGCAGCGCTGAAGAGTTGACGTGTCGGAGTTTATTGATATCACATTGGGCAGCACAGGGCTGTCAGCAGCACATTCAGTCGCTAACGGCCCCCTAAGGTGCCGGCTCTGGCAGCTCTAAAGGAATCTGCACAAAAACGCCTTTTCGTTTTGTCCAAGGTGAGACAATGCGACCGGGACTCTGCACCAGATGACAGGGCTGATAAAGGGCCCGGCAGCGCAGGGATATCTTGCTTTCTTTTTGCTCCTTCATTCAATCCTTCTTTCTGTCACTTTCATTCTCTCCTCCCGTTACTTTTCTTTCTTCTCTTTCTTCTCCCAGCCGGGCTGAGAGGAGAGCGGCAGAGACAGGCAGAAGGGTTCAATTGCAGGCGAATGTCACAGTCCTGCTTCTCAAGGCGTTTCTGACGGCAGCGGAGGTGCCGTTGGCCAGCGTGAGGAGGGATTCTTGAGGGTACCCGCTTCCTGGTGTCTGGCTAGTGGCTCCCAGGGTCTCTGCACTCACACTGCCTTTGCTTTTTCCAATGGGGGAGGATAGTTCCAGAGGGGAGAAGAGGCAGAAAGGGGAGGGGACCAACCATACTGCAGAGAGAGTGAGGGAAAGAGAAAGGGAGGTGACAGAAAAGCAGAGAGGGAGGGAAAGAGAAGGGGAGAGAGCAGAGAGGTAAAAAAAATGCAGAGGAAGAGGGAAAAATATAGATGGGCAAAGGAGATGGAAGGTAACGAAAGAAAGACAGACGGACAAACGTGTGTCGTCAACCTGTGCTGCGTTGCTTTGCTGTCCAGCGACCCTGAGCACAGAAGGGACAAACTAGAACCAAAGAAAACCCCTGCACTCCACTCTGCTCACTCCACCTGGCTTCAACCTGGATAATTGACACCAGGCCTCAGGCAACAGGAGGAACCTGCTTCTCCCGTGATGTTAACTGGTCTCCAGCATCTCGTGATTCCTGGCTGGTTTTCCAGGAGTGGAAAAGGTTTCCTCTGGCGCATCTTTGCTGCGAGAGCTTTGTCCTGAAAGGTCTGAGCTATCCTTCCGGGGAGGCCCAGGGCTGGCATAGCAGGGAGCTGTGGGACGGGCATGTGGAGCATTGGCAGAGCTGGAGTGAGGGCTCCGGACTGACCCAGAATGGGGTGTTGCAGGTCAGGATGGAGGTGCGAGGACAGAGCTGAGCGGGGAGCCCAGGATGGGAAGAGGGAAGCTGCAGTTAGGATTGAGGGGCACTGGAAGAGCTTTCAGAGAGCCCAAGACTGGCCTAGCGGGGGATGCTGTAAGTCGAGTCTGAGGTAAATCCACAGGGCCACAGTGGGCCCTGGACTGGAAGAGCCCGAGTGAGGCGCATTGGACGATCGGTTTGCGTGCGTCACATGGCATAGCGGGGTGTAGGCAGCTTGGGGTGGAGCCCCGGCATCTCGGAGGGAGGGGTCCAAGACTGGAATAGCAGGGGTGCTGCACGTCAGGACTGAGGTGTGCTGTCAGGATGGGGGGAGGGGGTTGGAGCTGGAGCAGCAGCCTGGTTGGAGTCAGGGCTGAGGTGAGCGGGCCAGGCTTTATGAGCCGAGGATGGGAATGGGTCAGAAGGCTGCTGATCACCTCCTGAGCCCCAGCGATTAGGAAGGAGTGGGGGGGTAGGGGACATTTCTCTGCTATATCCATGTGGGGTGGGACATAGGGACTCAGAGGCGGAACAAGCCCCCTCTGAATGGCTTCCTCTGCTATTATCTTGGACCATGTGAATGGCGAGGAGAGTCGGTGATGGCACTTTGCCCTTAAACCTCCCCTTTCCTCTGCATCGTTATTGTTATTTCAGTAGCCCAGTGAAGTCAGGATGTATGTTACACACACGCTCCCCAATCCCAAGGCGAGAGACAGTGTGGCCTACTGGTCCGGGACTCGGGAGATGTGAGGTTTATTCCCTGTTGTGTACCCCAGGGCAAGCCACTTCCCTTGGCTGAGCCTCTTCATCCCCTCCCGCCCCTTGGCTCTGTAGAGCACAAGCTCTTTGGGCCTCTTTGGATGTAGATGTAGCAATGCCCAGAAAAATGGAGGTCCTCATCTTGGTTGAAACCTCCAGAGGCCTGCCGTCCAAATATATCCCCCAGTGCTTTTGCAGATGCTGGTCAGTAAAGCACCTGAGCAGCCTCTGTGAGGCTAGGTGGGGCGGTATCACCCCCCCTTTCATACATGGGTTGGGGAAACTGAGGCACAGATTGAAATCTTTAGGCCAACCTTTTCAAACTTGGGGTGCTGGCAGCAAGGCCTTTAGATCCATGATTAAGGCCTCTAAATATGAGCAACCTGCTTTTCAACTGCAGCTCCCACTGACTTCAGCCTGGCTTCTGGGCACTCCCGTCTCTGAAAACCAGGCCACTCCGATTCAGGCGCCTAACAACAGATGTGGGGGCTCAGCGTTAAGCACCTGAGTTCGACAAGCTCAGCCTAGGTGACTTGTTCCAGGTCACACTGTGGGTCAGTGGCAGGAGCCAGGAACAGACTCCTGAGAGCCAGGAGGGGGCTCTGGAGATGATCTCTGGTTACATTTTTTTTTCCTCTTGTGTTTCTGTGGGGAACTTCTAGTGCGGCAAAGATTTCCCCACATCCATGAAATTCCAGAGCGACTTTGTCAAGCAGGCCTCTGGAAAGGCCCTTTTCCCATATGGTGCCTGGGCAAAACCTCCAGTTTTTGCCACATGGACATGTATGCGTTTGTGTGTTCAGATGAACATATGTGCATACAGCGGGGATGGCAACACATACATGTGGGATGTTTGCATACGTGAGCTTTGCATGTGTGTTTTGAGGCCAGCCTGCTGTCTTGTGTGCACTACATTTTAGTTTTCCAAGGCTAAGCCTACAATTTGTCTTTCTTTTGCAAAGGGCAGTGAGTAAATTGATGGCACCAGATAAATATTTTTTTAAATGATGGGGATATTGCATTGATATTAGAGAAAAATTCTAAGCCACATAATGCAGATTTAGCCAATACATCAAAGTTTAGGGTTAAGCAGGTCTCAGAGAATCTGGGTTTGGGCCCATTTCCAATTGTGGTGTCACAATACAGCATTGTGCAGTTATAATACAACCTCACAATGTTCTGGCATGATTTTTGACCTAAAGGAGAAATAGTTTGCACCCTTCCTGAGCCTCTCTGCTGCAGCTTTCTGTTGCCTGCTTCACTGCCAATCCATTGAGTGTCTTCCCATTGATTTGGGGGTGGCTGTATTTGGCCCTGAGCTGTGCCTGCCTCTTTCTAACTCAAGAGCAGGCCCAGGGAAGCTAATATCAATCAGCTATCTCCACACAAAGGCCCCTGCTTGAGAGTGGTGCCCTCCACCGAACAGTAATGCAGTGGGGCCACCTGGAGAAGCAAAGGATAAAAGTGTCAGACGTTTTGAGTCCTGTCCCATGGTAAGGGACACTGTGCCAGCTCCCAGCCAGGCCTCAAACTGTGACTCGGAGTCCCCATTTAGTCTCTGCTCCCTCTAGCTCCGGGGGAAGAAAGCAGAACCTCTCGCTTTCAGTTTACTGCCACTGTATCAGCTCACCTGTGCTGGCAGGTGCTTTGGGGAAGCAGCTCCAAGGCTCCATCTACTCCCCCTCCCTGCCTGGCCGTCTGGAAAGGAGAGTCGTAAGTCACTGATAGGCCCAGACTGGAGTGCAGATTCCCCGCGCAGGGCATCTGTGTCCTTGGAGTCCTCTATGCGGGCCCTTCACAATAAGCCCGTCTAGATGCTCCTGCTGTGACGGAGTAAAGGTGCCGGAGCATCATTTCGTCTCTCCTCGTTGTTGACATCTTCCAACGACCCTAAACGAAAACCACCTGGTTCTTTCCAGCTCGCCAACCATGAGCCAAAGCTAATCTGTGCGGATCCCAGAAAGAGCAGGAAAGATCACACTCGAGGGTAGGGGCTGGGGAGCAGAGCCGCAGGCAGCTGCTTTGACATGTGTATCTGTGCTGGCCAATCCCTTGTCCGACACATGCTGTAGTCAAGTCACCGGGTCAGTCTAGTCACGACCAACTCCAGCGTCTCCATGGGTTGTGATGCTAGAGAGGCAATTATCACATCGTCTGTCCCCAGCGCTCCTGGGATTAAACACATTGTACAATGCCTAGGACAATAGGGCCCTGGTGCGCAACTCCACTGGGCTGCCTAGGCACTACCCTGGTACAGACAACAATAATTAATAAGCCAAACTTTGGACCCATTTGGAGCTGACCAAAAATATCAAACATTCTTCAAGGCAACACTGTGACGGGGGGGTTGGGGGTTTTTGGTTTTGTATTTGGATTGATGATTTTTGCAGGAAATGCCTCTTGTTTTCAGCCACCTCTAGTCCCAGTTAACTCAAGTGCAGAACATCGATTTGAGGCGGGCCAGGATCTTGGCCCAGTATAACAAATAAAACAACTAAAAGGACGTTCTTCTTCACACAGCGCACAGTCAACCTGTGGAACTCCTTGCCTGAGGAGGTTGTGAAGGCTAGGACTATAACAGGGTTTTTAAAAGAGCTAGATAAATTCATGGAGGTTAAGTCCTTTAATGGCTATTAGCTGGGATGGGTAAGGAATGGTGTCCCTAGCCTCTGTTTGTCAGAGGGTGGAGATGGATCACTTGGTCATTACCTGTTTGGTTCCCTCCCTCTGGGGCACCTGGCATTGGCCGCTGTCAGCTGACAGGATACTGGGCTGGATGGATCTTTGGTCTGACCCAGTACGGCCGTTCTTATGTTCTTATGACTAAGGCTGCAGCTGCAGTTAGACAGAGGCCACTTTGGGCCATGATATGGGGTCTGATTTATTCTGCACTCTCCTTGGAATGGGGGCAGAAGGCTGCAGGGGCATTGCTGCTGGATAGAGAGACACAGGCCTAGAGCCTCAAAACTGTTTTGGCCCACGCAGGGCCCAAATACCTTTGACAATCCACACCTTAAAGGTGCCTATGCCCCCAACCCTGCTGCGGGTGGCAGGGAAGCAAAGGGAGCACAGAAGGTGTAAACAGAGCCATGGGGTCCCTATGTGTCCCACCAATCTCCAGTCGACGCTTCAGCCGCTTGGAGCAGTGTCTCCCTGAGCCCGGGAACCAGACGTGGGTTGGTATTTCCCACTGCTACCGAGGACCATGCGTTGTGCCTCGTGGACCAGGAGACTTTTCCTGAGTCGGGCCATCTTTTCAAAATCAAAGGCAGGGCGCTGCAATGCCCTCCTCTCAATGTCCTACCCAGGTCCCCCTCCCTTGTTGCAGAAGGGCTATGAGCATGGGCCATCTGTGTCCAGTACTCTTTGGCCACCCTTCAAGAGGGAGGTGCAGACCCGCCGCTGGTGTTGCATTGGCACAGCCCCATTGAGTGCAACGGAGCTGCCCTGGTTTGCATCAGCTGAGGATCTAGCCCAGAGGCTTGTCTTATGTGTGTGGAAAATTCAGAGAGGGAGCTAACGAGGTGGAGCTGGCCAAGGAAGGGAACGTGAACGGAACACTCCAGATGAAACAGATAAGGCCCCTCCCACTTGCTGGCCTCCATCCTCCCTTGCAAACTCCCTTTGCTGCCCAATTTTGGGAGCCCTATGGAGTCAAAATGCTGCAGCTGCCGAGGCACCAAGCGGAGGAGCGGGCGAGTCCCCTCAGTCTCTCACATGCTGGTTCCCGTGCCTGCCACAAGCAGGCAGCTATGAATATTGAAGCGAAAAGGGCCTTTTATGGACTTCACAGATGTGCTGAGGAGTGGGGAAGGGCCCCTTTACCTCGGGGTGCTTTAAAAGGCCAAACAAAAGCCAGAAGAAAAGGCGGGGGGGGAGGAGGAGGCGAGAACGAGAAAAAAGTTGAAAGAAAAGAAAAGCGACTGGAGTTGATGGATATTCCATCTGTTTATGCTCAGGCTAGTGCAGGGAATTGACAAAGGCTGTCGGCGGCAGAATCTCCCTCCCTCTCTCTTCTCCCCACTCCCTCCCTGCCATCTCTCTCCAAATGCTCTGGATGCTTTGGTCTTGTTCACCACTTGCACGTCACAGAATCCGTTTTCTTCACCGTGGGCCTTTCTGTGGGGCACTGCCTTTCAGTGGGACTCGATGTGGCCCTGATGTTTTTGATTTGGTTCGCCTTCAGAGCAGTTGATGCTGCGGGGGCAGATCCCCAGGGGTGCCGCTCAGTGGACGTGCCAGGAACGACCCGGATGTATGCCAGCGGAGGAGGCGGATGGCTTGGTGCAAGTCAATGTTCAGGGGAAGCGTTAGGAAGCCTCCTTCTGCATTGCCTTGCATCCCCTTGGCACCTCTGAGGTGCCAACACGTAACTGACAAAGGTCTCCGAATTAATCCTGGTCAGTCCAGGAATGTTCACGTGGCCTGGAGAACTAGCCAAAACATAGCTCATGTAGCGGACTTTCTGTGTATTTCCAAGGCAATGGAACCAGGCTAGGTGGATGGCTAGGTAGAGGAGAGCGTATGTGATAGACAAAGAGACTGGTATGGGGAGGATGGGGGCAGGACTCCAACGGGCAGATTCTTGGTTTTCACTCAACTCCAGCCCTAGTAGCAGTGAAAACTCTTGCTGACGGAGGATCTCCCTAGTTCTTCTCCAATGAGCATCTCTCCAACCTGGAGGCCTGGGTGGTCCTGCTGATGGTCTGGTTCCTGCTTTCCATCCTGCATGTCATGCCCTGCTCCACTCCTGCAAGGCCTGTTGCTTCACAGTCCACCCTGCACAACAGCAGGGGCTGTGACGTTGTGTGGTTGCCTGAGCAATGTGCTCTCCTTGAACATCACGCCATTGTGTACTGGCCTCATCTGGAGGTGCTCTGCTGGGAAAATTCTGCCCTGGCCAGCCCCTGGGGCAGAACCAATGTGTGTCTGCAACTTCAGCCACTCGCTTCCACATTGTGGAATCCAGCACCCAGGACACCCTGTGCCGCGCTTCCGCTGGCTGAACCGTAGGCTGGGGAGAGGCTCCTATTGTCTTATGGAACTCATCTCCTTTGTGCTGAGACCCAAAACGCACAGCGTTGGGTTGCAGTTTAGTTTAGACTGAGAAGGTGCTTGTATCTAAAGCAGGTACTATCACCCACACACACCATGCCATAGCATCTGACTGCTTCACAATCTTTGTAATGTGTTTGTCATCACTCCTTAGAGGTGTGGATTTCCTCTTATTACTGATGGGGAGTTGGGACACAGAGTGACTAAGTGACTTGCCCAAGGCCACACAGATGTCTGTGGCAGAGCAAGGAATAGCTCTCCTAAGATCTGTCATCACCAAAATCCCAAGCTAGTGCCTTATTCACTCTACCTCCCTCCCTCTCCTTCACTGACAGTCGTGTGAACATGTCAGGCCAAAGCACCAAAGGAAATACCCCCCCAAATTGACCTTTGGTCTGAGCCCCCAACTTCATTGCAAAGTGGGACCAGAGTATTGGTGAACGCGGGGCAGTTTTGCCATGTTTTTAACCTGAACCCGGCACAGGGCAGTGGTTTCACTTTGAATCTTCAGCTTCATCATTTCAAGTTTAAACTGCAGTGTGAATGCGGAGGGCTCAAAATTGGGAAAGAGACTCACATCACTTGCTGCAGATCTGAATCTCTGGGTATTACACGGCTCTCGCTGCACTTAGGTTTGCTGCCTGATGGAACCTTATGACCAAACATGAAGAAGGGAGCTGTGAATGACATTTGATTTTCCATTCATTTGTTTTTTCAGGCTATTTCCTCTCCTGCTTTCTCTTCTCGCTAGCTTCTCCCCTCTCACGCACCCAGAGAGACTCTTGCACCTTCTCAGAAGCCCATGGTGCAGCAAGGGAAATGCCTCCCTGCGCCCCATCTTAAGGAGCAACAGCCTCATTGTTAGTGTTATTGCCAAGTTGTAAAGTCCATAATGGACATTACCTCGATCTGTGGTTTGGTTACAGCTGACCAGTTCAGTGCCTGAATTAAAAAAAAAAAATCCCTCATCTCCTAAGGCCCCATACTAATGCTTTGCTGAACACTGCAGTCCCCAGCTGAGCTGTAAATGATTTTTTCATTTTCCTAGCCCTGCTACCCAGTCTGTTTGGTATTCAAGGGCACCCCACCAATACGCACTAGCACTCGGCTTGGACCGCATTACTTGATTAAAACGCATATCAACTATTATGCGATTCAGTTTTCTGCTACTGCTTCACACCGCAGCCCCTAAACTATGTTAAACTGTAATACAACCAAGGTGGGGCGCGGGAGGGTTACAGGAGACAGAAGAGTTTACAGGTTGGGGAGAATGACAAATCCAAGCTGTATTGTTATTGTTTCTTTGTGGCGGGGATGGGAGATGCATCTGGAGTCCGAATAGCTCTGTGGCTGTCTTTGGAACACACCTGCCAATAAATAAGTGGGGAAGGGGCAGAAGGGTTATTCTGCAGAAATCCTTCATATTTCGGGCTCAACACTTCATCCCTCTCAAAGAGAAAGGGGGGGATTTTTATCTTCACGTTTTAAAAAAATCTCCTGGAAAATATAATTGTTTTGTGCCTGTGATGCCGCTGCCACTCTCCTTAACTCACTTTTTAGATGGTCTTGTTTGCATTTTGATGGATTGTGTTTGCTTTCTGCCTGTCCCTGCTCCAGAGAGAAAGGCAGAGACTCTATTCCCAGGGCTGCTCAGCTCTTGCTCAGAGAAACCCATCCACTGTGCTCAGAAAAGGGGTACTCTCTGCAAATTAAAAAATGCATCTTGCTGTTCTGTGTTTGTCCCCCGAATTGCTCCCATCTCCAATTGGGGAATCAAAGCAGGGATTTTATGACTCACCTTGCTGCCTGGCATCCACGCCCTGTTCTTTCTGCATCCTCCTCCAACCCTATCAGTATTGATTCTGCCTTCCAGCCAGCAACTCTGCGACAGATGCAGCCGGCAGAATAGAAACCCCCTTGCTCTCCTGCGGCAGTCTTGGCTGTCATATAAAAACTTGTCTGGGTCAGTACACTAAGCAGATGTGGGCTGCACCAAGGGCCATTCTTATCCCCGACAGACTCGTTTTCCTGCATAAAAATATCTAGCCTGCAGGGCAAACAAAGCCAGTCCTTGAATGTCCATGCAAACCTGTGGGTGGAGGAGAAAGAAAGATGGTCCTAGAGCCAGAGAGCCAGCTGTAGTCCATTCAAGCCTGTAAACGCCAATTCAGAAGGAGGGCGCAGAAAGAGAGGCGGAATACAGCCGAGAGAGGGGGAGTCTTTCTATTGCAGAGCCAGACTGTGATGCCCGTGCTCACACTGAGTGGGGCCTTACCCCACGTGTAGCCCCATTGATTCAGCAGGGCTCCTCCTGGTGGAAGGTGCCGCTCACCATGAAAACTGTGGTCACAGTCTGGTCTTGGACATGTGCCATCGGGTCCTGATCAGAACTTAAACCACCCAGTGAGCAGGGGCGGCAGGTTTGTAGAAATTTTGGTGGTGCCCAAAATGCCCAGATCCCAACACTCCCCTCCTCCTCCCCCCCCCCCTCCCCGATTCCCTCCTCCACCTGCCTAAGGCTCTGGGAGGAAGTTTGTGTTGGGGAGGGTGAAAGCTCTGGGTAGGGCCAGGGGAGAGCCCCAGCCCCAAACTTTGATGCACAGGGCCCCCAGGCCAGGAATGTTCCTGGTGCCTGGGCACCACCGGCCCATATAACTTGCCACCTATGCCAGTGAGCCTTTCCCTGGAACGCTTCTTTGCTGCATGGTGCCAGTATGTCCCCTGCTATTGAGACAGAACCGTTATGTGAGGAAACGGTGTCCTCTCACCACCCTTGGGTCCTCACCCTTGGGTCCCCAACCAGAAACTGAGGGCTCCAGCATGGTGCCCTTTAATTGCCCTGTGAAGGTGGGAAGAGCACACGGCCCAAACTCAACGGCTTCAGGGCGGAGCTTGGGAGTGGGTGGCAGAGTGCCCCACACGCCTGCCCAGGTACGGATCCAGGCAGCTGCCCTGTGGGTTGGAGCTGGAGGACTGGGGGGGGAGGAGGGCAAAGTCTTCAAAGTGGGTGAACGGCGCCCCCTTTTGTGCTGTTGATTTGAGGCTTCCCAAAGCCTTAGGCTGCGTCTACACTGGCGCGGTTTTTTCATGCATAATGGCTTTGCGCAAAAGGGTTTTTCTTGCGCAAGATGGGGCAGTGTAGACAGCCCCGTCTTGCGCAAGAGCCTGTTCCGCGAAAATGGCGGATCATTAGCTATGCAAATGAGGCTTGGCAATATTCTAACGCTAAGCCTCATTTGCATAGCTTTGGCGCAAAACCGCGCCAGTGTAGACGTAGCCTTGTTGAGTAGGCACTGCAGCCCCTTTGGTAAAGTCTTCCTGGGATGCCTCAGCTTTTCCCAGGACTTCAGAGTCATTTGGGATGCAGCCTCTTTTAAGCCACGACTTACCATCCGCTGACAGTGCCCTGACTGGCTCTGGGAGGCCCTGCCAGCGTTGTTCCCTCACAGAACCGTTCCCTCCCTGAGCCGTTCCCTCTCTCTTCCGCTCCGTCACTTTTTAAGAGGGTGCTGGTGGAGGCGAAAGACAGAGGAAATGGAGTTAAAGGAGAGCAGGTGACCGAGGGAGATGGGAGATACTGAAGGAGAAAACACGCAGGCCCTCCCTTCCCTGCTGCCAAAATCCGATTTCCACTATAATGAATGCGTCTTCATGTCCGATCCTGTCTGTGAATCCTTCCAGAAAGCGCCGAGTGCTTTGAGATGAGGCAGCGGGCCCTTGTAGAGCATCGAGGGCTCAGTCTGAGCCTGGAGGGGCTCGCTGTGGCCAATTCCACCTAATCCTGTTGATTAATTTAACTCCAAGGCTAAGAGGCTCCCAGAAGGAATGGAGGGGGAAGGGAGAGGGATGGGCTGGGAAGAGACAGGAGAAGTCTGCCCCTTAATTATTGAGGGTTTTTCTTCTCTCCCCCGCCGCCCCGCCGCCATCCCTATTCCAATCACAACCCTTTCAAACTCCCTCAAACTCTCTCTGCTCAGCTCCTCCTAATTACACTCCCCACCTCAGCTGGCATCGTTACCCAGGAATGTGCATTCGTGGGCCATAATTTACACATTTTCTCATGGTAGACTGGATTGTAAAACCAGCTCCCCCACCCCTCCAGCCCTCTCTTGTCTGTCAGACCCGCTCCCCGAGGCACCAACACACCTGCACGTGCTGCTTTGACCATACTCCCCTCACCTCGGAGGAGGAGCCATCTTGTTTTATCCCATGTACCCTCCTCATCCTCAGATCAAACACGGGGCTAGAAGTGGAGCATGCAGATCTCCCATTAGCCCCTCCTCACCTTCTTTTCTCCCTCCTCCTGGGAGGATGTGATGTTGTCAGGCTGTTATTGGGATAGTGAAAGTTGACACACCAGCTAGGGGGTAGGCCATAAGTCCAGCTCCGAATGCCCCCAGCATTGGGACAGTTTGGATCCGGTTCAAGATCCGGTTCAAGTTTTGTTGTGTGGGCTCATTTCTACTAGCCGCTCTGATTTACTGAGCCAGTATTAGCGTAGCTCCCCTGATTTCAACGGATCTGTAGTGACTGATGCCGGCTGAGGTTCTGGTCCATTCCTATCTTTATACATGATTCTGTATTACAGCCATGCCCTCTGGCTCCAGTTGAGAGCAGGGCCCATTGTGCGAGGTGCTGTACACAAACAGAGCATCAGCCCTTCCCCAACAGGCTTAGAATCTAAATAATGGGGGGAAACTTATGGAGTGTTGCAAACCTTGCCAATTTTTCAAGTTGGCAAACTTCCTCCCGTGCTGGAAACCCACATTTGTTGCTTGTTTCCAAGGGTGATTCAATTAAAGAAAAGAAAAATGATTTTTCTAGCCCCAGGGCAGCTGTGCTGTGTATTGGAGATAGAATCACCCCTCAAGAACTAAACCCAAACCAGAGTGTGCCCGGTGTGTGCAGAGGGGCTGCGTTAGAATCATAGAATACTAGGACTGGAAGGGACTTTGAGAGGTCATCGAGTCCAGTCCCCTGCCCTCATGGCAGGACCAAATATTGTCTAGACCATCCCTGATAGACATTTATCTAACCTACTCTTAAATATCTCCAGAGATGGAGATTCCACAACCTCCCTGGGCAATTTATTCCAGTGTTTAACTACCCTGACAATTAGGAACTTTTTCCTAATGTCCAACCTAAACCTCCCTTGCTGCAGTTTAAGCCCATTGCTTCTTGTTCTATCCTCAGAGGCCAAGATGAACAAGTTTTCTCCAAAGTTTTCTCCAAGTTTTCATCACAATTCTCCCTCTCCCCTGTCTGTGCCACTTTTCAGTTCTCTTCTTTCTTTTCACAGGCAAACCCTAAGCATCTTTGTGAGTGAGCTAATCTCTCCCTGTCCATCTTTAGCAGGGGGGAGTGTGACTCACCCAAGAGGTGCTGCCTGATTTTTTTCATGACCTTGCCTTTCGGGTACTCTCTTCCTTCTGCACAAGTATGACACACAGTACTCTTCAGTCGCAATTCTCATTACTGTTTTCTGTGCTGCGGTGGCACCGGAGGCCCTAGCCCCATTGCGCTCAGTGTTGGACAAACATATCACAAAGAGACGGCCCCGCACCGTTGTGTTTACAGCCAAAGTGGGGTTTGCCACCTTCTCACTCCAGGAGCAACATTACACCCCCACTTTTGCACTCCTCTCCTCAGGTGTAAGTGATTACACCTGGTGTAAGGAGGGGGACGAATCAGGCACATAGAGTTTATATTTGAGGCCTTGTCTACATGGAAATGTCCCCCTTTAACTCAACTGCAAAAGCAGCACAAAAGCCCTAGTATGGATGTAATTATATCTATATAACAATGACAAGGGGAATCCAGTGGATATAATGTACTTAGATTCCCAGAAAGGCTTTGACAAGGTCTCTCACCAAAGGCTCTTAAGTAAAGTTTGTTGTCATAGGACAAGAGGGAAGATCCTCTCATGGATTGATAGCTGGTTAAAAGACAGGAAACAAAGGTAGGAATAAATGGTCAGTTTTCATAGTGGAGAGAGGTAACTAGCGGGGTCCCCCAAGGGTCTGTCCTGGGGCCCATCCTATTCAACTTACGTTTAAAAGGGGTAAACAGCGAGGTGGCAAAATTTGCAGATGATACCTAATTGCTCAAGATAGTTAAGACCAAAGCAAACTATGAAGAGCTTCAAAAAGATCTCACCAGACTAAGTGAGCAACAAAATGGCAAATGAAATCTAATGTCGATAAATGTAAGGTAATGCACATTGGAACAAATAATCCCAACTATACATACAATATGATGGGGACTAATTTAGCTACAACTACTCAAGAGAGAGATCTTGGAGTCATTGTAGATAGTTCTCTGAAAACATCCACTCAGTGTGCAGCGGCAGGCAAAAAAGCAAACAGAATGTTAGGAATTATTAAAAAAGAGATAGAGAATAAGACACAGAATATCTTATTGCCTCTATATAAAACCATGGTATGCCCTCATCTTGAATACTGTGTACAAATATGGTCGCCTCATCTCAAAAAAGATATATTGACATTAGAAAAGGTTCAGAAAAGGGCAATAAAAATGATTAGGGATTTGGAACGGGTCCCAAATGAAGAGAGATTAAAAAGATTGGGACTTTTCATCTTAGAAAAGAGGAGACGAAGGGGGAGATATGATAGAGGTCTATAAAATCATGAGTGGTGTGGAGAAAGTAAATAAGGAAAAGTTATTTTCTTGTTCCCATAATATAAGAACTACGGGTCGCCAAATGAAATTAATAGGCAGCAGGTTTAAAACAAACAAAAGGAAGTTTTTCTTCACTCAGCACTCAGTCAACCTGTGGAACTCCTTGCTAGAGGATGTTGTGAAGACTAGGACTTTAACAGGGTTCAAAAAAGAACTAGATAGATTCATGGAGGTTAGGTCCATTAATGGCTATTAGCCAGGATGGGTAGGAATGGTGTCCCTAGCCTCTGTTTGTCTGTAAATGGGTGACAGGAGAGGGATCACGTGATGATTACCTGCTGTGATCCCTCCCTCCCTGTTGTGGGGCACCTGGCATTGGCCACTGTCGGCAGACAGGATACTTGGCTAGATGGACATTTGGTCTGACCCAGTATAGCTTTTCTTATGTATTTCTCAGAAGGGTAGCCAGGTTAGTCTGTAGCTTTAAAAAACAAGTGGTCCTGTAGCACCTTAGAGACTAACAAAAAATGTTATATAGTATTGTGAGCTTTTGTGGGCACAACCCACTTCTTCAGATGAGCAGAGTGGAGTGAAAAGCAGGGACCCTCGCAATTTATAGCAGAAAAAGAAGCTGGGGGGGGGGGGGAGGGAACCTGTCAGTTGTAGTACTGGTGCTAATAAGGCTAATTATATATTTCTTTAACAATTCTTAGACCTGTAAAGCTTATTCCTATAAGGGAAGAGGAGTACATTAGAACAGTATAAGGCATCTTTGTCATAGCGTAACTGTATCTAAACATGATGGTTAAAAAGCCCCGCACAGGTGTAATTGACATATTTATACCAATACAAAGTCTGGGGCCCTAATTCAATGATGCTTCTCAAAACTATCAAATACCTCGGGTTCCACCTGTTTTGAGGAACAGGTTGGCATGCCCTTGTCAGGGATGATCTACGTATCCTCAAGTGCTGCACAGCAAAGCGGGGTGGCCTGGATGGCCTTTGGAGGTCCTTTCTAGCCCTACATTTCGATGAGATGGGTATTTTATCCGGTTTCTTTTTCTAGCCAGGACCCACCTCCAAACCGGCCTGTCTTGTACTGTTTTGCTGCTTCTGCTTCCTCTCCTGGCTGGAGCCCAGTTGTTCAGCGGCGCCCAGAGAAGAACAGTAAGAAGCAGGAGAGGCGGGGAGGCAGCCAAACGTTTTCAAACAGGAAAAAAAAAATCCGTTCAAGTTTAGCGGGAGGCTCCTGGTGGTGGAGGGGAAGCCATTATGTGTGTGTTATACACAGGTCGTGGTTATTCCTGTGGCTTTGTTAACCTTTTGTTCGTGAACTTTGCTGAGAATAATAGCAGTGGGTCTTCCCCCTGCCCAGGCTCCCCCTGACTAGGAAAAGACCTGTTAGAGCATTGAGGCCATTTTATGTCGTTACGGGAGATCATCCCCTTGATAATAGAGGATGCATTGGCTGAGACTGCACTCAATCTTAGCCAGAAGGCTGGCCGCATTATTTAATAAAACGGTGCCTGACAGTGGCAGCTGCATCCTGCTAAGACCAGCTGGTTCCAGACATGCCCTGGGATTTCTCTTGCTCCCTTGTTGTTCCGTATGGGCTTGTGGTTGAAGCACAGGACTTGGCAGCAGGAGTTGTGTTCCCATCTCGGCCGTGTGAATACAAGCCAGTCACTTCCACCCTCCACACCCCGTTCGTTAGCTAGTGCCGCGTGGGAATGATCAGACGGGCAGTGCTAGGGAAGGCCACTGTCTCATGGCAGTTCCTTTAGAATAGTGGCTCTGACTTTCTCCCATCTGGCACTGCAGGCGGGTAGAGGGCCGGCCAGATGCAAGGGACCATGTGGGTACGGCAAGCTGAGTGTCATGACAACTGGCAATTTCCTGCCAGGCTTCTTGTGAGGTATTTTAACCTGCCAATTTGCAGATGTTTAAAGAAGTCTGGCTCCATCCCATGGCAGACCACCATGGAAAATATGCACAAGGGACATGATGGAGAGGCAAAGGGGTGGGGGAGATGATGCTTATCTGAGGTTTGAGTGTCTCTCTTGGTCTATTTCCCGTACCCCTATACCAGTGGGTAATATTTGGGGTTGCAGCAGGGCTGTACGAATTAGTGGCAGGTATTCTGGCAGTATTTCCACATAGCTAGATGAATTGGATGCGCTGTCCATAGAGAGTGCAGCATTCCCCCTAGCTCGACAAAGGAGTCGGGTGTATTGTTCATAGATAGTCTAGCACCTCTCCCAGGTAGACAGGCGAGGTGGATGAAAATACGATTGTTTATTGTTAAGGTAACATTTATCTGCGATCTGTTTGAGAGAACTTGTCTGTCTGTCTGTGAGCGTGTCTGTCTTTCTGTCCGTCTGTTCAATAATTCCTCCGAAATGAACAACACGTAGTCCTGTAGCACCGACTAACAAAAAATATAGACAGTGTCATGTGCTTTCGTGGGCAAAACCCACTTTTAATGAGGTCTTGGACCACCCCATTTGGTAGGCTGTGTCCTCTTCTCATAACTCAAAGCAAGGTCAGGGTTTGCTTGGGCCAGGACAATGGGACGTGCCTGGAATGGGATTGCTTCTCAGAAAACCATACAGCAAAGAGACAGACTCACTAGGCAGGTGAAAGGGCACTGTTTTCTAATGGCCAACAAGTCCTTCCCAGCCAATTGCACAGTCCATCTGAAATTCCATGTAATTACTGCACAATGAAAAGAGCAGCTCTGCGTAGCTGTTCCTTATGCAACAGACGTTCTGCGTGTGTCGTTGTCTATGCATCCCAACATATTCAGGTGCAGAGTGAAATAATGTTTCATCTGATTCATTCGCCTTCACAGCTCTCTGTGGTGTATGGAGGACTGTGTTGCAATTGCAAGTGATCACAGGGAGCTTCCTGGCCCAGACTGCAGGTCTTAGGAAAACATGTGAGCAGAGTAAGTCCAGAAGGACACAGTGTGAAGCAAAGCGGTGTGAATTGTGCCTTGCTGCTGTGAGGTGTGTCTACACTGCACCATAGCTCGAAAGAAGATACGCCATTTTAGCTACACAAATGGCAGATCTTATTTCAAAATAGCTTATTTTGTCATTTGGTGATGTTTATACGGCACCAAATTTCAAAATAACCCGCTTTTCCGAACTGTCCCTTGCTTCTCGTGGAATGAGGTTTGCAGGGACGTCAGAACAGCAAGCCCATTATATTTTGAAATAACAGGCTTGCTGTGAAGACACGGGATAGCTATTTTGGGTTACTCCGGTATCCTGAAATAGTGCTGCAGAGGAGACGTAGCCTTAGAAAGCAGCCTGCTTTCTCTCTCTCTCTTTTGGGTTACTGTGTATTGTTGTGGAGTCTAGGAACAAAAGTAATGTCCCTCTGATGCCTTCTAGCAAGAATGTTTTACGTTTTCTTTAATCTAACTTCTCTGGTGGAATGCGGTGGACAGAACTCAATCAAGTACCCTCTCATTACCAGGGAAAGCCTTCG
This sequence comes from Apalone spinifera, assembly GCA_030068395.1. NCBI lineage: Eukaryota > Metazoa > Chordata > Testudines > Trionychidae > Apalone > Apalone spinifera. Next base: position 17,650,028 of record JANRFK010003894.1, on the reverse strand, counting down.
TTTTTTATCCAAACTTACCCCTGTGCTAACCTTTATTATTGAAATTTATTCCCTTCAAGAAAGCCAACCAATGACAGCGACAGTAGCTTGTGAAATATATAATTATATTTATGCCAATCAAAAATATATAGTAGCCCAGTGTCTGTGAGTCTGTAACACTGAAATGCTAGCTGTTCCCTCTGGGCGGCACTGTTGCTGAAATGCTGGCTGTTCCCTCTGTGCGGCCCGTGCTGCATGGGGTGTGTGGGGCCCAAACGGCCCCTGGCTCCCCTGCGGCGGCCTGGCTGAGTGGCGCAGAACTCAGCCGAGCGCCACGGCAAGAGGCGTAGGGTGGCGGGGCGGTGACGTACATGCACAGGGGGTGGGGCCTAGACAAGCATGCATCCCCAACAGAGACAGAGGAGAGCGGAGAGAGAGTGAAAGGCAGGAGGGGGAGAAGAGAAAGAGAGAGATGGAGTGGAGAGCGAGTGAGAGGCAGGAGGAGGAGGAGAAGAAGAGAAAGGGAGAGTGAGAGGCAGGAGGGGGAGAAGAGAAAGAAAGAGACAGAGGCAGAAGGCGGAAGAGAGCTGGGGGGAGGGAAGGCAGGAGGAGGAGGAAAGAGAGAGAGAGAGACGGAGCAAGAGACCGGAGGTTCAGGGGAGAAGACCGATGTGGAGGAGAGACCTGAAAATCCCGTCTTATGACGGGCTAATTGGCTAGTGAATTAATAATATGTTATTGGATTCCAGATGTGCTTGCGCACAGACTGGTTCTACAGAGCCCAGATGTGCTGGCCAGAATTGTCCAGGGCCCAGCTGTGCTTGTTGCACCATTTAAGAATTTAGAGAGTTTCCTGAAAGGCAGGCAATGAAGCTGACTGTGTACCAGATTTGTATTGCTATCATGATTCTAAAGGCTTCAAAAAATATTGGCCCAGTGCTGGTCTTAATGAGATCAACAGCAGAACTGTTGTTGATTTTATTGGACCCACAATTTGGCCCAATGGGAATAACACATGTGAGATATCAAAAATAGGAGGACACTTTATATTGTACCATGGAAAAGGATCTAGGGGTCATAGTGGATCACAAGCTAAGTATGAGTCAACAGTGCAACACTGCTGCAAAAAAACAAAGATCATTCTGGGGTGTACTGGCAGGTGTGTTGTTAGCAAGATACAAGGAGTAATTTTTCCACTCTACACCATGCTAATATGGCCGTAGTTGGAGAATTGTGTCCAGTTCTGGGCACCACATTTCAGGAAAGATGTGGACAAATTGGGAAGTCCAAAGGAGAGCAACAATTACTGAAGGTCTAGAAAACATGACCTATGAGGAAAGATTGAAAAAAATTAGTTTTGTTTAGTCTGGGGAAGAGATGACTGGGGTAGACATTTTCAAGTATAGAAAAGGTTGTTACAAGGAGAAAAAAAAATGTTCTTTAACCTCTGAGGATGGGACAAGAAGCAATGGGCTTAAATTTAAGTTGGACATTAGGAAAAACTTAAGCAAGGGAGGTTTAAGTTGGACATTAGGAAAAACTTCCTAGCACTCAGGCTGGTTAAGCAGTGGAATCAATTGCCCCAGGTGGTTGTGGAGTTTCATCACTGGAACTTTTAAAGAGGAGGTTAGACAGACACCTGTCAGGGATGGTCTAGATCAGTGTTTCTCAACCTTTTTTTAATAAAGTACCCATCTTTTAAAAAAATTATAAGTAACCCCAGGACCTACAGTTCTAAGACATGCACAATTTTTTTTACATAAGAACTTAAGAACGGCCATACTAGGTCAGACCAAAGGTCCATCCTGCCCAGTACCCTGTCTGCCGACAGTGGCCAGTGCCACGTGTCCCAGAGGGAATGAACCGAACAGGTAATAATCAAGCAATCTCTCTCCTGCCGTCCATCTCCACCCTCTGACAAACAGAGGCTAGGGACATCATTCCTTATCCATCC
>JANRFK010003894.1:17607498-17621772 GCA_030068395.1 Apalone spinifera | reverse complement strand
CATACCCTTTGTGTGGTAGAATCATAGAATACTAGAGCTGGAAGGGACCTCAAGAGGTCCGCAAGTCCAGTCCCCTGTAGCTTTGTATGACTGGAAATTGCAAATATGAGTAGTCTCACAGCAAGCCCAATTTGAGAAGTGTTAGTGGGTTGGATAATTCAGCCAAGCGCCCAAACTTCTGACTGCTTCTCAGAATCAAGCTCAAACTTCCAAATCCTTTGAGGGTCATTTCATTAACCCCAGCAACAGGGAGCAGGGAAAGGAAGAGAGAGACCCTTGTGCTGTTCCTAAAGCCTCTCTGATTAGAATCAGATTCTCACGGAGCACATGGATACACCAGGATCACCATGCAAAATAGGCGAGATGAAGGAGCTTTCGGGGGGATTTGGAGCAATATCTGAGCTCGAGAGTCTGCCTTGGAAATAAGGGCTGGATTCTCTCCTTAAAATTAACCTGCAGTTCCTATCTGTCCAGGCGATCAAGAGCTTCTATGTGCATGAGCAAATATGGGTTCCTATATGACCAGTGGGAGAAGTTCACCCATGAGCAAGTCTACATGCCTGCACACCACGTAAGCCCACAGGGGGGTAAATGTCAGTGTTCCCTGCAAGCTGAGCAATTGGGCAGCCACTCAGGAGAGATTCAGGTGCCACCCAGCTGATTGGCAGAGTGCCCCCAGCTGACCACAGCCAGCAGCATGTGTTTCTATTGGTGGTGCACATTCACACATGCTTTGATGCACATAACAACATTTATTCTGCACATAGATGAAAAATCTTAGCGGGAACATTGGTAGACGTAAGTGTTGCATAGGCTTGTTGGTGCACAGGCTTTGTGGGCTTTCTACACAGGGATAGGTTTCCCCTGCCAGTGACTGGCGGGGCATTCTGAGCTGGAATGTCATGCCACCTGTCCCTTTGTAAGCACGTTTCATGACATGATTTACAGAGAGTCACTGGCAGGCTGTCTGCTTTGTTCTCTTGGACAGGTCATGAAGATCACTGCAGCGAGGCAGGGAAGAGTTAGACTGGAAATGGGAGGTGGATTTTTGCTTTGTGTTTGCAAGCCTGAAAAGGGCACCTCCTCATTCCACCTCCTTGCTCCCTGCATGTCTGCCAGCCACACCAACTACCTTTACTGAAACGAGCCTGTTTTTCCTTTCCCGCGATCCCTGCTGAGACAGTGCAGCTATGGGAGAGCAAGCTGGGTTCTGAACTGCACGACTCAGTCAGTACAATTGCCCAGCTTAAGTTGAAGCTGCGGAATCTTTATTCTCGTTAGAGATACCAGAGGAAGAAACAAGACAAGTTGATTCTCAGATCTCTCATGGTGCCGGTAGTGCAGACAAAAAGAATCTCTTCTCCTCTTTCCAACATCATCAACTGCAGCTGCTATATTTGCAACTGCTTTTGTGATTATACACCCAAGAGAGGCCATGTGGGTAAGACAAGAGGCAAAGTCCCTCTCGGCATCATGTAAAATGAAAAATGACAACTCCCTGTTCAGGCTCAGCCCAAAAGTAAATACATTTTTAGAGTAAGAAACTTTATGCAGGGATATGGGAACAGTAATCGGCTCTTTGTGACTTTTATGTCTCTGTATCGCACTGATGACCTTGCTCTTGGAGAAAGACCCCAAATGTCTTTATCCGATGCAAAATGCTGCCTGCTGTGAGCTAAATTTTGCTCCATGTCCTATACTTCTTCAGCAAGGCAAGAGAATTTACAGGGTAGGATCCTCTTGCAGTTAATAGATCATGAACCCAAGGGACCTTTTACCTCTTTATAAAAGAGACAGTTTCCAGATAGACATGTCCCTCTGCTTCCAGGTGTCATAGAATACTAGAACTGGAAGGGACCTCGAGAGGTTATCAAGTCTAGTCCTCTGCCCTCATGGCAGGACCAAACACCATCTAGATCCTCCCTGATAGATGCCTGTCTAACCTGCTCATAAATATCTCCAGTGATGGAGATTCCACAACCTTCCTAGGCAACTTATTCCAGTGTTTAACCACCCTGACATTAGGAAGTTTTTCCTAATGTCCAACCTCAACCTCCCTTGCTGCAATTTAATCCCGTTGCTTCTTGTCTTGTCCTCAAAGGCCAAGAACAATTTTTCATGCACAGCCCCTTTTCCAAGGGCCAGACAGCTCATCCTACAGGAAGATACTAAGTATGCACATCTGTCCAACCTCATCCCAAAGGCCTACCGATAGGACAGTGCCACAGCAGGCAGACCAACGACTTCAAGACTGCTTCCTTTTCCTCCTCTTCCCCCCCCCCCCCCCCCCCCACCATGGTCTGGTTTTATCAAGGCATGGCCTTCACCCAGGGCTTAACATGCTGGTAACAGGATCTTGGGGCAGGAGACTCTTCAGTGGCTGATAAAGCCTTAACTGTTGTGACGTGAAAGCAGGTTCCCTTTGAAGTGAGCCTCGCATTCCAGTTAGATGCTCTAGCCTGTGTATTTTAACTCCCAATAAAATGATTTTTAAGCATAAAGCCTTGAGCCACCTTTAAGGGGCAGGAGGGAAAGAATTGCTAACGTCATTAGCTGGAATGTATCTTCTTTTTTTATTATTTTGTTCCGGTGGGTTATAAATAAGGTGCAGAATCAACCTGTTTCAGCCATGAAACGTCCTTTCCTCTGCAAAGGGAGATAAATCCTATAAATTCCTTTGTGGATGCTTTCAGCAGTTTGGTTGGTTTGGTTTTGTTTTAAGGCTCTAATATCTACCAGTCACCAGTCTCGGCTCGGCATCACTAGCATGCAGTTGCGTAGCTCCTTTGGCGTGCTTTTGTTTTTGGGTTAAAATGACTATTTAGGATTTGGCTTACAACAAGGCCTGGAGACCCCTGCTGTTGGGCGTTCACTGTGCTCGGTGCTGCCCATATCTGCAGTAAGAGACAGCTCTTGCGCCAAAGAGCTGGCAGGTAAAGAGAAAGAAAACAAAGAGGAGGGGGAAAGGAAGTTGTATCGCCCTCATTCGAAAGAGTCCTGCAGCCTGCAGACTAAATGATTTCCCCCCAGGTCACACAGGGTGCATCTATACTGCACCGTTATTTTGGAATAATTAGTGTTATTCCGAAATAACAATGTGAGTATCCACACAGCAATACCGTTATTTCAAAATAATATTGAAATAACGGGTGGCTTATTCTGACTTATGTAAACCTCATTCCACAAGGAATAACTCCTCTTTCGCAACAGCTATTTAGAAATAGCTGTAGTGTGAACGCTCTGCTTCTATTTCAAAATAGCTCCTCACCAGGACCATTCTAAGTAATTTCTCCCCAATGCTTCCTGGGGCTGTAAATCAAATTAGTACGTCCACATTAGGGGAGCCTGCCTCAGACTAATTTTGAGGCTTCCCTCTAGTGTTGATGCTCTATTTCAAAATAAGCTATTTCGAAATATTTCTTCCAGAATAGCTTATTCTGAAATAAGCGTGCGGTGTAAATGTACCCACAAGGATCCTAGGTCAGAGTCATTTCTTGAGTGCTTGTCTAATATTTTAACCACCAGACTAGCCTTTCTCTCCAAGTACATGCACCTGTTGGTTTGAAATGTGGAACACATCTGGACAGCCAACAGGAAGACATACGTACACACAAAACAAAGCAACCATGGGGCACTCTGATCAGTTGTATTGCCCTGCGAAGGTCTGTGTATCAAGAGGACGTGGTCTGTTCCAACACAAAGAGAAACAAAGCAGGGCAGCGGACAACACTTGTGAGCAGATCAGCATGGAATGGGTTGGAGGAAGAAGAGGCTGTTAAGGGGGGATATTAAGGAGAAAAGGGAGGTCACTGGTGAAGAGATAGGAAATTCTGCCAAGTGTGGGTGGATGGGATGAATAAAATATGCAACGATGAGACTTGGGAAAGAGTATAAAGGCAGAAGGACACAATGGGCCTTTCTACACTTCTGAGAAGAGCGATGCTCTGGAGTTTGATCTTCTAGTGTTTGATTTAGCGGGTCTAGTATAGACCCGCTAAATCCAACACAGAAGGAAGCCCCTGCCAGAGTCCGATACTCTCCTTCTGCAAGGATTAAGGGAAGCCGACAGGACTATGTGCTCCCATTGGCCTCCCTCTGTGTGACACTGCCACGGCTCAGCTTAAGGTAAACTGACTCAGCTAGCTGGAATTACGTATTCTGAGCCAACTTGCCTGATCTAGTACAGACCAGGCCTATGAGAGTAGAAACATAAGCAGATGAGCACTTACATAGGGCCTGATTCTGCTAGCATTGAAGTCAGCAGTCAGATTTCCAGTGATAGTTCAGTATTAGGCCGATAGTACCTTGAAGAGTTGTGTGTGTGTGCAGGGGTCGAATCTTGAATGGGATTCCCATGCCCTCCCAATATTTGCACAGTTGTAAGTTTGCTCTGGTTCACTGACTGGCATTTCTGCCATGAGGAGCCTTGTGCTTCAGTTTTGAATGTTGTGTGTGTGCGTCCATGCACCAGTGTGTGTGTGTATGTATGAGTGCGAAGACGATAACCTTAAGGGATGTAACATAATATAACACAAATCTCCCCAAAATTGCATTTTGATCATATGTTAACCAATTCAACAGACAAAATCACCCAAGGGGGAACAGGAGTAATTGTGGGTAGGTTGCTTGCCCATTCCACTCCATGTGTTTCTTCTAAAACTCCTAATCCACAGTGGATTTGCCAGCATCTGGCTCTCAGTTATAAAAAGGAACTTTCCCACCCTATCCAGCTTCAGAAAAGTGTCAGAATTCAATGAAGTAGCTTTTACTCCCTTGGCATGCAAGCTCTCCTTCTTTTCTGATTCAGAGACCTTGAAGCAATTGATTATTTTTTCATTGAGACAATTTTTCTCCTGAACCTTCTTCATCTCCTCACCATCTCCAGCTCTCTTGAGTGGAAGCTCTTCAAGCCAGGGACCCTTTTTTTTTTTTTTTGTCTGCCCCCTACCACTGCTACGCAATTGGTCAGAATGTCGGGTTGTTCATTAATAACTGTTGCAGTAGGAGCAGGTGATGTCATAAACAGAGGAAAGATGCCCTGTTAGCATGAATGAGCAGAGACTGTGTGTGTGTGTGTGTGTGTGTGTGTGTGTGTTTGGAGTACAACCAGGGAAAAGGACAGGAACATCTACTTTGTATGACCAAAGAGAAATAAAATGATAAATGTTTGATATTATTTATTTTTTGTATTTCCATGGCATGAAGAAGCTCTAGGCATGGTCTTGGATCCCACTGTGATTGGTGCTTACAAACTCAGAAAAAGACAGTCCCTGCTCCAAAGAGCTTACAGTGTTATGAATCTTGATGTGAACTCATCCCTTTGACTCTCAGATCTATCTTTGATTTACCTGGTAATACTTGGGAATGAGTGCCAAAAATTGTACATGGGGAATGTGCGTAGGGTGGGTAATAGAAAATATAGCAAGGAAGCGGAAATCAGTATTTCTAGGTTCTGTGTTCAGCTTAGTCACTGATGTATTTGTGGCCCTGGATAAATCACGTAAGTGCTTTATGCCTCATTTTACCTATATTAAATATGGCTATAATAACAATATCACAATAGAGTTGTGAGTAATGCAGAAATGTGCCTGTGAATTAAACACACGGTGCACAATTGACGGTGGAACTCATTGCCACAAGATATCCCTCAGGCAAAAGGTTTAACAGGATTCAGAAAAGAATTAGCCAGTTGTGTGAATAACAAGAATAACCCAATTGAGAATAGTAAATATTCAAAAAACAAGGCCTTTAGAAGAGTTATAAAACCTCAAGCTCGAGGGCTTAAGGCAGCCCCTAAATAAAGGAGGAAATTTGCACTGGAGGAACTATCGCATAACTAGACTTGCCAGAATCCTTCCTCTGAAGCTGGTGCTGGCCCCTGCTAGAAATAGGATCCTGCGCTAGATGTTGCTCAACCAATTTCACCCATGTGTGCACCCTTTTGTGTCTGCTTTGCAATCAAGTGTCACTAGAAAGAACACACACCATAAATTAATGTCAAACTTCCATGCCCAGCGATCCCCAGAAAGCCAACTTAAAATGCACTGTCTGTAAGCATCCTTGTCAGAAACCTAGGCAGTTATGCTCATCCAGTCAAGAAGCAGTGACAATGTCATGTGACTTAGTTGACGAATCCCAATAAAGCAGCATCAGCCACGCAGTAAATGAGATGGGGGAGGGAGGCGGAATTCATTGGTTATTTTTAAATAACAAATAGACCCCAAAAAATCACATGCTCACATGATTGTCCCACAAAGACAAAACCAAATTAAAAGTGTTTGATAAATGACTGTGTGTGTATTATTATTATTATTATCATTTGTAATCCAGTAGCACTTAGAGGCCCAAAATGAGATAAAGGCCTCAGTGCTATGCACAGAACCAACAGCGTAAAAGCCAATCCTTGCTATAAAGAACTTGAGTTCTAGTTGCACAAGGCAGACAACTGATGGGAGGAGAAATAGAGGCACACAGAGATTAAATGATTTGCCCAGTACCATGCAGTAATTAAGTAGCAGATTCAGGTTCCCTGACTCCTAGCCTAACCTCCTACCTATTAGATCACACTGAATCTCAGTGGGTCACCTGGGAATTGTCTACAGAGATAAATTATGCCAGTATAATCTAAAGTGTGAGTTGAAAGAGCTGTCGTTATACTGGTATAACTTCCCATGTGGGAACTCGTATTCCAGAATAAAGTGCCTTTTTTTCAGTTTCGTCTATATCTCTTTGGAAGGTTTTTATGCTAACATGGAAAAAGTCACGCTGATTCCAAAATAAGTGTGTGCTCATGGAGAGATATACTAGATATGACTATAGCATAAATGGTAACATTTTCTCATATAGACATATCCTTAGCTTTAGTTGTGCAGCTGAATGGTTTGTAAAGTGCTTTGAGATCTTCCAATGAAACATGCTATGGAAGTAAAGCTGTTTAGGTATTTTCTGATTAAATGAGTTTTAGCTGGAAAATGCCAGTTTTTCAAAACCAAAACTGTGTGGGAAAGAGTATTTTTCTTTTCTTTTCTTTTCTTTCTTTTTTGTTGTTGAGTACAATAATTCATAGAAACATAAAGTATAAAATGTGTCAAAATAATTTTCTGGTTCAAATTATTTTACTCAAATAATTGGAAAATAAAGTTTAAAATGTGTCAAAATAGCCTGAAATTTTCAAAATGAAATATTCCAGGTTTCTGGTTCAAATTTTTTCTTGTTTCAAAATTTACACTAAGAATAGTAAAAATGCAAAATGATCAAAATGGAAATGAAATCTTTCCAAATTACTGAAATGAAATGTTTTGATTGGTCTATTCCAAAAGCATGTGTCGGATTCACAGTTTGTGAAATTTTGACTTTTCTACTGTTTAATATCTCAGAAATACTGCAGGACAGGAAACCTCTTTCCCTCCCATCTGCACACAGAAATGCAAAATATTTATAATTTGGCACACCCACTTTACCCGGATTTAAAGGACTGCATGATGTATGGGGCAATGTAGGATCAGCCCATGTTCTTTTTCACAGTTATGATCCAACAGCAACCAAAAACCAGAGCTATAGGCTACCCCTCTGAAGGAGTAACTCTGTTAGATGACAGCAGTAGAAGGCTGTTATCCACGAGTGTATAGACAGTAGCAAACAGACAGTTTGCTAGTATGTTAGAAACAAGCACTCCTATGAGTTTTTCCCCTTTGTCTTGTTTGATCATGTTGAGTGTAAGTCCATTTCACAGCCCCATCCCTTCGCAGGGTCATCAATTTTAAGCGTAAAAGATCCATTATGATCCGCTAGACTGATCTCTGGCATAATATAGGCCAGAGACTCTCCTCAGAGATTCCTGCAACAAGCCCATATCCTTCCTCTTGCAGCCTGCAATTCTTCCCTGCCCTTGGCCATCAGTCCTTCCACCCAGATATGTGTCATAGAATATAGAAGATTAGGGTTGGAAGAGAACTCAGGAGGTGATCAAGTCCAACCCCCAACATAAAACAGGACCAATCCCAGCTAAATCATCCCAGCCAGGGCTTTGTAAAGCCTGGACTTAAAAACCTCTATGGATGGAGGTTTTCCACCATCTCCCTAAGGAACCCATCCCAGTGCTTCACCATCTTCCTAGTGAAATAGTTTTTCCTAATATCCAACCTAGACCTCCCCCGTGGTAACTTGAGACCATTGCTCCTCATTCTGTCATCTGTCACTATTAAGAACAGCCTCTCTCCACCCTCTTTGGAACCTCCCTTCAGGGAGTTGAAGGCTGCTATCAAATCCCCCTCGGTTTTCTCTTCTGCAGACTAAATAACCCCAGTTTTCTCAGCCTCTCCTCATAAGTCATGTGTTCCACCCCTCAAATCATTTTCATTGCACTCTGCTGGACTCTCGTCAATTTGTCCACATCCTTCCTATAGTGTGGGACGCAAAACTGGACACAATACTCACCAATTCCAAATAGAGGGCAATAATCTCTTCCATATACTTGCCCATGTTGAAGCTCGCTGGTTGCTGTAACCTCCCCAAGCCATGGTGCCCCAGCCTACATCCTAGTCAGTAGCAGAGTGCTTGCAATTAGAGAGATCCAACAATGCTTACACGGGAAGAGATGAAAGAAAACCCATTCCTCATCGCCCCTCACCCCAGTAAATTAAGCTTATGCAATATGACACAAATTAGCCCGTGAGGGACCATATTTGTTAGGGGTTTGACCCAAAGCTTGTGAAAAGACCCCAGTTGATTTCCAAAGGCTTTGACTCAGGTGCTAAGTGAAAGGAGATTCAGACCCAGAATTTTCACCAGACACAAAAAAAAAGAGGTTTGCTTTGGCTCACTAAAACAGAGGGTGTTTTTGGGAACTGCAGCCCCCCAACCTTGTCACCCCAGCTCCTAATCTGTCCCTGAGCAGCCTGAAAGCCTGCTGGAGGACATTCCCCACCCCCCATGCTTTTCACTCTTGATTTTTGCTCCATTTTTTCTCGTCGCTGTGAAATTTAATCACGTTTTCTAGCCCTTTAGGCCTCACAGAGTCCAGCAGCTGCATTCTCATCTGGCTTGAAAGCTTATCCGCATACTTCTCAGCCCCAAACAGGGATCGGTCCTCAGAGCCCTGCCGATTCACTACAATAAACCAAATCCTAGAAATGGCTCGAGCGGCCCTTCCTGCCATGGAGGAGGGAGATGGCTTGTGATAAAACACCTCGGGGCAGACGTAGCCATTTAGAAAAGCTCTCCTGAGTTTCCGCGGTAAAACGGGGACAATGCAAGCCCAAGTTTGCAAATGCATAAATCCTGGGTTTATTTTAATGAGCAGCAACTTAGATCGGCTGCAGCCCAGAGCTGCAGCACCGAATGCAGGGAGGCCGTGAGCCAGGACTGCTGGCTTGTTGCAGTGCACAGGACTTAGGAGAACTCTGTGGCCTTTCCGCTTTCTTTCTGTCTTATTAGCTTGTCAAACATAGCAGTGGGATGCTCATCAGTCTCCTCTGTTTAGTGCAGCCATGTTGCCATTATAATAACCTAACCCTGCAGCATGAGTCACATAGTTGACAGATAATGAGGCAGATTGGCCAGATGACAGCAGTGCTGCTACTTTATAGTGGCTCTCTCTATAGGGCTTATTAACTAGACTTTCTCTCATACAGCTCCCACTGCCGTTGTATCTGAGCCCATCACCGTGTTTATGGTACTTCTTCTCCCTGCACTCTTCTAACATAGGACATTGCTATGATCCTCAATGCAGAGATGGGAAACTGAGGCACGGGGAGCCTTGTCCAGGGTCACGCAGGTAGTGTGGACCAAAGCAGGAACTTGAACCTAGTTCACCCCAGTTGTAGGCCAGCGCATTAAGTGGTGGATCATTCTCTGCCCCTCTCTCACCTGCCCGCCCTCTGGTCGATATTGATCAGGAAGTGCATCAGAAATCCGGGTGAAACAGGAAAGTCCCTGCAACGGATGGAACCCAGCGTAATTCACCCTTTCTCTTTCCTGTCCTCACTTGCAGGTGTGGTTCAGTAACCGAAGAGCCAGGTGGCGCAAGCAAGCAGGAGCCAATCAGCTGGCAGCTTTTAATCACCTGTTGCCAGGGGGCTTTCCGCCAACTGGAATGCCGACTCTACCACCCTACCAGCTGCCAGATGCCACCTACCCAACCACCACCATTTCCCAAGGTGAGCCCCAACTACCAGGATAATGGGTATTTCTTGGTCTGCTCTCAACTATTATTCCACTCCCCCAGACAGACCACTCTGCCACGCCACATTCCCATCACTGCCTTCCTTTGAAGCACTTGCTCTATGCCTTGATCAGGAGGGCCACATTTGATTCAGGCGGGTGGAAGCTCAGTATTTCCAGTCTGGATACCAGGCAGAGCCAGTCTTCTTAATGTCCACAGGTCCCTGTTCCCACATCCAAGTTCTCCCGGGACTATGGCTGCTCCATTTTCCATGCCACATAGCCCTGGTCTACACTAGGACCATAGTCCAAAATACGCCCCCCCCCCCCCCAGTTCAAATGAGTACGTCGTGCGTCTATACTACCTAGCCCATTTTTTCAGAATAACGGGCTGCGGAATTCACATTCTGTACTCCTGCTTTACATCAGAAATAACACTAATTCTGAACCTGTAAGACTGAATTATGTTCGTGTGGACATGCTGGTGCTGCTAATACGAATTAATTGGCCTCCGGGAGGCCTCCCACAGCTCCCCAGACTGCTTCCAGGGGCTCTGAGTCTGAGGTATAGCGTCCACCTTAACAAAGCCTGCCTCGGACTCCATTCAATTTTTTCCCCATAGAGATACATGCAAGTTCAAATTTGTTAAATCGGGAGTTCTCAAGTCGAATTTAGTCATTTTGAAATAACTTCCTAGTGTAGACGTGGCTGGAGAGTGCAGACTAATGAATCCAAATGGCTCAGCGGAGTGAAACGCTGGCCTCCCAGCCAAGGGCAAACCTCTGGGCAGCTGCATTAACCAGGAAACTGGGCTGGTGGGAGAATGTGCAACATTTTCTCTCTATTTTTCCCCTTTAAAAATAATTTCAAACTATCATCTAAATTTGAAAAACCATGCCCAGCTCTGACCAATTCTTCAGCAGCAGCAGCCCTGGCAGGTCACCCGAGAATAGCACTGGATCCCATTTAACAGCAAAACGCTCTCCACACACACAAAGCTTTAGGCACTGGGCAGCAGCTGACAGGTAATCTCTGACTCTGGGGTCCAAATTCAAAACTCTTGGTTTTGACACTAGAGCTGGCTTTCTGGTCAGGAAAATGCTGGGATTTTAGTCAAAGGCCATTCAAGTCAATGGAAAAACCTCTGTTGATTCGAGGGAGGTTGGCTTGGTTCCTAACAAAGGAACCTACGACCTTAGAGACCTCAGACCAACAACACTTCATGCCTTATGTTTCCTGCATATTTCTTTATAGCTTGAATCGTCCGTAACATCCCTTTCTCCCTTCAGCTGCTCCATTGTCTCTAAGGGTACGTCTACACTGCAACACTATTTTGAAATAACTAGCGCTATTCCGAAATAACTTAGTCCAGGTCTACACAGCAGGCAGTTATTTCGAAATAATGTCAAAATACTGTCAAGCTTGAGGACTTCTTATTCCGATTCCTGTAACCCTCATTGTACAAGGAGAAAGGGAAGTCGGAAAAAGAGGGCTCTATTTCAAAATAAGTGCTGTGTAGACCCTCCCAATTTCGAAATAAGCTATTTCGAAAGATGTAGCTCAAGTTGCGTAGCTTATTTCGAGTTAAGCCCTGCAGTGTAGACACACCCAACCGAGGAGAAAGGGGCAATGTTGCAGAAATAATTTTTTTAGAAATATTGCGGGGTGGGGAGAGTGGAATTTGGGGAATGCTCCTGGATCTCCTGACCTAAGGGAATAGAGAACTCCAAATGGAGAAAATCTCAAATCATCTGGTCTAGACCTGCCTGCAAGAGGGAAGCTGGTATTATAAAAAAAGAGAGAGCTCCTGAGATCAGGAGCAAAGAGGCTTGGTGGAGACCAGAGCTCTGCATAACTGCAGAGAATGTGTTTACTGGTGGTATCTCAGACTCCCATGGCCTATGGTCATGTCTCATGAATGTTTACCTCTGCATGATTTCTTCACAGATGGGGGCAGCACGGTGCACAGACCCCAGCCTCTGCCACCATCCACCATGCACCAGGGAGGGCTGGCAGCTGCCGCTGCTGCTGATACCAGTTCTGCCTACGGGGCCCGACACAGCTTCTCCAGCTATTCGGACAGTTTCATGAACCCTGCAGCTCCTGCCAATCACATGAACCCCGTCAGCAACGGCCTCTCTCCACAGGTATGCAGTGCTGTTCTGTTCTCCTTCTCTGAGCCAGGGGCCTTTGGCCAGCCCAGATCCTATGGGAGAGGGCCGGCTTTATGCTGTCCAACACTATTACTGGAAGAGTCGTCATTGCATGCTCTCAGGGACCCTCAACCTGTCTGTCTGTCTGTCCAGCCATCCAGCCTGAGTCGTTGCATCTGACATTCTGCATCCTGTAGCAAAGCTCAGATCCTGTTTGTTTCAGATGCCACACTCTGCTCTGAGAATAGAGATTTAAAGGACAAGAGATTTCCTTGAGCCATCAAGTGGAGGGTTGGCGGGAATAGGGCGAGGGGAGGTTGTTCCAGCCCATCATAGAGGTGGGCCTGGCTGAGAAGTTCCCATGCCAACCAGGGTTTGAGCGTTTCAAAGTTCGGGGATGTCTGGTCTGGGATTTTGGTTCCCGTTTCTACCTGGAACTAATTGTGATGTGATTGATTTTGTCTGACATCCTCATGAATAAGAAAACCACATGCACTGTGAGAGAGAAAATGTGCGTTCCCCGTATGTTTGTTCAAATAAAAGATCAGAGCACATCTGTATTGAACTTACCAGGCCAAACTGGTACCTGGTACATCACCACTGATCACAACCTCCCTCCCTGAGCTCAGGATAGAATGTGGGGCTCCTGAGAACCACTAGACTAACCTGCCACTGAACTAAATGGTTGGTGGGGGCGGGGGTGGGGTGAGGTTCAAAAACTCCCAGGGCTAGATCCATAGGTAGTGAGCTCCACTGAAGTCAATGGAGTTATAAGGATTTACACAAGCTGAGAATTTGGCCCGCTATGGTGTCTCCAGTCTTTAACACTGAATTACCTGGACTATTAACTCTAATTTTCTGCAATCCAAAATACCCCCAGACTTGTCAGACAGAGCGATTAATTTTCTCCCTTCTCTGATGTGTCATACTGTGGGTCCCATATGCATATTAACTTTTAGCCGTAATAAGACATTTAAGGGCTTGTCTATGCACTGACGTAATGTGCACTACAGGGATTTGATTTCTAATGTGCAGTAAATGTGTTGTGCGTTAACTGTTCCATGTAGACCATGTGGATGTGCACAGAAAGCTTGTTAGTGTGCTTTTACATAGTCAAGTGTCACATAGCGAGGGTACGTCTACACTGCACACTTATTTTGGAATAAGCTGTTCCGGAAGAAATACTCCGAAATAGCTTATTTCGAAATAGCACGTCTACGCTACAGGGAAGCCTCGAAATTAGTCCGAGGCAGTCTGCTCTACTGTGGATGCGCTACCTCGATTTAGACTCCTAGGGAGGAGCTATTTTGAAATAGCAGCAGGGGAGTGTCCACACTACAGCTATTTCGAAATAGCTATTTCAAAATAGGCGCTATTCCTCGTAGAATGAGGTTTACAGAAGTGGGAATAAGCCATCCATTATTTCGAATTTATTTCAAAATAATGGAATTGCTGTGTAGATGCTCGCATTGTTATTTCGGAATAATGACTATTATTCCAAAATAACACTGATGTGTAGATGCACCCCTAAGAGTGTTCAGCAGCACTGTTTAAGACAAGTGCAGGATAATTTATTTAATTGAAACTACAGGAAGATTTTTAGTAAGCATTTGAAATGAAAAGGTTGGAACTGTTCAGTTTCAAGAGGAAGCAAATAAGAAGGGTCATAACAGAGGTATGTAAAAATTACTGGTCTAGAGAAAAAAAAGGGAATATTTAATGTAACAGTACAACACATTTAAAACTGATACAAAGACAAACTTTTAACACGATACATAATTAATGGGGCTGGCAGTAAAAACTTTGACTGAACCCTTTTCTACTGGATAATGCAGTTCTGTTAAAGTTGTGTTTGGTTTTGCTGAAATTTGATTTAGGAGAAAAACAGCAATCAAGTTCCAACAATGCAGAAATGTCCCATTTCATAGATTTCTAAATTCCAAAGGCAGAAAAGACCACT
>JANRFK010003894.1:17591803-17607398 GCA_030068395.1 Apalone spinifera | reverse complement strand
CCGGGCTTCATTTGCAACTTCGAATGCCTACATTAGCCACCCTAGTTCAAACTACAGTGGCAGTGTAGCCATACCCCTATAGATTAAAGAACTTCTTCCAAACAATTCCTATTTCTACATTTTTGGATCTAAATGTGTTGATTTTTTAAATTTTGAATGTTTTGATATTTTGTTTTGAAATGATCTTTCCTTTCAATTTTTTTATTATATTATATGATAATATATTTTTAAAAGGTCAAAATCTAATTGAAATATTACAATTGATCCAAAATGGTATTTTTTTCTCAGTTTTCCAGCATGGAGAATTTTGAAATGTTTGGGTTTGATTCTGATTCAAAACAAAACCACATTTTGAAATTTCACGAGTATTCAGAGGATGAAATTTCGGTTCTCTACCAATGTTCCCTCTAATCTTTTCCATCTATGTGCAGAATAAAAATGCTTATGTGCACCAAGGCATGTGTGAATGTGCACCATCAGTAGAAACAAAAAAAACCTAGCTGTGGGCACTTTGCTAATCTGCTGGATGGCATTGGAATCTCTCCTGAGAGGCAGCAAAAGTGCACAGCTTATAGTGAACACGGTTTTCCACCCATCTGCAATAATAAGCTTGTGGAACTCATTGCCACAAGATATCATTGATTTCCCTGGAAATGTGACAGCTTAGAAATGCTGTCCTGGAGTTTTAACGGATCAAGAAATGTACTAACAAAAAGAGGAGTATGGGGAGGGGCTCCTTTATGACTCTGCATATAGAGAATATGTTATGATATACTTTAATGTAGAAAATATATTAGCCTGATTTTGGAAAAAAACACATTACTTGCAAATGAAGAAGCTTCCATGTGTGAGCTGCCCAGGCATCTCAAATGCATCCCAATGCAACATTTATACAACACCACACCATAGTAAATTTTGTTTCTCTCCCATTTCTTATGGAAAAACTTATTTTAGAAACCTACCAGAGAAATGGCTCTTTCTATGCTTACCCCGACCCCAGATTACCCTGCCTTCAGGCCTTGGAGGTGGGTAAGAGAGAGAGTCCCGGACCAGTAAAAGTCTTTTAGCCTTTAAAAATGTAAAGCCCACGATCTTGCTTGTTCTTCAAGTCCCCTTGAAGAAATGGGGACTTGATGCAGTTGAAAAGGTGAGATTCAGAGCACTCATTTCTAACGCTCGAAAGCCAAAGGTATCCACATGTAAATATATCCAGATTTTTGTGTCTAGCAAACCTGTTTTCAGTTATTTTATCAGTATTTTATACTCGTTCATTTTACCTCCGCTTTGTCCTTCTGAGCTACACAGTTGGACTTGTGGTAACCAAGACCCTTTGATTTAAAGGCAGAAGGGTACAAGAAATAGTCCTGGTAATGGAAATAAAAATCTACAAGGCATTCATAAAGTCCCTTTCCCATAACGTATTTACACATGCAGAATACGTGATAGGCTGGGGTGGGGTAAAGGTTTTATTAGTACTCGTTGGAAGACAACCTGCATAATTTACTTGTGAATAGGGTTTCCAACTTTGTATCTGAACAAAACTGAACACCCCAGCCCCACTCCTGCCCTGAGGGCCCACCCATGTCTCATCCCTTCTCTGAGGCCCTGCTCTCTTTTTGCTCCACTCCGACTGTCACTCAGTCTTCCCCACCCTCATTCACCTTCCCTGGGCTGAGGCAGGGGGTTGGGATGTGGGAAGAGGTATGGACTCTGGGCTGGAGTGGAAGCTCTGGGTTGGGCCAGGGTACAGGAGAAGGCTCCAGGTGAGACAGGGGGCTAAGATGTGGGGCCATGAGGGCTCCAGCTGGGATTGCAGGCTCTAGGGTGGGGCCAGAGGTGAGGAATTTGGAGTGTGGGAGAGGAATCCAGGCTGAAGCAGGGGGTTGGGATCTTGGTGGCACTTGCCACAGCTCCCAGGAAGCAGCTACCAGGTCTCTGAAGTCCATAGCCACATGATCAGCCAAGGAAGTTCCATGCACTGCCCTTGTGCCCATAAGCACTGCCTCTTGCAGCTCCCATTGGTCACGGTTCCCATCCAATGGGAGATGTGGAGATGGAACTTGGGGTGAGGCCAGTAAGGAGAGTCTCCTGGTCTCTGGCTGCTCCATGTGCCTAGGGGCCACAGGAAACTGATGCTTCCAGGAGCAGCATGAAGCCAGGGCAGGCAGGGAGTCTGCCTTAGCTTTGGGTCCCCCGCTCTGCTGCCAATCAGACTCTTAATGGCCTGGTTGGCAGTGCCAATTGGAGACACCGGAGTCCCTTCTCAGCTGGGCATTTTGGCAACCCTTCATGTAAGTAATGCAACCCTCCACATCCCTACAGATAAACTATTTGTACCGTTCTATCTGTCTATAAAGCTGCCTGTTTGTCTATCAATCTATCTTTTCATTTGCACTGGCTGCCCGCTGTTGGTAGGAGTAAATATCCAAACAAAAGGGGTTTTAGGAGATGGAAAACTTGACCAGTATGAGCCGCAAAGAGACAGTTCTCTGGTTTCATTCCTCGACAGCAATAGGGGGAAGCTTTCTTTGTGGGTTGGACAAGGAGACACAGACAGAGGTAGGGGGACTGGCCCCTGAGTCACAGCAGGAGCCCTCTGTATTGGCTGCCACGGGGAATGCTCTCTGATTACCCCTGGATTGGGTATCCCGGCTGGAACCCACCAGACAGGGTTGGTGCTGGCAGCTGAAATTCTATAAGCCAGGCACTGTTTTTCCATTCTCACGAGAGAGAAGGGGGATTAGATCCGGCCTCCTCAGGCTTGATCCCCTCCCAGACAGAGGGAGCAGAAGCTGCCGAACGTTTTGCCTAACGCCCATGGAAAATGGTCGCCCTTTGTGTGTGTTTTGTCTACTCCTGGTTCGGGTTGGTGCTAGTGAGGGAATGCCAGCACTGCCAGTGGGCTACTGCGTAATCAGCCTCCAAACGGTGCTGCCAAAGCCCCTCCAGGCTTAGTCACAGTGCCCCCTGCTGGTCTCACCCTGTTCCCTCCCTCTGGGACACTGCACTCCAGGCCTGCAACACACCGTGCTAGTCCAGTGCTGGTGCTTGGTCACTACACCCGGCATCCCACTCCTGACCTGCAGCTTTCCCTTCTGTTCCTGTCTGGGGATCTCCAGATCGTGCCTGCTCTGCTGTTGCACCTCAGTTTGGACCCTCGGCGTCCCTTCATGTTCTAGTCCAAGGGCCGCACCACATCTATGTCCAAGCACCTTTGTCTTGACCGGCAGCACCCTGTTGCTGTCCTGAGCTTTGCCTTCCCAAATCTACAGGGGGCCCCTTTTTCTCCTCCCACCATTGGACAGATGCTGGATTAAGACCCCTCCCCCCCACACACAATTAATTTTACATGGCAATCCACCTAAGAGACCTGATCTCAATGAGACGAAGGATGGTCCTACATCAGTAAACCCCTGCATAACTCAATCCAGCCCCCATCCTGATCCTTCATGAGAGAGCTTACGGTAACTTGAGAATTCATCTGTGACTGGTTTTACACTGGGGCGGCCTCGATAGGAGACAGCTAATGATCATGTTCTGAAGGCTTTTTGTTCAACAAGCCTAACACCATAGGCCAGCCAGCTGCAGCCAGATGAGTCACTGTGCATCTGTCAGACTGGACTCAGTGACGACAACCCACCCGGGTGGTTTAGGAGGCACTCGCCCCAGACCCAGAACCTGGATCTCTGAGGGCTAGGTCCCCGTCCATTTCAGAAGGTTGCCCCCACTAACTGCAGAAGTCAGAGAGTCTATCAGGCTAAATTGGTGACTCGTGAGCTCCTTCTGCAAGGCCGATTGTGATCCAATGTCTGAGCAGAGCTCCGCAAGGTGGAGAAGGGAGACAAACACAGGGAGAGATTAAGTAATAAGATCCAGGGACAAGTTAACGCTCTGAACGGCTTTCCCAGCAGCACACACTTCTGCATGGGAAGCTGCGCAGTGAGCTGAACCCATCATGCTGTCCCCATCTCCAAACCCACATGCCAGCTGGTACCCTGCCTGCCTCTGTCCTCCTGCCTGATATGTCATCATCTAGGGCTTCGGTCTTCCTGACCCTACTGGTTGCCTGCTGCTGTGCCCTGCCAGTGGCCTCCTCCCCCTGGAGGCTGCCTCCCTTTTTTGAGTGTTCCCCTCTCCACCAATGCACCGTCATTTTAAAGAAACAGAAAGAGGGGTGGGGGTAGAGAGACATTCTCGAGCCCCGCTCCCACCACCGTGTCCTGGCACTGTTTAAGGAGGGACTCAGCATTCTGTTCTGGAAAGGAGAAGAGGCTCCGAAGCGGGAAAGGAAGGACTTTCTCTGCCGTTCCCAGAGTTCTTCAGAGAGGCTCCGGTTTGCTAAGGGACCATCTCCTGCAGTCCCTCCAGCCAAGGAGTGGGTGGGTGGAGAGGGAAAGGACCAGTGGTCACATGACTGAGATCCTCCATCCTAGAGATTAACCCAGCTCTGACCCTCCATCATCTTTGAGGCTGTTTTGAAGTCTAGACAGCAGTTATGCGGCACGATCCCTGTCCACCCTTCAGCATCTCCCATCTAGGATCTAATCCTACTCCCATAGCAATCCACCATAAAATTTCTATTGATTTCAGTGGTGCAGAACCTGGCTCAATCATGGACCAGAGGCTTCCTGGCCGTAATTACGCTGATGCTGGTGGAAGGATGGGTTTAGCCATCTAAGTCCTTTTTGGGAAGCCTGGCAGTTGGGAGGGACACGGTGTTGGCTGGGTGGGGGGTTAGCAAACAGTGCCTGGCTCCGGAGAGACAGTGCTCACTCGCTCGCGCGTCGGTGACACAAAACCTTTCCGTCTGGTTCCTTTTCTTTTTTTTTTTTTTGTTGGAGACACTGTGCCTATAATAAGCATTTAAAATGAGTCTTGCTGGGCTGGGGGAGGGAATGGGGGGAGGGGGCAAGATTTGGAGGGGGGGTTAAATAGCAAAGAATTAGGGAAAAAAATCTGATGCAAATCACTAGTAGAGAGAAAATTATGTGCAATTACCCAAGCGCTACTGGGCAGCCTGGCCCACCCCAACCAACAAGATCTCATTAACAAGCAGAAAATAAGATTGAAATGGTGTGTAAAAGAGCTGAAAAATGAATTTGAATGCTGCATTTGTCCACAATTACCCCCTCGTTCACACATATTTTATTGCAATTTTTTTATTATTCTTAATCTTTCCATCCCTCAAAGCAGATTGGGAACATCCTGGCATTACAGTTGCTAAGGGAGGAAGCATTAAGGATTTCCCGTTTCCCTGAAAGGAGACCCTTCTCTCGCTCGAATTTTAAAGGGTTGGTTTTGGAAGGATAAGGATTCATTTCTCCGGCTTATCTTGGTGTAGAAACATGTTCTTTTAATAGTCTTTAGCTCTGATGCGCTTCGGTGCCATCCCACTCGGGGGGTTTTTTCCCCCCTTTCCCGCTTTTCTCTTGTTTTCTTCTTGTCGCTTTTCTGTCTTTTGTTTCACTTTTCCTGTCTTTTAACCTTCTGTCCCATTCTTCCCTCCTCCCACCCTGCTTTCTCCTCTCTCCCGTCCCCATTCTGACCTTCCAGTCCACGTTTTTCTCTCCCATTCCTATGCTGCCCATCCATTTAGCTTTCTCCTCTCTTCCTTTCTCTTCTCTTTCCCCTTTGGATCTGTGCTACACTCACATTCATCTCCCCTCTCTTCCATTCTTCCTGTCCAGTCTCCACCTTTCTATTCACTCTGCTGTCCCCCCTACCCTGCTGTTGTGGCCCATATTTCTCTCCTGTGGCAGTGTCTCTAGGGGAACATTATTTTCCTGATGGGCCCCTTCCTCCAGGCTTCTTGGAAAACTGCTACCCCTCCTGGTTTTTGATTTGGGAGGCTGGGCTGCTTTTTCCCTGAGAAGGGGAGCATGTGCAAGTCCCATCAAGACCCAGCATCTTGTGGAATGGGTGTGTGTGACCCAATCCATGTCCTTTAGAAAAGCGGGGGGAATTGAAGCCCTCTTTTTTCCCCTCAGAGATGCTGGCTTTCCTGACCCCTTTGGCACACTCTGTTTCTCAGTATCAAATCCAGCTCTGTCTCTGTAAACTTTTAACCTACATGGCCCTGAAAAGCTTTTCCCCTCCACCCACTCCGCTTAAGTTTTTTACCAAACAAAGCCATCTGCTCTTGTCAATTAGACACCTCAGCTACAGTCTACCAGAAAAAGGGAGAATGGAACATTTTTCTCATGTGAAAAGAGACACATATTTATTTGACTGCTTTCTAATTACTTTGTTTATAGGGTCGAAAGCAGTCGGGGGGTGAGGCTCATATGCGGGGGGTCTGAGCAAGTGTTGCAGCCCTTTCGTGTTTTCTTTCAACGTTTCCCATATGCTCAAACCATAAATATTCCCCACAGGTCCATTCAGCATTATTGCCTTGCTCTATATTATGTGCGTAAGCCATACAAACAGAGGCCCTGATTCTGGGAAAGCTGCCCCCCAAGAGTAAAGTCATACCCTGTGAGTAAAAGCATGCACAAGCATCTGCAGAGTCTGGCATGCAACTCGGGTCACACCCAAGCATTATTAGG
This sequence comes from Apalone spinifera, assembly GCA_030068395.1. NCBI lineage: Eukaryota > Metazoa > Chordata > Testudines > Trionychidae > Apalone > Apalone spinifera. The sequence goes on along the minus strand of JANRFK010003894.1, from coordinate 17,600,853 downwards.
TATGAAAATACAGCCAAGCTTTCAAAAGCAGCCGAAAGGATTTAGATACCCAGTTCTCATAGGAAACAAATGGTATTAGCGAATTCAAATCCCTAGGCAGCTTTGATCACCGGACCCTAACATATTACTTTAAATGCATTCAGAATAATGTGATGTCTATTCTAGATATTATATAGATATATCCTATATTGGGACAGACATATCTATGTCCTGATTCTTATTTATGTTCTGATGGCAGAGTAAAGATACTTGTGCACCCTAATGTAAACTAGAAGCAGGTATACACACACCCATGTGTACAGCAAGGCACAGAGAGTTGTGAGGTAATATTGAGACAGACAAGCATTTGGCACGCTGAACTGTTTCCAAGAAAATCCTGAACCATTGAACGCAGCTTTGCCTCTGACTTTGATCGATGCAGGATCAGCCCCATCATTCCCATGTTACATGGTAATCTAAGTAGCCGGGAAAATGACAGAAAGGAGAAAGGGAAAGGAAGTAGAGGAAGGGGAAAGGAAAGAACAGTGAAAGAGGGGAGGAGGGGAGAAGAGAAAAAGGTTCCACATACAATCCTCCTATGGCCCGTGATTACACCTAGTTATACATTTTAATTATCTAACGGACTGACTCACATAGATCTCTGAACTGCCCAACACACTGAAATGATACCTCCTCTGCCCAGTGTGGCAGATGGGAAACCAGGCCAAGATAGCAAGGATCACATCTATACAGCTAGAATTGCATTGCTGTGGTCGGTGGTTGCCATGCAAGCAGTATGTTTCCCCAGTAGGCTGGCTTGTTCGAAGTCTGTCTCCTCTGGGTTGTAGAAAGAGAAGGCAGATGAGGGAATATCTTTTATTGGCCTAGCTTCTGTTGGGGAGAGAGACAAGCTTTCGAGCTTACGCAGAGCTCTTCATTGGGTCCTCTGGGCTTTGCCTCTTCTCTGCGCGGAGGTGGTTAAGAGTGATTGAGCTCCTGACTTGGCTGGGAGACATGGACTTGGAGAATTCAAATGCCGGATTTGCCCTTCTTTATGATTATTAAGGGAACTCGAGACAAGGCAGGCAGGGCAGATAGAGAGCGAGAGAAAATGAGAGATTAGCAATTAATACAGAATCCAGATGGGTGACAGGCATTGCCAAGCGACCTTTGGAATTCAGAGGCGAGTGTTTTACCGCAGGGCTGCCACAACCCAGGGACTTGGGAGCGGGTGCTGAGCTGTGAAAGGAATCAAAAAGGCCACAGTGAGGTTGCCCAGGAAGGAGGGCTCCGAGATAGAGAAGCTTAAATTGAAAGAATGTTAAGACAAATAGACTATAAATGCCTTAATGCACACCCATGCGTATACATGTATGCCGTGTGCGGGCATCTATGCATGCACATGTATGTTGTGTGCATGGACCCATACAAGTACACATGTTGTGTGCACTCATGCATGCACACGTGTAGAGGGGTGTGCGTGTGCACGGGTTCAGATGTGAACACATGCATGCACATGCATGCGCACACGTGCAAAGGAGTGCGGGGGGGGGGAGAAGTGTATGTGCATTTGCATTTGTATGTGCACATTTAAATCCAGCTGTAGCTTGACCAGTTTCTCAACAGTCTTTGAGAAAAAAGAAAGGATCTACTTGCAATTGCTTCCAGTGGGTTCTAAGTAGGGCCTGATGCTGAGGGTTATGCACGGAGACATGTGTTTAGTGCATTAATTTCCTGGGGTGCAGCACATACTCAGTGCTCTTGGGATCAGGCCCTATATGCCATGATGCAGCCTTTTTACCTTGCTAAGGGCCGGGCCCAGAGGCAGTCCTGTTGGGCAGGAGAGATGGGCACAACCCCCACCGTATATTACAAGTAGATTTCCCTCCCACTCCAACCCCTCCCATCTCGACGAGTGTTGATTTTGCCCTGTTACCATTGCTAAGCAGGCTGTACATCGTGCTGTGCAATGAGTTGGCAGCAGCGGCGTGTCGCCGAGGCCCAGCGCTGGCAGAGTTAATAAAAATGCTCGGTGAGGAGTGGGAACGGAAGGGGGTTGGGAAAAGTCCCTTTCTTGTCTGGGGCACCAGCCCTCCCCCACTGCCTTTGGGGGCAGCAGCCAGAATCTTGGCACTGTCCGTCGGAGGGAAGAGTATTTGTCATTAGCATGAGTCCCGACTTCGCCCCCTCCCAGCCTTGCTGCGGAGTGCTGCTGGGGGCTACCAGCCCCTGGGACGCAGGACCTTTGAGCAGCGGGTGCAAAGAGCGAATGAGAGCTCTTCCCCCTCACCCCGCCATTGCATCCAGGCTGCCTGCTCGCTTCGTTGTGGAGCGCCTCCTGCTGGCACAATGGGTGAGCGAGCCACACTGGCAGGGCAGGTGGGGGTGGGGGTGCAATGGTGGGGATGGGTGGCACATGGACTGGCCTTTGGCATGTTGCAGTGGGGCATGAGTGTTGCCTTCATCCCCTGGGGGGTGTAATCGGGTAGAGATGCATTACGGGAAGGGCTGTGGGTAAGCAGAGTTGCATTATGGGAAGGGCGGTGGGTAAGCAGAGTTGCATTACGGGAAGGGCGGTGGGTATGCAGAGTTGCATTACGGGAAGGGCGGTGGATAAGCTGTGCCAGCTCTTTGAACATTGGACAGGGCCTCTCCCCCATCACACACACAAGACAGACCCTAGGCAAGGTAAGGATACTCTGCTGAGCCTTCACACTCCATGGGGCCAGCCAGCTTTTCTGGCCCTCAGTAGCATAGCTGGGGGCTGGGCAGGACCTCGCTGAAGCAGGACCTCGCCACCTTGCCTAGATGTTGGCATGGAGATGGGCCCAAGGGAAGCAGCATGTATGCAGCTGGGCCTCCCCCTGAAAGATGCTTTCTCCCCTCCCCCATCCGACAGGCATGCAAGAGATCAATGTACAGCAGAGGCTGAAGATCAGCAATTCTAGCAGGGCCTGGGGTGGGCAACTGGTAAACTGATCAAAGGTGCAGATGGTCTTCGCTCCCGTGATAAGCTAGAGTCAGTCCTTAAGCCTGTCCATTTGGGAGATGAGGGGGGATCTTATTGCAGAGAATAAGTACCTGAAAGGGATCATAGGCCACACAGGGAAGGGTTGGTGGAGGGAGGATCTAATCTGGCTCAGTAGCAATAGGAAAATCAACAGAATACTCCTTGGAATTTGAAAGGAAATAAACAAGTTTTGCGGAAGAGGCTTGCGGCTGGCAGGGAGTGATCGTAGCCCGTTCGTCCCCCACAGACTGTCCCAGCTGGCCAATCCAAGGCTCAAGGGAAAAATAAAGAACAGCTTGGAGCCCAAAGGGATTGGCTGTTTTGCGGTAAAGAAGCAGGTCCCCATTCGGCTCCTGAGCCCAACTGGCAGTGTTCGAGGACGGCCAAGTCCCCTTCCTCGCACACACATTGAGTTGGGCTCGCCTGGTGGGATGGTGGAAGGGGCATCTCCCACTGAGTCAGTTTCAAAGGCAAGGGGTGGGGCATTGGCAGGGCTGCATCCGTGACCTTCCCCGTCCCCCATGTGGCTGGTGTTTCTAGGACTCTTCTGGGGTAAGCGGGTGCAATGCAGCGATGGACACAAAGTGCTGAATGGTGCAGGTCTTGGGAATGAGACTCAACCAGACAAGGCCAGCCTCAGGAAAATGTCTTTCTTGCTGCTGTTTATCTATCTATCTACACACACATTCCCTCTCTCTCTCTCTCTCCCCAAACACCCCCTCTATCTATCTATCCTCCACACCCCCTCTATCTATCTATCTATCTATCTATCTATTACCATAGCACTTGGGAGCCCCAGCCCAGCCCCCCATGGTGCTAGGCGCTGCACATTCACAATACAAAGATGGTCCTTATGAACCATATGCCCCCAACCAGGCAGGGTTGCAGCCCCTTGGTCAGCTCAGAGCAGGGGAAAGGGCATGAGGGAAGAAAACCCAACTCCATACCTGCCACTCTCAGCCCTTCTCAAGCAGCAAACGTCTCCCAAGAGGTGAAAGCTGCCCCCCCTGCACCGGCTGGAAATCTGGCCCCATGAAGGTGTCACTGTCAGGCTCTCTGCTTGCCCCCTCTGTCTGCCAAACGCCCGCCTTCCTGCCAGGTGGCTTTCTATAGAGCTGCCTGAAGCAACCCCTTGTGGTTGCTCCAGACACCAATTGGGGGACGAGGGAGAGTGTGGGGCCGGAGCCCAGGCACTTAGCTGGGGACAGCACACTCTGATGCCTTCCCGCCCCGGGATCTGGTGGGGCCCTGAGACCCCACGCAGCCCTCCGTCTTTTCTTCCTCTCCTCCTTCCTCTCGTCCGCCCCTTCTTTCTCTCCCCGCTTTCCTTCTCCCTCTCCCGTCTCTCTTTCCTCCCTCGCCTCTCCTTCCATTTGATGTCGCGGAGAGCTGTCTGCCACTGGAGCGTCTGTACCGAGAAGGGATCAGAAGTTTCAGCGCGCGCTCGGCGCCTCTCCTTTGATCCATGTCCTGAGGCCTGCTTGACAGCAAAAAAAGCATGGAGACAAAACGACTCAGTCAAAGTGATTCCTGACAACTGTCTCCCTGAGATAAGGAAGCTCTCTGTGTCTTGTGGTTTTTTTTTTTTTTTTTTTTTTTAATACCTCCTCTCCGTTTCCATAAGAAGCGGAGTCACTTTAAACCAGGCAGCAGCCACGCTGCACAGAGAACAGCAATATAGAGAGAGCCTGGCTGGGGTTTATCGTGTTTCCCGTCTTCCCCTTTTTCCACACATTCCGCCCCCCCCATTTTCTTTTCCTCCTTTCTAATACGCCGCGATGGATGCTGTCGGTTATCCTGGCGCTGAGTTTAATTACGTGCTGCAGAGAAAGCCCAGCGAATTTGCAGGTGGCAATAACATCAGTGGGTTATTCTGTTCTATCCTAACCACAGGGAGATGCCTGCATTCAAAGGGAAAGCGGGGGGAACCTTTACATTATCTGACAATAACCAATCCTTTTAGGGATCGGCAGCAGGCCTGCTCATTATGAGCAAGGCATTATGTCCTGTCAGGTGCTAAGTGGTCCTCAAAGCTGTTCCCCTGCTGCTGGGGAGCCATGAGTTTGTATGAACAGTTGATGTGTCTTGGGCAGGGAGCTTTTTTCCTCCCCTGGCCTCTCCAGGCTGCTCAGTGGAATGAGTTTGGTAGGCCTCGGCTCGGCGCATCGCCAACACTAATCCGCATTTTGAGGAAGCGCCGCCATCTTTGTGCATGATGGAGGAGGCAGGAGGACGTGTGCGGGGGGCGGGGGGGAAATTGGATCAGAATCAGGCCTCGAGCAAGCGCTAGCCCAAAGGCCGGTCCTGGCCCTCAAGGCACCAAGCAGCTAAAGTTAGGCTCACCAACCCTCCAGGACTGTCCTGGGGTCTCCAGGTATTAAAGATTAGGTCCTGTGATGAAACCTCCAAGAATATGTCCAAGCAAAGATGGTAACCCTAACCAAAGCTGCTGAGTGGAGTGGGCATTGCTAGGTTCCTCTCAGGATCAGGGCCACGGGTGGGAGCTGATCCAAACTCCTTGTCAGTCAAAACGCTCCCTTATCTCAGAACAATGGGATTTAGTAGAGGGAATGGAGGCCATGGAAGTGAACTGGACTTTCCCAATGGGATGTGGCCAGGCAGAGGGTTGGTCTATGTTGACTTGGGCCAATAAAACAGTGAAAATTTACTATGGCTACAATACAGGGAGAGGATAATGGGAATGTGGGTGGAGGGAGAAGAGGCAATCCCATGTTTATTTGTCAAGGGCAGATTATGCTTGTTTACTCTGCCCCATATTCAATTTTAAACATAGACTCAGAGAACCCTAGAACTGGAAGGGACCTCAAGAGGGCATCAAGTCCATTCCCCTGACCTCACGGCAGGACCAAGCACCATCTAGATCATCCTTGATAGATGTCTATCCAAACTGCTCTTAACTATCTCCAGTGATGGACATTCCACAACCTCCCTAGGTAATTTATTCCAGTGTTTAACCACCCTGACAGCTAGGAGTGTTTCCTAATGTCCAGGTTAATAGCCCTAGCTGCAATTTAAGCCCTTTGCTTCTTATCCTATCCTCAGAGGCCTAGGAGAACAATTTTTCTCCCCCCTCCTGCCCTAGAGCAGTTGGACCTGCAGTAAACACAAGTCAAGGAAGAGATCTTGTAGATTGGCAAGGGTAGATTGGCAGAGGCCCTGGAGGTTTTTCGCCTTCCTCTGTAGCATGGGGCACGGGTCACTTGCAGGAGAATTCTCTGCATCTTGGGGTCTTTGATCCATCATTTCAAGGACTTCAAGTATCTGAGACACAGGTGAGAGGATTATTCTAGGAGTGGGTGGGGGAGATTCTGTGGCCTGCATTGTGCAGGGGGTCAGACTAGATGATCAAAATGGTCCCTTCTGACCTTAAAGTCTATGAGTCTATGAGTCTATGAGATCTCAGCCTAAGGGCCTGGAGAGGTTGTGTTCCTTTGAGCGTCATCTGTGGCCATGGGAAGAGAACCCAGGTAACTGGGGCTTGTGATCTTCTGGTTCGCTGCCACAGGTGAAAGGGGACAGCAGGCACTGGAAATCAGAGCTCATTGTGGGGCGCCATGGAGCCTCTGGGAAGAGTTTCTCCTGTTTTTCTCTGGTGGAAATAATTAGGCGATTGTTGTCCTGGCTGCTCCGAAGTCAAACTCCATTCATATGCGGGAATAGTCGGGATGGCGGGGAGAGAAAGAAAAGTTAGGAGACACAAGAGGTAGCACGAAAGAGAGAGAGGGTGAAATCCCTCCCCCCACAGACACACCCCCCACCCTCAGAACCGCACTGCACTTCGCTGATAAACAGTAAATATCGGGGAACGGGATTTCCACATTATCTAAGCGCGGCAGAAAATCAAAATTTCAGTCTAAATCCAAGGAGATGAGGCTCTAAGCTCCTCCAGCTGATAGGGACACCGAGCCCAGCTAGAGAGGCTCAGGAGGCACCAAATAACATTTTTCATTCAATATATATATATATATGGAAAGAACGAGGAAAAAAAGGAAAATATTTCTTTGGCTAAATTGCGGGAAAGGGGGGGAAGGAGAAGTGAGGGCAGAGAGGAGTCAGCCAGCTGTGCCCCAGTTTACAAACTCTTTGTGATGCGAAGTAGTAAGCTAGTGTGTCAGGAGACGGGGGGAGGGGGAGACAAGAAGGGGCTCATATTTGAGGCAGCCCCTCCAATGAACTTCCCAATATGCTGCTACGGATCAGCAGAGTGTTGCTTGGGGATCGACCTGTAGGACACTAACAGCTGCTTGAGGATGATGGCAAACCTTTAATTAGTGATTAAAGTGTGCAGCTGAGCACAAATCCAGGCTCGAATTAGGAGCCACATGGGGTCTCCCTGACCCTAAAAGCCAGTGACGGATTCAGCAGCTCAGTCGGGAGCACAGTTCCATTGGATATAATGACTCTCTCGGCATTGCGTGCCGATAATAGCGCCTCCGTGCCGCTGTTTGTGCTGAGGAGGATTAGCCGGCGTCTTTCACTGAGTAACTTCACACCCCAGTCGAAACTGGTGCCTTTGCCAGGGAAAGTGGCAGGGCCTGTTCTAGGTGGGTAGAAAATTCCACTTCATGGTTTACCTGCAAATGCCATAGGCAAAAAGTGGGAACTGATGAAATCTAGCCAGACGGCACACCGTGTCTGTACCATTCTCCCAGGTAGAGCAAATTACCTTTATTGTGTTGACTCACTTGCAGTGAATACAACAATGGGTCACTGTGGTCACACACACAGGGTCAGGACTCAGGACCCTGGGTTCTATTTAGAGCTGGGCGATTATGGCCAAACCCACCCCACCCCAAAATACTGCAAATAATCAGGTTTTTAAAGGAATTGGCTCCATCTCTGTTAATGGTTTTTTTGTATCCACTTTCCATAAGCATTTGAGATGTCAAGGTTTAGGCACAGGGAACCAGGAAGCCACTGACCAACAATGGCATTTAGACGACAAAGTGCCTAAATTCCATTTGAAAAGTAGATTAAGGCTCCTAAACCGCTTTAAAGATCTGGGCGCAGGTGCTTTGGAAAATTCCACTCTCTTTTAAATACATTTAAGAATCTGACCTGTTTCAAAAAATGACATAAGCACTTTAGAAGCCCAAGTCTTGTTGAAAGTCAGTGGGATTTAGGCTCCTAAATGCCTCATGTTCTTCTGTAGATGGGACCCAGGCCCCTAAGTAACGTAGGTGCTTGATGTCTTCAACGTCCTTTGAAGTCAGCATCCACCTCAAAAAATGGAGCGATTCATTTTGGATGTGTGCCCAGCGTTCAGACGCATCTTTGAAACACTCTCATTCTCTTGGATTAGCAAAACTGGGCTGAACGTCTCAGCTTGTCATGGGATGTTGTCGCATCCACTTCTGGGCAGGACCCAGGAGCAACATGGTAATGGGAATGTATATTCAGTGCAGGTTGATGGCAAAGCCCGTGGTGTCTGTAACACTCTAACATGGAGGGCTATTCCCATGGACAAAACACTGGGCAATGCAGGGTCAGATCCTCGACTTGTGTAAATTGAGATGGCTCCATTGACGTTCATGGAGCGACACCCATTTACACCAGACGCTTGGGATGCACTCTGGAATCTGGTCTCTGCAACTTTCAGCAAGACACTCAAATTCCCACTGATGTCTGTGAGAGATTCAGCTGCTAAGCACCTCTGAAAATCAGGTCAATGGGTAGGTACCCAAATATGGCTCTCAGTGCCAAATCGGAGGCACCCAGGTTGGAAGATGTTGGGCAACGTTTTCTAAAGTGCTTCAATGATTCAGCCCAATTGAAAATCAATAGGATTTAGGCTCCTAAATCATTTCCTGTGTGATAACAGCAAGCCCTTCTCTCACTGAGGTGAAAGCTTTGCAAAGCTTGTTCCATCTCTTTGCAAAGTGACATGGGGCTATAATAGCGGGTGCCCCAAAATGCCTATAATCAACTAATAAACAATAATTTATTAATAGCCTTCATCTATTCATAGCCTTCATAGCCAATTCACCTGAAAGAATTGGGCTTGTTTAGTTTGGAAAAGAGAAGACTGAGATGGGACATG
>JANRFK010003894.1:17565279-17581787 GCA_030068395.1 Apalone spinifera | reverse complement strand
TGCCTAATCTACATCTCTCTGTCGACAGTGAGGTGTAGTCTAGACATACCCTGAGAGAGCTCACAACCTGCCATTCACAGCAGAAAGAATGAGTCTTTAGCCCAGGGGTTAGGAACATAAGGCCCGGGGGCCAGATGTGGCCCTGGCTTCCCTGGATCTGGCCCCCAAGGTTCAGGGCTCCCTTCCAACACTGAGAAGCCCACACTGGTGCTCTATCCCCTCCAATATGGGGCTGGAGTACAAAGAATCTCCTCTCTCAGGCCCCGTAGGTTCTGGTGTGGGAGGGGAAAGTGGCGAGTGTCTTTCTCCTTCTCAGTCGGGGGTCATGTCAATGAAGATTTGGGTTTGGGGGGTTGTTTTCTTTTTTGCTTCTTACTTGGGTGCACTCCCCAACTGATTTTTCTGTGGGTCAGCAGCCCCCGACCCAAAGAAGGTTCCCCACCCCTGCCTTAGCCCAAGTGGTAGAGGGTAGTGTATTTGGTGCTACCGCTCTTGAGTTCTGTCCCGGCTGACAGCCGTGGTGTCTGTGTGCATGGGCTGCAGCTTGTTACCCCAGGGCAGTTCTTGCACTGGATGGAAGGCAGTGGGGTTTTCAGTGTCTAAAGATTCTGATGCTCCGAGCCCATTGAATTCCAGTGAGACTAACTCCTGTGACTCCTGCGGAGTCTTTTGAAAACCCCTGCCACAAGGCTGAAAGATTCTAAGCCCCCAAACCTGTTGGTTTGAATGTGGCAGGTCAGGAGAGGTGGCTTTCCTCACTGTATCATGACAGGGAGAGGGCGAATTTGGTTGGCTGAAGGCTAGTGACCAGAACACATCCTAGCAACTCAGAAATAAAATCTATTCCAAAGGTCTTTTTTTAAAAATCTCCTTATTTTTAAAGCCAGTCTTATGATGGGGCAGGAGGAGGGAGGGCAGACTGTCATAGTTGTAGCATACTTGGGATTGACAATACAATGTGTTTAAAAGATGAATAAGAGGATCCTGTAGAGCCTCCGTGCAAGGCTCTTGAAGAACATTTGAGAATGAAACATGCCAAGATGTGTGCACAGAGGGAGAAAATGGGACGACTCTCAGGCTAGTGAGGACAGGCATCACCGTGGTTTCGACATGGCTGGTGCCTCTCCACATTGGTGTGTCCTCACCCGTTTCCCTCCCCACCATCAAGCCTCCCTCCATGGAACCCAGAGAAGAATGGGGTTGTCTTCAGAGGCAGCTGACCCCCCTGCCACACAACCAAAACCTCCCATGGCAGGCCTAGAGTATGCAGTCTGGCCCTGGGTGAGATGTCAAAATCTGGCTCACTACATCTACTGGCCATGAGCAATGTTCCCTCTAATCTTTTCCATCCTTGTGTGGAATAAATGTCTTATGTGCACTGGGGCATGCACAAATGTGCACCACCAATAGAAACACAAAAGAGAGAGTTACTCCCCTTGTGCAGTAACGTCTGTTCTTCGAGATATGTGCCCCTGTGGGTGCTCCACTCGAGGTGCTGGGCTCATCCCGGCGCCGCAAACCGGAGGATTTTTGCTAGCAGTAGCCCCACCAGACGGCACATGCGCAACTGCTGCCTCGCGCCTCTCAGCTGAGCGCGGTCTGGTCTTGTCAGTTTCCTTCTCACCGTCTGCGACTGCAGACGGAGATAGAACACGCTCCCTCTCCGATCTGAGGAGGAAGAGAGTTTTAGGGTTTGTTTAGTACTTAGTTAGTAGTTCGTTAGTTCAGCGTTCATGTTAGCTGTTCCCGTTAGTAGTTGTAGTGATTTTATCACGGTTTAGTAGTTCTAGTATATTGATGTGCAGTAACATTTCTGCTTTGGATCATTTGCCTTGGACTGTTAGGTTGTCCATGTGGGCGCCCCACCCCATAAGGGAGGTGTCGGTGGTTATTTGCTTTGAAGATTGGGACCGATGAAAGGGGACAGCCCGCAACAGATTCTCTGGTTTGGTCCACCTTGCAGGGACGCCTTGACGTGTGGCGGTAGAGTCACCAATTTGTGGACACTGTGCTTCGCCGGACACTGTGTTTCACCACCAATAGAATCACAAAACCTAGCTTTGGGTGCCCTGCTAATCAGCTGGGTGGCATGGGGCTCTCTCCTGAGCAGCCGCACAACCGCACAGCTTCCAGGGAATGCCGGACTCGCTACAGCGCAGCACGTATCCTTTCACCAACCTCCGTCCACCTCCTGAAGCCCAGCCGCAGCAGTAGCAGCGAGGGGAACTAGGGATCAGGTGGGCGAGAGGGGGAAAGCAGACAGAGAACGGGCGATCGGCATCAATGTTGTCAATGTAGCTGGGACTTAACGTATTGTGAGATATGGCAGCTTGTTTGCACGGGTGTTAATCAGCCTTTCCTGTCCCCTCCTTGTCACTGCCCAGTCCCTGCCACAGCCAATCTGTGTCCTAATCTCCATCAATTAATGAGGAACACTCTCACCCCTCTCTCCCACCAACACACGCCCCCTCCCCGCAGCATAGGAGGCCTCAAGAAGAAACAGCCGCCCCCCTTACTTTCCACTAACTCAGCGCGGCCAATTAGGCATCTGACACTCGCACTGGCTGACAAATTGTTTCTGTCATCTGCTTTCTGTCTTTCATTAAACGGGAGGCGGAGGGGGAGACGGGGAAGGGAGGGGGGATTGGAAGATGTGATCTCCCATGCTTAGCGAGGCCAGATACATTAATTACAAAACGGCCATTTGCGGCATGAAAATGCATTAATTAAATTTATGCAATCATTATCTTTAAATAGTCTTATCTTTAAAATAATCAGCCCTTCCGGAGTCTTCCCTCTCCTCCGCTAAGTCGCTTCTAATCCCCTTTCCTCCATTTATCTCGGGATCAGCAGGAGCTTGTGGGCTTTCAAACTTCTGCACGCACGAGGAGCCTGTAACTCTGCCGGGGTGATGCAGGGCGCGATCGATCCGTCTGCTCACTTCGCAGGGCAGGGAGGATAGAAGGGAGTGGGCTCCGACCTTTGCAGGGATGTGCTGTATTCGGCACCCCTTGAGATTGTTACATCAAGATGTCTCTCCTCAAGTTCCGACAGAAGTTATGGGCTTGGTGTTGAGCTTATTGCATGAGGGTCCTGTGTGCCAGTCTAGACTCACATTTTGTAGCAACACAAGTGTTGCGGGGTGTGATTTTTTTTTTTAGTGACCTTCCATTGTTGCCATGGTTCTATCAGTATGACGGTGGCTTATAGCTAATGCCCCCTTTCATACGGGAACAGCTTTCCCAGTCTGAACCCCTTTATTCGTATCTCTTAGCATCCACCGTAGGGGCCTTGTACTGCTTTAACTTCAGTAGTCTGATTAGCTAGGTGTACTATTGATCGGGGCGTTGACATGCTGCAGCAATAGCAATTAATAGCAGAAACGATGAGCTATTTTAACGAAAATAGGGAGTTTTGCTTGTTTGCCTTTGTTTTGATTTGAACAATTCCTTGCATTGTTTACAGGCCAACACTTTTAGGCTGTGCCTCCTCTCCCAAAATATCCTGGATGGGAGTTGCGGTACTAACGAGACTTGTGTTTTCAAACGAGGGTTCCCACCAGGATATAATAATGCTGGTGGGAACCCTCGTTTGACAACACAAGTCTATGGTACGTCTACACTCATCTATGGTACGTCCACACTGCATAGCTATTTTGGGATACGGGAGGTATCCCAAAATAGCTACCCTGCAGCTACATAAGCCACGTGTTATTTCAAAATATTTTTTGAAATAACGGGTGCGCTATTCCGCCACCCCGGTAAACCTTGATGCACATGGATAAGGATGGATTGAAATAGCAAGTTATTGGGTGACCCGGTCACCCAACACAAGCTTGGCAATGGACAGAGCTGGCATGCTTGGGACAAAGGATGGACAAGGGGGGGAGCCCGGAATGTAGGGCAGTTGGGGGGTTCCTCCAGTGGTGCAGTGGCTATGGTACCTGCTGCCAGAGCCAGAGGTTCAGGGCCCAAGCCCTGTCCCCCCCCCCCAATTCCTCCCCTCCTCCCCACCAGCCGGGACAGCCAACCATGCCAAAATCTCAAAATAATCTATTCTGAAATAATTTCAAAGTAAGATACACAATTTGCTTGGCACAAATTGCATGTCTTATTTTGAATTTAGGGTGCTGTGTAGATGCACCCGTAGTGCTAGCACCAACGAGAATTTTTTTATAAAATTCTTCAAGCTAGACTAAGTGTCAGTGCATGAAGGTGAAACTACCGAGGCCATCTAACCAATGAGGTGATATTCATTGTGTAAATGGAGTGAAACACAGACAGTAAGCAAACAACCTAAAAGGTAAAACAAAAGACAGAAAAACTAAAACAAAAAAAATCAAATTCTTCAGATGATTCCACTGTTAACAATCTGTGATGTTAGTAAGAGCAGGAGGGATTTTTAAAAAAATGGTGCTTCACTAATTTGAAATTCTCTCAAAGGTACACGTTATAATCCACACACACAAAAATCGATGAGCTCTGCCTATTCCTTTGCAAAGATTTAATAATAGCCATGGCTGTGAGGTCTCCTACCATGATCTCAAGATTTAAAATAATGCACTATACTCTGAAAAATGATCAGTATTATTGTTTAAAATACTAATATACTCATGGAATAGCATCAGAAATAACCAAAACGGAGCCACTGTTGGCAACAATGAGAAAAGTACCTGATGAAATAACCCTGGCATTTTTTTTATTGTGCTTGTTCTTTTACTTGCTGATTCACAACATTCAGCTATTTGCAACGATTATGCAGGTCACCACTGCCAGTTAGTGAAGTGTTACTATGTGTGGATTATATCTGCTGTTATTGTCAACTGTCTCGGCCCCGTTAAAGCACGTTTACACTAACAGAGAACCTGGCACTGTGGTTTTGATAAACTCAGTGTGTCTTCTGCATAATATAGAACCAAAGCCTCAATTCAACCAAACATTTCAGCACATGCTTATATCTGTCCCTATTCTGCAAAAAAGCATTTAAGAACATATTTAAGCCCATTGACATCTATTAAGCATGTGCTTAAAGTTAAGCACATGCTTAGTGCTTTCCTGAAGCGGGATGAACTGCTGAATAGGTCTGGAGTCTTTTTACCAAAGATTTACGTAAAGACTCCAGGATTAGTTACATTGATGATATTGTTATTCTACGGTGATATTTTTAGGACCAATTAGGGAAACATGACTAATTCAGATAAAAAGCCAACTGAGCTGCAGCTTCTCTTAAAATACAAACTGAACTGAGTTTCAATGTCATTATTGTAAAACTTTGCTCAGCTTTTATTTTATTTTGTTCTTTCTTCCTCCTTTTCATTTTGTGCTTCCTTTTCCCAGCGAAAATATCAAGGGAAGCTGCTTCCCAAGGTATTCTCACCTCAAACTGAGGTCAGAAGAGCTATTGATCTTATTTTATAAAAAAGTTGTTCTCATGAGATTTCCAGCCCAATTACACTCACGGGTTGGAAGGTTCAAAGAAACAGTGGATGCTTGTCTCAACCGAATCTGGAAACTGTTTGAGTTTTCTCATCATATGTGCCAATAAGACTTTATAAAGTTGTCTGTGAGTCTATGATACTATTAACATATTGTAGTCATTCATTCCTGTCTGCAATATAAATCTTAGAAAAAGGGCAATGTTTTGAGTCAAGATCTGTATTAGGATAAAGCTGCAATTTGGAATTAAGATCCAATCAGATAGAGAGTTAGGATCAGAAGTGTGTCAAAAATCTCGCCAGATTTCTAATGCTTTTGAGAAGTAGGACTCAGCTGATCACACTAGAATTCTGCCATCTTGGGATGAAATCCCATGGGGTTTGGCATCAGAATTGTAACTGGAAAACTCTTCTTCCCCCATTTCCAGCATAACCCCAAAAACATTAAGGGCAGATTTAAGAGCTAAAGCTGAATCCAAGCCCTCCTAAAATTTAAAGCATAACTAGAGCTTAAGCTCTTCAGATCTGGGACTGTCTGTATTTTATGACTTGTGCAATGCTGAAGCACATTAAATAATAATAAATAAATCCACAGGAGCTCAGTTTCAGAGTTCTTTTCTCTGGCCCCTCTCTAATAACGATACACTCAAGCAGAAAGAAGGAAAAACTGCACATTATAACTGCAACTGAGTAGGGAAAGGGACTGTGAGATTTAAAAAAACAAAAACCCTAGCCAGACAGGACTAAGGTATCAGTTAAGATCAGCACTCTGTCCTCTTCCTACAGTGGTATCTTCATCCCAGAGAAACTTTAGGATGCGTGTGCAAATTGACAGAGCCTCCTTGTCTTGAATATCCTGAGAACACGTCCGAGCTTGGGGCATGTATTTTAGTTTAGAGATGGATGGGGAGTGTCGATCACCGTTGTGCCTATGAAAATCTTTCCCTCAAATCTCTGTTTCAGCCTTGAGCAGCAGAGAAGACCACAGAAACCAAGGCATAGGGCTGGGAGGTCGCACAAGCCACTTCCATTGGATTCATGGTTTGTCTTGCAGGAGAGGAGGGAAGGACACTTGATTTTAAAACTCATCCTGGCTGCAGGTTCCCAAGACCCCAAAATTCTCTCAAGTTGCTACGAGTTCGTTAGGGAGAATGAGCTGAAAAGGAGCCCGCCTTAAACACACAAAGATGGGAAACCAAGAGAGCAAATGAGCAGGCAGCGGCGGTGTGAGATGCTGCTAATTTTCCCTTTCTTTCATTCTTTTGCCAGCCTGAGTTATTAAATGTTTGGTTTGAGTCTAGCTAGCATTGCAGTTGCTGAACTTATCGGGGTTATTTCATCTCCACATGACCTCTCCGTATTTACGATGGGGACCCTGAAGGCATTGGCTTGACTTAACTGGTGTATCTTACAGTGCAGTTAAGCAGGGCCTTAACTGATTACAGCCCTCGATTGATCAGAGGGGGAGAGAGAGGAGTTCTAGAGCAGATACGCAGGGCTATCAGTGCACCAGGCAGCTTTGCCTGAGGCTGGGATATGCCACTCGGGGGACTCTTTGTAGTGCAGCTTCCTTTCACATTTAGAGATGCTTCTCTCCACACTCCTGAAAAAAAAGAGAGAGTGAAGCAGAGAGGGGAGGTGTGGGGAGGACTCAAAGGATCTCAGGAAATCTTGTTTGGAAGCAATAAGTCAGCACCCACACTCTATTACCAGTGTCCGCGGGGGGTTGTGATAGTGAGTGAGCACATATCGGCTTAGCTGAGAATTGAAAAAAAAAATTGAGCGGGGGGAAAAGATGGCAAGGGAGGGAGAAGAGAGAAGACACCTCTGTGAATTTTGGTTTGGTTTTGTTAATCTCTGGCATGGAACTGATGATAGGAGCGTTCTCGGGGCTTGAATGACAGAAGAAGTTTATAAAACAGGTTAATTTGTGCGACTTAGCCATGCTGTTGGAGCATTATTCAGACATTATTCATATCAGGCCGACATACCATAACAGATTTAGTAGTTAGCTTTTTTTTGTCCCTTGGCATTGTAAATCTCTTGCCAACTCCTTTCTTTCCAGCCCTTTATACCAGCCATATTTCAGAGATTACCCCAAGATGAACAAACAGGTGCAGAAAATAAGAACCATTTGATCTCCAAACCCTAAAGTCAAACCCAAATTGAACCCTTTTGAAGGTTCTGAAATGTTTGGGGGTCCTTGCTTTTCTTTGTCGGGCCTTTCTGCTTTTGCATCCCAGATGAGCCTGTGAGTGCGGAAATGCCACAAGCAAGACTGTTCACCAGACAGCTGTCTCCTGATTGGAACCTGGAAATAATTACATTAATAAGTAATCATTTAATGGATAAAGTGCCTAACCTATTAGCCTAGCTCAGGAGATGTCAAACTTTTCCATAGACATCTTAACAAAGAGCTTGTCCTATGGACAACTCCACTCCCACTCTGTCCCTGCTATGATCAATGGATTTACACTGATGTAAAACCAGTGTTAGTGGAGAATCAGAGCCATTATCTTTGTTCTGTATTCTGAGATGCACCCCAGGGCAGAGGAGTATACACATTCATTGATCTTTTGGTGTTGGGGAACCATTTGTATACATGTAACTATTCTTGAGGGCAAGATTTTCAGAAGTGAGTAGTGATTTTGGATGGCTGAACCAGAAACACCATAAAGAAACTTCAGGGGGTAGCCGAGTTAGTCTGTTACAGAAAAAACCAGCAAATGGTCTGGTAGCACTTTATAGACTAACAAAACATGTAGCTGGTATCATGAGCTTTCGTGGGCATAGCCCACTTCTTCAGATGACCGGAGTTGTGAGTAGGGGATTTGAAAATTCGAAATAGGTAACTTGATTTTCAGAGAGAGAATTATTTCAGGTATCTCAATTTGGGTGCCAAAATATCTGGTCACTTTTTAATTTCTTGGCCTGTATTTCTTCCATCTCCAGGATTTAATTATCATAAATCCATATGCACATAACTGAAATCTCCCTTTACCTTAGCTAATCTGCTCTAGCATCTTTGTCTCACCATGTACAAAAATTGAGTCTGCTACTACTGCTAACACAATAGATTTGGTCCTTTTGCTCAAAAAATAGAGACTCATGCTTCTAGATATGAAGGTTTGGGGTTCAAGCCCCATATGTAACAATGCTCCTGGAAATTACTCTTAAGCTGCAAGAAGATTCCCGATACCTCTTCTTACTTTCTTAGGGACTCATACTGCAAGGAGACCTCCATTCTGTTTTCCAAACTGTCTGGGCCTAAGTAATTCATCTTACCCTCATAGCTAAGACCCACCTTTAAATAGTTTAGAAACTTTTCTCTGGGCCATCTCCATAATTTGTACATCTCTACAGAAGCAGGGTGCCCAAACCAAGAGGCAATTCTCCACATGGAACCTCATGCTAGCCTTGAACAATCAGATAATGACTTCCCATTGCCTTGTTTCTAATATTGCTGTGGGAATGCCTAGAATCTTATTGGCTTTCTTTGCTGCAAGTGATCATTGTATTCCCAGCTTCGTGCCATTCCCAACTGGAATCCATAAGTCCCTTTCATTGTCAGTATATGCCAATTCATCATCCATCAGTGAATAGGTCAGCTGAGGCTTTTTAGAGCCAAAAATAAAATTGTTCATGTGCATTTCACTCCTAAAATGCTCCCCTTTTGTATTTATATTATTCTGAAGACGCTTTCAGTCATTGGTGGTGGTAATGGTATTTCTGATTTTATTGCTACCTGGCAAACGACACCATACCACAGTAAGCCACACATAAGGCCCTACGAGAAAAGGGAGACCACATAGTCTCATAGCATAGCACTGAAACGGGAGTCAGGAATCACATGTTCTGTCCGTGACTCATGGCATGACGTGAGCAAGATCTCTCTGTGCATGTTTTTGCATCAGAATGATACTTGCCCTTGTGTGGAAAGCACTTTGAAATCTGCAAATGGAAACCAAAGATGTGAAGGCATCTGAGAGCCCCTCTAGAGACCTCACTGCAACCCAGTGCTATTTGCAATAACCAACTATGGCTTCTCACCATTCAATAAATACTTATCCACAGAGCTTGACTAACGGTGGTGAAAGCCACTCGCCAGCCCCGCACTGTGCATGCGCAAGAGCCGCATTGCACATGCGCGCACCGCCGGTAAACGGGGCGCCCAGCTGAAATCTACTCACCACGGGCAAGTAGATTCTATAGTTTGTTGAGCCCTGCTTATCCAATCTAGATACTTGACTTTCAGAAAGATGTTGACTAATATAACAATCAAACCTTGTTCCAGCACTTCATCCAAAGCTGTAATAAACCCTGGATAGATAATATTTTATCCATTCCCTTACTTATCAGTTGCCTGACTGGCCTCTTGTGGAGCACAAATTATGCAATTTTTGCAAGGCTCTGTTGAGTCCCATTCTCTTCAGCCCTAGACACCATGCTCTGATCCCATACTGATGATTGCACGAAAAATGTCTAAATCGATTAGAGCCCATTCCGCCGAGCTGTAATAGATTCCAGGGGTGAAATTTTGCCCCCCTGAAGTCAAAGCTGAAACTTTCATTGACTTCCCCGGGGCCAGGATTTCACCCCAGATATTGAAAATCTCATTAAGAGCTTGATTGCATGTACATAACATAAATCACCAGAAATAAAACACGCTCTTCTAGGAAAATATATTTGGGCCTGTTCCTGCTTCCACTGATGCCACTGGGCAATGGATTGACTCCATTTGGAGATTTTCCAGTCTGCCATGCTGAATGTGTGCCCACATCACTCAACTACAGTCTATGGAGTAAAGATGGTGTAACAGAGAGAATCAGACCCACTACACTCTAAGGCAGTGGTCACCAACCAGTAGATTGGGATCTACTGGTAGATCTTGGAGCCTCTGACAGGTGATCCTGTCTAGTTTGGCCAAGAGGTTATTAAGACCACTACTTCAGCTGTCCCCCTCCCCAGACTGCTGCACATCTCCTGCCTTTTGCCTTGGAGCTGTCCCCTCAGGAGCCTCTGCTTTCTGTGTAGGGTAGGGGAGACAGAGGAGGGGTACTGATATCAAGGTGCCCCCTCTCCCACTCTGTGTCCTATCTCCACAGAGCAGAAAGGGGGCACAGCAGGGCTTGGGATGGAGTTTGCTGGCTGCTTTTGGGAGTGGTGCAGGGCCAGGACAGGGGTGAGCCTGAATTAGCCCCACTGCACCACCACCCAGGAGCCATCTGAGGTAAGCAGGGCCCAACTGGTGTCCACATCCCGAAACCCTATCTCAGTCATGAACCCCCTCCTGCACCCCAAATCCCTGCCCTAGTCCTGAGCATCCCTGCATCCAACCACCTTCCCAGAGACTGCACCTAGAACCCCCTCTGACACCCCAATAGCCTGCCCAAGCTCAGCTCAGAGCCCCTCGTGTACTCCAGATCTCTTAATCCAAGACCAGAGCCTGCACCCCAACATGCTGCCCCTGCCTGGTGAAAGAGAGGGAGGGAGGATGGAGTGAGCAGGAGTGGGGGCCTCAGAGAAGGAGCACAAAGGAGGCGGGGCAAGGGTATTTGGGTTTGAGGTAGATCTTGGATTGCACTTAAATTCAAAAAGTGATCTCATGCTTAAAACGGTTGGAGACCGCTGCTCTAAGGCATGGCAAGGTGGAATGACAGGACCAGAGTCTCCTCTTACTGACTCCAGAGTAAATCAAGAGTTACTCTGTTGAAAATCCAGCGTAAGAGAATTAGATTTGTAGACACTATAATTTCACGGGGCACTAGCGTTAGACTAAATCACCTATGATCACTTGATCAGACCTTTCTCAAATTGCAGATGAATATGAGCTCTTATCCGGTCCTCGGGTGCCATGCTTGACTGCAAGGATATATTTAATTTTTACACCTGACTGGTTTCAGTACTCTTCTCAGTGTTCCTTAAGTATGCTGGGATACAACTCATCTAGGCCTGGTATTTTTAGAAATTCAAATATTAAGTGCCTGGTTTTGTAAGTAAAGTGTTAGTGACTGAGATATAGTCATCTTATTTCTCTACTCAAAGGTACATTTGGTTATACTCAACTTCTCTAATGCGGGGATCTTTTGGTCTCCATATAATCTATCTATCTATCTATCTATCTATCTATAACTTTATTTGTCTTCTCCCGAGTCTTTCATCAGTTCTACAGTAACCTTTCTCCTCTGCTACAGTTTAATGTAGCTTTTAAATAATCTGTTCTACCACTAAAAACACCAGGATGGCCATACTGGGTCATACCCAGTGCATTTTTTGTAAGAAAAAAGGTGCTGGTACTCGGGGAGGAAAGTTGTTGAGCAAAGGAAAAAAAAGCCACGTCGGGGACCTAAATGCCATCATGGTCCCTTTAAGAGCCATGTGTCAGGAGCCCAGCGGCCCCAGGAAAAGAGGTGCGTACCATCACGAAAAAAGCCCTGGTCATACCAATGATGCATCTAGCCCAGAGTCCTATCTTCTGACGGAGGCCAATGGTTTCAGAGGAAATGAACAGAAAAGGGACATCGTTGAGTGATCTAGCCTGGGTTGTTTCGTCCCAGAATCTGTCTGTCTGAGGCTTAACAACCAGAGCATGGGGTTTATGTCCCTGGCCGTCTTGACTAACAGCCATTGATGGACCTTTCCTCCATGAACTTATTTAATTTTTTTGAACCCTATTATATTTTTACTTCTGTGCCATTGAGATATATAAAAGGCATTGATATGAAAAAGGAGTAGGGGCTTTGTTCAGTAGGTGAGCAGGGTGAGATAAGGTGAAAGGATCTCAAATTCGAAATGGGAAATATTAAGTTAGGTATAAATAAAACATCTCGGAAATGACTTGCCGAGCAGAGAATGCATTTCCAAAACCAGGAACCGCTTCACTTCTAATGATGGTGAGACTCAGCTCCTCATCTTGGGATTTACAACAGAGGAGGAACTGTTCCATGCAGGTAGAGGGACTAGAGGAACTGATATATTTCCCAGAACACATCTAGGCTCTGTCAGCTTTTTCCTCTTCGGACAACTTTTGCAAATTCAAGTGAAGCTAAAGGAAAGAGGTTTAGAAGTGTCACCACAGAAGTTAAATTGGATTGTTCCCTACAAGGAACCTTCCAATGTTTTGTCCAACCTAGTTTTAAATGTTCCAAGCTATAGGGTTTCCATTCTTTCCAAAGTGATGGGCTTTCCACTTCATCCTTTGGTAGACAATTCCATGGCCCAAACAATAAACTCAGTGACAGGATGTTCTACCTAAAGTTTCCCTTTTTACTGCCTTCCCATTACTCCAAGTTGCACTCTGTCATAAAACCCTATGTAAGATTTCGGTTTTGTTGAGTTGACACTCCCAATATTTGTAGTTTGTTATGTCCTTCCTTTATTGATAATTTAGCTAAGCTATGTATATTGAGGCCCACATTTTCTAAGGTAGCCTTGGGTTTTGGATGCCTTAAGATGTCTGAAGATGGACAGCCAAGAACTGAGGCACTCCTACTCACTTGAGAAACTATTAGCTTTTAGCTCTGTTCTCCTTTTCTCAAGAGCCAGTCCTTCCAGCATCCTGCTCATTTTTGTTTGAACACCTTGCAACTTGTTCCTATCTTCCTGGTGATAAGGTGTCCAGAAATAAATGCAAGGTCACCTTCCTGCTTCATGATGTGAAGCCTCTGTAAATGCACCTAAAATTATATTAACCTTCCTTGCTGTCCTTCCCCTGGGTATCAAAATAATAATAATAATAATAATAATAATAATAATATAACCATCTCTATGCCTACAACCAGTAAAGATTTACTTTTAAGAAATGATCAAATGTTACAGTTGTTTGCCATTGGTTATTCGAACCTAGCACCACTGGTTTCTTTTCTCTGTAGTTCTGGTATCCTGCTCATCTAGTCTTGGCATCACAGCAGTCTAGCCATCTGTTTAGCAATCTGCTTATCAGAAACCCCACACTTAGAGCTATTGGGAAGAAGGATGTCTCATTAGTCACAGGGTGACTGATCATATCCCATCCATGAATCGTGTACGTTCTCAGTTGACTGTCTTCATATTTATCTATCTCCCTGCAGTGAGTCATCTCTTACTTATCTACTGGCCTGCTGCTGTTTGGTGTCACCATTTGAATGTACACAAGTTGTTTCCAGATGTTTGTGGGCCTGGGAGATGCATTGTAACAGCCGTGACTTGGCAATCCCAGCCCTCAGTTGTTATTCTGCCCCTGGATGCCACATTCTGGTTTGTACTTCTGGAAATAATGTTACAAACCATGGCACCTTGCTGCAGGAAGAGCAGGGACCCCAGGTCTGTCCATAGGAGTCTAACTCCGCAGTAACAACAATAGTCATATGCACCAATATCGCAAATTTCAACCCTGGATCTATTATTATCCTCACTTGTAAAAGATGAAGAGAAGTTGCCAGCAAGTTAAGGAAATATGGATTGGATAAATTTACTAGAAGATGGATAGAAAGGTAGCTAGAATGTCGGGCCCAACAGTTAGTGTTCAACGGCTCAATGTCTGGTTGGTGGTCGATTTCAAGTGGACTGCCCCAGGGTTGGTTCTGGGGCCGGTTTTGTTCAACATCTTTATTAATGACCTGGATGAGGGGATGAATTGCACCCTCAGCAAGTTTGTGGATGACACTCAGCTAGGGGGAGAGGTAGATCTGTTGGAGGGTACACAAGTTGTTTCCAGATGTTTGTGTGCCTGGGAGAGGCATTGTAGCAGCCGTGACTTGGCAATCCCAGCCCTCAGTTGTTTTTCTGCCCCTGGATGCCACATTCTGGTTTGTTCTTCTGGAAATAATGTTACAAACCATGGCACCTTGCTGCAGGGAGAGAAGGAGCCCCAGGTCTGTCCATAGGAGTCTAACTTCCAGAGTGACCTAGACAAATTGTAGGATTGGGTGAAAGAAATCTGATGAGGTTCAACAAGGACAAGTGCAGAGTGCTGCACTTGGGACAGAAGAATCCTAAGCATTGTTACAGTCTGGGGACCAACTGGCTAAGTAGCAGTTCGGCGGAAAATGGTCTGGGGATTACAGTGGATGAGAAGCTGGATATAAGTCAACTGTGTGCCCTTATAGCCAAGAAGGCTAATGGCATATTACGGTGCATTAGGAGGATAATTTCCAGCAAATCAGGAGAAGGGATTATTCCTTTTTATTCAGCACTGGTGAGGCTACATCTGGAGTATTGTGTCCAGTTCTGGGCCCCCCACTATAGAAAGGATGGGGATGCATTGGAGAGGGTCCAGAAGATGGCGACCAAAATGATTAGAGGGCTGGAGCACATGACCTATGAGGAGAGGCTGAGGGATTTGGGTTTATTTAGTCTGCAGAAGAGAAGAGCAAGGGGGGATTTGATAGCAGCCTTCGACTTCCTGAAGGGACATTCCAAAGAGGAAGGTAAGAGGCTGTTCTCAGTAGTGACAGATGGCAGAACAAGGAGCAATGGTCTCAAGTTGCAGTAGGGGAGGTCTAGGTTGGATATTAGGGAAAACTATTCACTAGGAGGGTGGGGAAGCACTGGGATGGGTTACCTATGGAAGTGGTGGAATCTCCATCCCTAGAGCTTTTTAAGTCTCGGCTTGACAAAGCCCTGGCTGGGATGATTTAGTTGGGGTTGGTCCTGCTTTGGACAGGGGGCTGGACTTGATGACTCCTGAGGTCTCTTCCAGTCCTGGGATTCTATGATTCTAAGTTAAATGACTTGTCCAGGCATCATAGAGTGAGCCTATGAGAGAGCTGGGAAAAGAACCCAACTCTCCTGGCAATCTTAGACTATGATTGGGGTAATCAGACCTCACACTTCAGGCTTAAAGGGGTATTAATGTTAGCTCCTTTCTCCCCCACTGATCAGATGCATTATTGCCTTATTCTGCAATATCATATGTTGAATGGTTCACAACTGTGAGTGCCCACCTCCGGGTAACAAAAGACAGGACTATGCAGCACTTTAAAGACTAACAAGATGGTTTATTAGGTGATGAGCTTTTGTGGGCCAGACCCACGTCCTCAGATCAAATTGTGGAAGAAAATTGGCATGACCATACATACTAATTTTCTTCCCCAATTTGATCTGAGGAAGTGGGTCTGGCCCACAAAAGCTCATCACCTAATAAACCATCTTGTTAGTCTTTAAAGTGCGGCATAGTCCTGTGGTTTTGTTTCAGCTAGACCAGACTAACACAGCTGCATCCCTATTACTACACCTCAGGGTAGACTGTCGAAAACAGGGCAAAACCCCCGAACTGGTGTTATGGTTTATAATTAGATTTCACCAAGCCAGTAACAAGTGTGAACTCTTGGCTCACTAGACCAGTCTTAGCCTGGAATCACAGACAGTCAGTCCTCTTAGATTCTCTAGTTTGTTTTACCACCCAGAGAAACTGGACTTTGTGATAAAAGGTCACTCAAATAAAAAAACACACCACATCTGGTTGCTCCCAGCCCCAGAGACCAGTCACTTACCCCAGATCATCTGCTACTCCAGCTGTTACACCAAAAACAATCCTGGCAGCCAATTCTATAGTAAACTAATTAAGGAAACTTAGCTAAGGAAATGCAATGAGAGTTATTGGCAAGTTAAAGCAGATAAAATATATGGACAGGTGAGTCACAGTTTGTAACCCCAAATGGTACCCAGATTGTCTCTGGAGAGTTCTGTCTTGGATCTGATACATTTCCCAGTAAGAATCCAAACAGTTCAGAGATGAAGAATCATTCCTTGAATCCATACATTTTCTTACAGGAAACAAGCTGACAGGGTCACTATTGCACATGGGCTTTTCCTTTGATAAAAGAGAGTGAGGGAGTGCATTTTGAGTGTTTGACTTCCAATCACAGAGAGTGACTACTTGCTTTGAAATTAGTTCTTTTCTGCTAGTATTCTTCATTTGTGCATTCTACAAGGTTTCTTTCTCCTGTGATGGGTTATTTAGTTATAGGGGTATATCCAAGGTAAATGTTTGTGACTACTTTATAACTGGATATAGACTAAGTGAAAATGTGCCAGTAATATCCCATGGCTACGTCTACATTGGCGCGCTTTTGCGCCAAAGCTATGCAAATGA
>JANRFK010003894.1:17540616-17558839 GCA_030068395.1 Apalone spinifera | reverse complement strand
ATGCAGTGGCACTTAGACCACAGCAACAGATAAGACCAAGAGACCTCTACAGCACAGGCTGGGAGCCAGTTGGCTTTTAGCTCAGAGGGTAGAGGCTCCTATACTAAGTTCTAGAGGTCTCAGGTTCAAATCTGCCTGGTGTTGGTTACAAAGTGGGGGCTTCTCTGGGATCTTGGAAGCTCGGGATGTGCTTCCTCACCTGGGGGAAGTATGTAACCCACACACCTAGTGTGGTTCACTGTCCCATGCAGTGGCATGGTAGTGATTACAAGTAAGCCACCCCATATATTGGCTGGCCCTAGACCACTTGGAGTCAGATCCGGAGGTGCTTAAGCGCACGCTCTTCCTGTGCCCATGGACATGCTTTCCCCCTTTGCTTCCCCAGGTTATGAGTATCCTGAGCAACCCGAGCGGGGTTCCGCCGCAGCCCCAGGCTGACTTCTCCATCTCGCCCCTTCACGGTGGTTTGGACACCACCAACTCCATCTCTGCCAGCTGCAGCCAGCGGAGTGACTCCATCAAGTCCGTTGACAGCCTCCCCACCTCGCAGTCCTACTGCCCTCCCACCTACAGCACCACTGGTTATAGTGTGGACCCCGTGGCCAGCTACCAGTACGGACAGTATGGACAAAGTGAGTATCGCTCCCACCAGAGTTGGCTGCACTTAAGCAGAGTTAGGTGCAAGGGGAGCTGGGATAGAGCAACCAGCAGCCAGACGGGGTATTGGCTTTGCCCTCAAAGGGTGCCCATGAATGTCTGTTCGGAGAATTAATCTCTAGGGAATGACCCACCAGACACCATCCTGCTCTGTCTGTGCTCAGTACAGGGTCGCCCGCTTGCCATCTATCAGAAAAGTCTGAATGAAAGACATTAAATAAAAATGTTTATATTGTGGGAGGAGGAGGGGTGCCTCCAGGATACCTCTGCTTCCCCATCTCCTATTCCTGCACCCTAAAAGGTCCTACCTCATGGTGACCCTGCTTCTGTCCAAGGAGAGTGAGCCATGACTCCCTGTAGAGACCATGGCTGTGTCTAGACTGGCCAGTTTTTCTGGAAAATCAGTTGCTTTTCTGGAAAAACTTGCCAGCTGTCTACACTGGCCGCTTGAATTTCTGCAAAAGCACTGACTTCCTACTGTATGAAATCAGTGCTTCTTGCGGAAATACTATTCTGCTCCCATTCGGGCAAAAGTCCCTTTTGCGCAAAGGTTTTGCGCAAAAGGGCCAGTGTAGACAGCTGAGATTTGTTTTCCACAAAAAAGCCCCGATCGCGAAAATGGCGATCGGGGCTTTTTTGCGGAAAAGCGCGTCTAGATTGGCACGGACGCTTTTCCGCAAAAAGTGGAAAAGCGTCTGTTCTGAAAATGCTTTTAACGGAAAACTTTTCTGTTAAAAGCATTTCCGGAAAATCATGCCAGTCTAGACGCAGCCCATCAGTACAGCTCTTCAGGGAAATAAAACAACTTGTACTTGCCTTCCTGTCCTTCATGTGCTGTGCTCCTAAGTCTCTGCTGCTCTTCTGTTGAGGCTTCCTTGCAAAAACACCTGTTTCCAACCCCCCTGGGGCTTCCCTCCTACCCCCTTCCACATTCCAGCTGCTAACATGATCAGCTAGGCAGTAGCTCACCATAAAGTTTCATCATTTTAGTTTGACTGTCTAATGAGATTTAGAGGGGACCAAGGATTTTACACCTCTCTGAGCCATTGTTTTGGGCCCTAGGAAACCTCAGGAAGGTAACATCACTCTGGTTTTCCTTCAGTTCCTATTTGGAAATGTTCTTCACCTTCATGAGGGTCAGGAACTTGCTTTTTCCCTTTAAACAGATGCTGAGATTCTGCTTTAAATGAAATCTGAATTAAGTCATGCAAGCTACATAAACTACCAAGGGTTCCACTAGGTAGATGCTTCAGGTGACAAACCGTCTCAGCGCTGGGGCTTTGTTAAACAGAGGAGACTCATGCCAAACACACAGAGGTGGATACGTGGCCTTTGCTATTACACACGCAGACCTATTGGGAACAGAATCCAAGCAGTAAAGAAACAAAAACGAAACTGAGAGAGCTTCTCTAGCCCTTTCATTCTGAACTCCATACCATGCCAGCAGGTCCACAACATGTGGGTAGGTTCTGGAATTTCACAGGCATAGGAATTATTGTTTTTATTCCCTCCAGGATGGGAATGGATGGATGGTTGGATGAATGGAGGAAATATGCCTTCCCCAACATTCAGAAATTGCTGACTGGGAATGGGAAGTGATTGTCTAGGAGGGAGTACTGCTGAAAGGAGTTTAGGGGTCATAGTGGACCACAAGTTAAACACGAGTGTGACACTATTGCAAAAAAAGCAAACATGATTCTAGGATGCATTAACAGGAGTGTTGTGAGCAAGACACGAGAAATCATTCTTCCACTCTACACTCTACTCATTAGGCCTCTTTTGGAGTATTGTGTCCAGTTCTGGGTACCACATTTCAAGAAAGATGTGGAGAAATTGGAGAAAGTCCAGAGAAGAGCAATAAAAATGAGAAAAGGTCTAGAAAGCATGAGCTATGAAGGGAGACTGAAAGAATTGGGCTTGTTTAGTTTGGAAAAGAGAAGACTGAGAGGGGACATGAGAGCAATTTTCAAGAATCTAAAAGAGTGTTACAAGGAGGGAGAAAAATTGTTCTCCTTGGCCTCTAAGCAATGGGCTTAGGGTACATCTAGACTACATGCCTCTGGCAAGAGAGGCATGTAGATTAGGCTACCCGGCATAGGAAAATGAAGCGGCGATATAAATAAACGCAGCTTCATTTAAATTTAAATGGCTGCCACGCTGAGCCGATCAGCTGTTTGTCAGCTCAGCGCGGTAGTCTGGACGCTCCACGGTCGACATCAAAGGCATTTGTCGACCTCCCGGGTAAACCTCATCCCAGGAGGCTTTATTTTCCTATGCTGGGTAGCCTAATCTACATGCCTCTGTCGCCAGAGGCATGTAGTCTAGACTTACCTTTATAGTGCAGCAAGGGAGGTTTAGTTTAGACATTAGGAAAAACTTCCTATCTGTCAGGGTGGTTAAACACGGGAATAAATTGCCTAAGGAGGTTGTGGAATCTCCATCACTGGAGATATTTAAGAGCAGGTTAGACAGACACCTGTCAGGGATGATCTAGATGGTGCTTAGTCCTGCCATGAGGGCAGGGGACTGGACTCGATGACCTCTCGAGATCCCTTTCAGTTGTAGGATTTGAGGGAAAAACCGTTCTGATGTTACTACCCCTCTGTCTCCAGATTCTGCTGAAACATCCCTTCCTGAAGTCTCTTTCTAGAAATATTGGCTCAGCAGATCATGGGAAATCAACATCCAATGGTTGAGACAGAGGTCTTTTGAAATCCACGCTGACAGGGTGAAATGGCCAGGCACTTGTGTGTGTTTCACAAGTGACATATCCAGGAGTCCTTGTGGAATTGAAGTGGTCATTCCAAGTCTGGTGCTAGTTCCAAACCTTAGTGCTTAGGGTCCCAGTTACTCAAGAAGGTTTTGTATTGGAGTCTAGTATCAGAGGGGTAGCCGTGTTAGTCTGAATCTGCAAAAACAATGAGAAGTCCTGTGGCACCTTATAGACTAACAGATTTATTGGAGCATAAGCTTTCATGGGCAAAGACCCACTTTGTCAGATGCATGTAATCTACGAAAGCTTATGCTCCAATAAATCTGTTAGTCTATAAGATGCCACAGGACTCCTCATTGTTATTGGAGTCTGTGGTATGTCTACACTTGCACCCTCGTTCGAACTAGGGTGCAAGCGTAGACATACCCTGTGACTCTTGCAACTCGTGCTGAGCAACACTGGGGATTAGGGTTCGTTTGGCAAAACCTCGTCAGCCAGGTTTTGGTTGTAGGAAAATTGGAGAGAGACCAGAATCAGGGTCCCGTGTGTGAACACACTCAAGCTTTAGAGACAGGTAGATCTGGAGCTAAACCCAGCTTTGATTTCTTTGACATTGGACGGTTGGGGGGATGGCGCATCCCTGCACCAAAACCAGTGTCAGGGAGTGCGAGCGTCCAAGCCCAGAGCGTCAAGGGTCTGCCCCCTTAGCCCAGGCTCACTGAAATCATGTGGAATCTCTCAGTGGACTTTGGATCAGGCCCAAAAGACAGCGTGTGGGAGGATCTGTTTCACCTCTAGAACGACTGGGTCACAAAAGCACTGGAGACCCTGGCAGAGGGCTCACCTGCCAGTGTTAAACTAATAATAAGTGTGTGTTGTGAGAGAGTGACCCGCAATGGGTTAAAGGTGCATCCTCTTCCTCCCCTAACTCTCCAGCTTGCCTATGGCTTGTCCTCAGTGACCTTTCCTTCCATTTGGCCGTGGCTTTTTATTCCCCGCTCCGTCACAGCCCTTTAATGTCTTTAACTTCTATGGCTAAATAAGAACCGGCTGTGGCGGCAGACAGGATCAATAGCCACTTCCCCCTAGCCCCTCCTCTTTTTGTTTTTAGGGAGCTTGATCTGCGACCCCTTGACCTTCCCCTCACCTCTGGATGCAAGACTGGACACACGTGCTATTGATAAAAATCTTAAACAAATTCCAATACCATGTATTTCCAATAAAGATCCCTTCGGGCAGGACGTTAGTCACACCCCATGTGTGTTAAAAAAAAAAAAAAAAAAGGGAGGGGGAGGAGGAGGAATACAAGTTTAAAATAAGAAAGAGTTGAGAAAAGCCTCGAGGAAGATCAAAAAGGAGAGGTAAAGAGAAAGAAACGCTTGTCTTGTGTTGCTGCAGGGACTCCTATTTGGGGTTCTCTGTGTCCATGAAACCATCCTCTCCAGTCCCTGGATATTCTTTTATTTGTCTCCCCTTTTTTGTTTCTGTCTCGTATCTCGTTCTTTTCTGCAGAGGGTTTAGACTTTCATCCAATTTCAAAGTCCGGTTTTGAGCTTGCAGTTCAATCTATTGGACGCAATTTGCCGTGGGAACATTGTCCGGTTTATTTCAAGCAGAATCCAGGCTCCCAAACGTTCGGTGCCCAGCAAAAAATCTCATACTGTTAGACCAGAGGTGCCACGCTCTCCAGAGACATTCAGGTAGCCAGCCACAAAGGGTCCCTTCCTGTTCCTGAGGTGAAGGTATGGTGAGAAGTTTTTAACGTGCACACACACACACACACACACACACTCACTGAATCTCCAGTATGTCTTCCCATTGCTGGGAACTGGAGTCACTCCCATTCAGATGAACAGTCTTGTAGATGAGGACCAGAAACGCCCTATATGACACTCCTGCCTTTCAGCAGGTAGTTATGTTATGCCAGTGTTGTGTGTGTTAAGATGAGATGTATTTGAAACTGCAAAATCCCTAGGTATATGCTGCCTTGTACAGGACCTGCTCAAAAATCCACTGATTTCAATAGGCCATGAAGCAGGTTACCAGAGTACATGATCCATCTGTCTGAGCACATGCAATACCTGGCATAGTCAGTGAGGACTGTGAGTATTCAGCACAATGCATACACACATGCGCGCGTGCTCATGCACACACCTGTGTGTTCCTTTTTGTTTTGACTTCCACACTGTATTAAACCAACACAACATGACTCTGATTTTTGGCAGCAAACCCTCCCAGGAGACCAGAATGGGACTGTTGGGTGGTTTTTGCTGGTTGGTTGTTGCGTTTTTAATAATAATGCCACTGCATTTCTATCACTAAGGGTGTGTCTACACAGCAAAGTTATTTCGGAATAACTATGCAAACGTCTACACAGCAATTCTGTTATTTCAAGATATTTTTGAAATAATGGATGGCTTATTCCGAATTCTGTAAACCTCATTCTATAAAGAATAACACCTATTTCGAAATAACTATTTTGAAATAAGGTGTGTGTAGACGCTACACTTCTGATAATTCAAAATAGCCCCTTACCAGGGCCATTCTAAGTTATTCTTCCTGGGGCTCTTAATCGAGATAGCACGTCTACATTAGGGAAGCCTGCGTTGGATGAATTTTGAGGCTTCCTTGCAGTGTAGATGTGCTATTTCGAAATAAACTATTTTGGAATAACTATTCCGGAATAGCTTATTCCAAAATAACTGTGCAGTGTAGACATAGTCTTAGTGAAGCCCAAGGAAGGAAGAGCAATTTCTGACCAACCTTTAGAACATACTAATTCCCCCAGGGAATTAATGTTCCCAGCTTGCCTGGCTTTCCCTCCCTCAGCAAGTCCGTCAGAGTCCATGTCTTGCACAAATGTCCCCTTATGTGGGATATACATAAGGATGGATGCACAAAACCAGCACAGGCATAGACACAAATACTCTCCCAGCCCCATACCACAGCACTGCCAATTGTATGGGCAATATGGCCATGGGTCAGGTATGAATGTGGTCCACTAGCCCATCTCACACGCACACACCCACCGAGTACATCTGCGCCTCAGCACAACTCTAAAGGGCTGAGCCTTAGGACCAAGCTAACTAGGGTCATGGGAATCTCATTCTTCCAGAATCTTCCACGCGTCGTCATCCACCCCACATTTCTCAGGCTGTTGGTCCTGTCAGACTGGCCACCTCAGAGACTGAACTCCCTCATAGGCCTCAGGCTGCCCCTCACACCTCAGTGTAACGCCACCCTGTGCCAGAGTCCATTTGCCGCTTCTGTGTACCAACCTATGAACGTTCACACACAGAGGCTCTGTCCCAGCCGGTGTGGAGCAGGGGTGCCAGATTAATGCGGTCCTTGCAGTTCCCAGAGGCCGGAGCCACGCTAATGATGCCGGTGATGGAACGCAGAAGCGTGAAAGGAATTCTAATAGATATGACAAGTCTAATAAGAATTTGTCTCTGGAAGAGACCCCCTTTGGGGCAGGCATCTGACAAGATGTTGATGGCTGAAATTTGTTTACTCATTGGCACCGATGGTGCATCTCCTGCCAGCTCTTTATTAATCTAATTTGAGATATTATAGCTAGAGAGAGACTTTGACTGAAGCTCCGCTAATGAGCAGTATCACCATCCTGCCCTGTCCCTCTTCCCCATCAGTCCATGGGGCAGTCTGTGGATCCAGAACTTGGTCGCAACTTGGGATATTGAGTGCCAGCATCGCCTCGGGAGTTGCCAGGGTGTCTTCCATGCTAAAGATGATCAACAGAGGCTTCTCCCAGGGCGTGAAATGATCAGAGAGGTATCAACAGACAGCGTGTGTGGGTCAGATTCTAAGCTCACTCGCACTGGGCTAGCCCCACTGAAACGAGTGGAATAGTCTACACCCGTGTAACTCAGATCAGTCCCTGGGCTCTGTGGCTGAGAGGTAGCACAGGGAGTTGAGCGTGGAGATCTCTGTGCTCCGACCAGCTGTCCTTCTCTTCAGCCTTCATCCTTAGGCAGCTGCCCAGGAGAGTCTGTTGTCCATGGGTGATGGGGAAATCTTGTTTTTTTTCCAGACATTTGCAGTGCATCTATAGCAACGTGTGCAAAGTTCTGTGAAGGCAACAGCTGCATTTAGCTCCTGCAGGGCCTTCTCCTATGTCAGGCTGCTCTAGAAGGGTCCGGGTCCATCTGTGAATTTCCTCCCATGGCAGGGCCTGTGTGCCGGCAACTACACCCTCTGCAGGGCCAGCCTGTCTGCGGCTTTCTCTGCAGCAGGGCTCCTCTCTGTGGCAGGGCCTGTCTGTCTGCAACTCCCCCGTGGCCGGGCCTATCTCTCACAAACCTAATGGCGAGGCCTGTCTCTGTCCCCACGCTGCCACAGCAGACCCCTTTGTGTTCGTGACTCTGCCTTCTCCACAGCGTGGCGCACACATCTCCAACTCCCTCTGCAGGGATGCTCATGCATCTGTAACTCCCCACTGTGTCAGGGCCTATCTGCCTGGGACTGCTCCCCATGGTGGGGAATGTGTGTCTATGACTCCCCTCCACCCCCATAGCTGAGGCTGTCTGTTGGCGATTCCCCCCTGGCCAGCCTTGTTTCTTATCCTCCTTTAACTGGATGTTTTCCCCTCCTTTTCCCCCCAGCTGCTGTCGACTACTTGGCCAAGAATGTGAGCCTGTCTACCCAGCGCAGGATGAAGCTGGGAGAACATTCAGCAGTGCTGGGCCTCCTACCAGTAGAGACAGGCCAGGCTTACTGAAGAATCCGTCTGTGCCAACAACCTACTCCAGCAACCTGGTACCACCGGAGAAAACACCACCAGCAGCCTTCCAGGGTTCCACCTCTATCCGGACCCCACTCCTTCCCTCATCTCCTCCACCCTGCACCAACTCAAGCTGTGAAGGAGATGAGAAAGAGTAGGGATGGTTCTCCATCTATCCAGTTCCTTACTGAGCACTCTTGCCAACCCAGCTTCTTTAACCATGACTCCTTCTGTGGCCAGAGACAATGGGTTGGACACATTTATTATTAACCCTAATGTTCATGCCCTCTCTCCAGCCCACCTGGCCAGCTTGGCATAGTGCCCACACTTAATGACTTTCCATTGATCTCGGTGGTTGGCACAGTCAACACTGAATTTCTTTTCTCTTGTAAAATATTTGTTTTTAATGTTTCCCCCTTTTTTATTGTAGTAAATTGGTGGACGTGGTATAGAAAGAGTAACGAAGCTGATCATGTAATTCGGGACCATCAGACCTTTGGACCAAACACAAGAAGGGGTTTCAAAAACAAATGAAAGTTACAGCAGAGCTCTCCCCTTCCCGCGCTTGCTGATGGGATCCCCTAGCAACAAAAAGCCAGGAGGGGTGTTGCTCAGCATGGGTGGGATCTGATGGGTGCCGTCAATGCTTCAACCGGGGACCTTTGGAAAGTGTAAATGTCATTTGCTGAGCAGGGTTAGGAGAAGTTGGGGGCAGGCCTGGGCAATGCTCCATGAACTAGATCCTGACAGGGTGGCGGGGAGCTGACTGAAAGCCACTTGCATCCAAAAGCTGCAGAAGATTCAGCAGGAAATGTTGGCGCATGTGCACGTGGAGGACGGGCACGGGCAGCGTGTAGGCCGGGGGTTGTCGGAACCTTCTTTTGCACCACCAGTTTGATCCGGGAAGGGAGGGAGAGTGGCCGGCGATGCCATGCGAGGGAGGTGCACTGAAGCAGAGCCTGCGTCTGGCCTCGCTGTATACACTTCGGCTTTCAAAACCGGGTCCTTCTGCTGCTAGAACGTGATGGAAATGAAAGGAGACTTGTTCTGAAGGCACCTGTCAGGGCTGTCTCCCATCAAGTGAAGGGCTGAGTGACGAGCTAGTTGCAGGTCTGGAGGAGGCGCAGTCGCTAAGGCACAGTGCCACACAAAACTGGAGTGTGCATCAGGCATGGAGCAGACAGAGGACTATAGGAAAGGTCTGACCACAAGTTTGTTTCCAACTGGCCAGAGACAGAGGCATAAACCCACAGAATGTAGCTATTTGTGGTGTACTATAGAGAGGAAGAAAGACTCTTGTGTCCTCATCCACACAATTCTTTATTTCTCAGCCTATCAGGAGAAGTACTTGTCCCTCACCTTAAGTCCCTCTTCCTTTTCACCAGCATCTGGTCCCTTCTCTTCACATTTCTGTGATTATTTGAAAGTGGATTCTCTCTAGGCCGCCGACTGTTTTTTGGGGTTTTTTTTCAGATTTGCCTCCCACTTTTCTGTAGCATACAGCACTCTTTTCCTCTGTCCCAACCCATGATCCTGCTCAGTTCAATGTTCAGATAAACCCTCTTACGTCTGAGTCATGAACCACACGGGGTTCATTCAATGTATTTATAGGGTGTGATCACAACCCTCACCCATCCCAATAAAATGCTGTAGCTGGTCCCTGGCCATTTAGACTTTCTTCACCCTCTAGCTGCATTTAAACGTCTCTCCTCCAAGAGTACACTTGCTGTTTGCTCATCACCCAGCAGACGATGGGGAAAGCTGCCACTCAAGTAATCTGTCCTGTGCCTTTCCTTTAAATGATGCACAGATTTTTGTGCCAGCCGGTGACTGATTTGAAAGGCCCAACGTTCATTGGATTGGCAGCACATGGTGCATGCAGGGTCAGCCATATACAGCTTTCCGGTGTCTGTATTAGACATTCCTTCAGTGGAGTTGAGAGAGTGTGAGGATGTTGTTTCTGCCTCCCAAGGGCAGATGAGAGGGCAGACTTGTTCCTAGAATCATAGAATCCTAGGGCTGTAAGAGACCTCAGGAGTCATCGAGTCAGCCCCCTGCCCAAAGCAGGACCAACCCCAACAAAATCATTCCGGCCATTCTCTGCATCCTTCAGCTCCTTCTTTTGGCATTTCCCTCAAACCATCCATCCTGGTCTTTACATCTGACCCCACATCTTCTGGGCAGTCTCAGGCTTTCTGGTGCCTTGCTCTTGGCTGCATTTTATTGTTAACCCACAAAGTTGCCAACTACTGTGGACCCAGCAGGCCACACAGGCAAGCTGCCAGTTCTTAGTCAAAGCAGATTTTTGCTTCGTGTGTTGCTTTGTATTTCATCAGACACCATCCCTGGCTTTCATCCAGCCCACACTTTTTCACTGAGGTTTGTTGTTCCAAACGCCTCAAAGCATTTTAACACACTAGAGTCATCTCTCTTCTTTATATACGCACACTGCTGTTCAGTAGCTGGGACACTGGCAATCGCACTCGGAGAATCCTCTGCAATGATGGTTACTGAAAATCCAAATCCCTCCTTCGCTTGTCTAACTCTTCCATGAATAAAATGGTGGTTCCAGAGCCACCCCTCTGACTACAGGAGAATTTCCAAGGACAACAGAACTTCAGTGAGGTCTGGCACTAAAAACATGCATTTCATAATGCCATTTACAAGGCTAAAGATGGCCTATAGAGCAGGCATTGATGAAGACAGGCACACTGGCTTCTCAGTGCTTACTGGAAACCTGAGATATGTTAGACAAGAGGTGTTGTCTGAAACCAGCGTGGTAGGAAAGGAAAATGAAGAGTTATGTGATTTTGGTTTGGATCTAAAATGAAGAAATGACTTTTGAGTCCCACATCTGGCTTGAAGGTCCCTCCCAATAACTATAATAACATTAACACCCCCACCACAAAGGAACATCTGGAAACTCAAAGCAAATGCTAAGGTGTTTCTGTGAGCTAGCCGATGGGGTCAAGCATCCATTTTATCCTGCTCCAGTACTGCATGGTTACCTGTAGTTTTTGAACAGACATCAGTAAGTCCTGCTGCAGCAATAGGACATGTGCTTTTGGAGAAGATTTTATTGCATGCCATGAGCTGCATTCATCAGCAAAAATATTGACAGCTGAGTGACTATAAGCACCCAAGAAAGCCTGCCATGCCCTAGGAATGAACAATGGTATGTCTTGGTGCTTTTAGGAAATGGACTGTACAAACGAAAAATGTTAGTCCCCTGCATTAACTGAGCATTGTTATCACTGGCAGCCAATCAAAAAGCCTTGTTATATCCCAAATCCTAAAAGCTCTTTTATACTTCAACTAATTAAAGCCATTTTTGACCAAACTGATTTCTTGTCACCTGCTACACAGTACAACCAGCAGGTAAGACCCAGCTTGTAACAAGAAACATCTGGCCCCGATCCTGCCCACAAAAAGGTGCATTTCCATTTTTCCCCACCTCGTTTTGTTTCTGCGTGCATAAAATACAAAAGCAACAGACACACCACAGCTCCCAGTCTGCAAGGTGGCCCTCAAGTGCATAAGCAGGTTCCAGCAGTGGGTATGTTGTTAACAGACAACTTCAGTTAAGCTAAGAGCCAGAGTGCAGGAGCCTACAATAAAAGTCTTAAAGAGGGGGAGCATTATAGAATTCTCTTTCCAAATTACCTTCACCAGAAAGTCCACAAGCATCCTGGCTGCTGCTGTAAATAGAATTGTTAGAGGAATGTGAAAAATGCCCCAAACGAATAGCTATTCTCTGACCCTCCTCCTGGGTCGCACTTATGTACATTAGTTGGAAATTTGGTCATGTGCTGTATGTTTATAGAAAGTTGAGTTTTTTTTTATATACTAAAAACACAGTGAGTGCCGTGCTAGTTTAAAAAAAAAGGGGCAAACTGTAGAAATTTACATAATGTGTCTTTTCAAAATACATTCCAGAATCTTTGGGGTGGGATGGGCTTGCTTTGGGGGAGGGTTGTTTTTTTTTTGTTTTGTTTTTAATTTTTTAAGGTACATTAATGTATGAAAGTCAAAAGATTTTGGTTTGGTTTGGTTTATGGATTGCCAAGCTCAGTTCTGCTGAAAAAAAAATGTAAAAGACAAACTTGGAGGACGGGGTGGGGAAGCAAAATGGAGGGAGAAACGCTCTAAAGGCCACGCGCTAGGACGGTGGAATCACGGCGCGTGGCAACGAGCAAGCATCAGACTCAAGGGAGCCTGGAGAACGTCTGGCCAGAGACTGGAAGTGAAATGAACTGGCCATGAGCAGACATTCCAATCTTGGGGACGCAGGGACGCCTCTGGGAACCCAAACAAATCACGCGCTTAATGACAACAAACCAACCGAAGGGCACATCCAGTGGACATTCTCTCCGGCTGATTTTTTTTTTCCTCCATGCCTGTGAACAAGATCCTTGTGGGAAAAGAAGTAATGAGTTTGCTTTATCTCCCCACCCACCGGCACCATTCCGAGACCATGTTGGACATTCGCTCATGACATTCTGCAGCTCAGCAGATTAGCCTCTGTTGCTCAGAGACTTTGTGTATTTAATGCTTCTAACCCATCATTCTTAACACCTCCATATACCCATCTGGGTAGTATCTACATAGCACTATAGAACATTCCTTATTCCTAGTAACTGCGGATATGTTGCTTCTGTGTGTGACTCATAGCCATTTTGCTCCATGTGTCTGCGTGTGTGTGTGTGTGTGTGCGCGCGTGTGTGCGTGCGTGCGTGTGTGTGTATATATATAATCGCACCATAATTTATTCAGCTATATGGAGTAGTAGAGTAGAAAGAGAAACTGGTATTTGCTTTAACTACCTGCTGCCTGTAGGTGTCTCTCTGTAACTCAGGCATAACTGTTATACATTAAAAAAAAAAAAAAAAAGATTTAAAAGATGTCTTTGGAGGAATTATTTA
Organism: Apalone spinifera; assembly: GCA_030068395.1. Classification (NCBI taxonomy): domain Eukaryota; kingdom Metazoa; phylum Chordata; order Testudines; family Trionychidae; genus Apalone; species Apalone spinifera. The sequence goes on along the minus strand of JANRFK010003894.1, from coordinate 17,545,806 downwards.
TTTAATTCACTTCGCAATGTGTGACATACAATAAAATGGGAGCTTCATGACAAAGATTTTGGAGTTTTCTGGGTACTTGGTACATTTGAAAATGAAGGGCAGATCCTAAGGACTGCATTTTTCAAAAGTGGTCTTTTTCATAGGGCAACACAATGACTGAACGTATCCACGGCAGTCGTGGGTTCACTAAGACAAACACTTCTCAGAGCCGGTGGGTGATCAGATAACATGGGAATGTGCACAGCATAAGATCCTAAATAGTTAAGTATAGAGGGAATCAAAAAATTTCCATCATGTCCATGTTGTTTTTGATTTTTGGTTCGGTTTTGGTTTTGTTGTGGTGGTGGTTTTGTATGAGTTTTTTATTTTATGAAAAGCATTATGAAAAATGGCTTTTTGATTAATCAGAAATTTCTACTAAAAATCTTTTTGGTGAAAATTATACATATTTTTTGCTGACAGACAACATTTTGATTTTCAAGTTTGTTGGTTTGTTTCCGTATTTTCCTTTTTCCTTTTTATTCACCAAAAAATTCTTTGAAATTCAACAAAAAGTTCACCAACACTTTTCATTGTCAACGAAATTTTCACAGAGGGAAACAATCGTTTCCCAACCTATTCTAGACATAACCAGTGATTTTTTGTGCACAAACAAATGTGTTTGGGGCTTGGCAATCTGGTTGAACATGTTGTTGAACAGAAAAACCATAGTTTTAATTTCAGAGCCATTGCCCAATGAAAAAAAATATAAAATGAGAAATAGGTTTCTAATAGGGAATCACAAATGATGGGATTGGGATTGGCAATTAGGCATGGAGCATTTCACCTCTAAATCAAATAGAGAAGAGAGAGGTCAAGAGTTATTATCATCCGCTGACTCTTGCACTGTGTCTGTGAAATAAGATTATCTTAGTCCAATTTCTCCTGGCCAACATCACAAAAACTACCACAACATGTGGCATCGTTGCTGGTTGTCTCTCAGCGGAAACAACAATTTGTGAATGGGTGCAAAGGCTGAACTAACGCCTCATTCCTAGAGGCGGTCCATTTTGGACCACTGAGCTGTCAACGATAGGCCCTTTAAGAGGGAACAAGTCCAGGACACTTATGACTAATTTGCTGCCATCCAATAGGAGGGCACCTGGCCATTCTAAAGAGCCCAGACAGCGGTTAGGGATGGGCAAATGTAGCAGCAGCGTCTCTATCGGCAGCTGCATGAGCCCTGTGAGAGCACTAGTTGGACTGGAGAAGAGCTGGTGCAGACACAGAATTGGCCAGAACAGGAGAACGTGCCGGGAAGAAGACTCATGCAGAGGTTCCCCTGTTCACATGGAAGACCCAGGAGAGGACAAACCCAAGGGATTGATTGTGGAGGCACTTAGCAGGGACAGATCTTGCGAGTGGAGAAACCTGGAGAGCCAATGGCAGGAGCCCTGAGATGAGGGATAGCAGCTGTTCCGCAGTGTGGGAACCCTGGAATGGGGTGGGGCAGAATTGGGGTGAGGACTGGTGGAGAATGAGGACCAGTGTTCCCTATAAGCTGAGCGTTCGGGTGGCCACCCAGGAGAGATTGAGATGCTGCCCAGCTGACTGGCAGAGTGCCCGCAGCTGACCACAGCCAGCAGCATGTGTTTCTATTGGTGGTGCACATCTGCACATGGTTTGGTGCACAGAACAACATTTATTCCACACATAGCTGGATAAACTTTATGGGAACATTGGCAACGACACAACTGATGGGGGCTGTGGGTGGGGGGACATTTAGAGAGGGCAAGGGGGCACCTGCTCCCATCTGCATAGGAGATGGGGAGGACATGGGGGCATCGCCTCCCAAACTGAATATGTCACAATGGTGATGTGGGTGAGGAGGCAGATTTTTGCCTTCCATTTGGCCCTACTGCTTCGCCACACTCCCCTTAGGGACTCAGGCTGGCCATGTCCCCTACAAGGGCACAGAGGAATGTTCCAGTGGAGGGGAGGGACATGACTGGCTGCGTCAGACGCTCCAGGTCTCCAGATCAGTTTGCACATGTGGGCTGGCTTAAGGCCGCCACGGCCTTCCCCTTTATGCTGCATTCATAATATGGCCCCCAATTGCTCAGGAGAAGTCCCCAAGCTTGGTCATTCCTTGGCAGAAAATTGCATGCGAGGTTTCACCCTGAGCCTGAGCCCACTCGGCTAAATCAGATCATTGGAAGGCACAGCGCCCTGGGTTCAGAATGCACCGAAACCTCCCAAGCCGAGTGGCAGAACCAGCAGGAGCCTGATCAGTTTTTAAACAAGGCCAGCCCTTCCCCTCCCCCATTCTGCACAGTGCTGTTTTTCACCAAGAGTTTGGGCAGATCCCTTGCAAAGGCAGGCAGCTTTGAAAAGGCTCCAGCATGTTGCTGCCTTGCATTCCCGCTAGCTCCAGTGAGCTGGGAAGGAGGGAACTGGGACCAGCTGAAAGCTCTCCAAGAGAAACCTGGGTATAGCCACCACAGGCGGGTGTGAACTTGGGACCTTTGACGCTTACGATAGGAGTCGCGACCCTCTAAGCCAGGGGTTCTTAAGCAGTGAGGTGAGCCTCCCCAGAGGAGGTGTGAAGAGGATACAGGGGAGGTGTGAGGTGCCTCCCAGAAAATTTATCGCAGGGAAGCCTTCGCTGCCTGAGGGAAGGCAGCAAGAAAAACCCTCTTGCGCAATGCCGTTCTTCCTGAAAAGTAATAGGTGTAACGGCATTGCGCAAGAGGGTTTTTCTTGCGCAAGAAGGGGCAGTGCAGACGCTTCTTCTTGCGCAAGAGCCTCTTCTGAAAAAAACAGTAGCTCATTAGGTATGCAAATGAGGCTCGGCGATATTCCACGCTTAGCCTCATTTGCATATTACTGGCGCAAGAAGCCGCAAGTGTAGACATAGCCTCGGTGTGTGAGTTACATGGACACTGCAGTAAATCACGGTGGTAGTTTAAAAGGCGGACTTCTTCCCTCTAAATCAGGGCTACTCAACTTTGGAAGCCCCGGGGGCCACAATGATACTCACTGCGAAGGCTGAGGGCCACAACTTAAGTGTGGTTGCATCTACATGGAGGCAGGCCATGTGTTGAGCCTCGTGTGAACCCAAACCGCACCACGAGCCACAAATAAAGGGGCTGTGGGCCGCATATGGCCTACAGGCCATGTGTTGAGTAGCCCTGCTCTAAATCAATGGCCCACCATAATGTTAGGGGCATCGTGGTATCTGCTAGACCTGCTGGCTTTGTGATGACATGTAAAATTGGGGTTGTGACCGTGGTGGCTATTAACAAACCCTCAGAAGTTTATGTACGAGCAAGGGAATTACCTCCCAGCTTCCCTGCCACGTTCCAGGGTAAATTAAATCCTGCCTCTGCAAATGTGACATTCTTAATCCTCGCTTCCTGCCCTGACGTATCACAGGAAGCTGCTGCATGCTGTTTAGCAGCCGTTGGGTTCCACCCCAGAGACGGCTGCATTTCAATGGTGACTACAGTGCTCACTGATTGAGTTTGCATCTGGAAAGTTCTTTGAATTAAAGGCTCCATGTAAACAGGAGATGGTGATGATTACCCCTTAACGAGGGAAAATGGCTGCCAGTTGCATCCCCTTTTTTAATACGCAGGCTTCTCCTGGTGCTGCTGGAAAAAGGTGAAATCTTTGTGCCTTCCCACAGCCCCTCGCAGATGCTCTGACAAGGATCACACTTAGTCATGTGTTGCCTCAGGCCCTGCCATTGCTGGTGTTTCAACACTGCACCCCACTGTTCCCAGGGCTCTTCTCCCTGTCGCCGAATGATTCAAACCGTTATCTGAATAGAACAGGATATTTGCCTGACCTTGCGAGATTCGATCCCTCACCCTCCGGAAGGCATCAAGGGCACAAGCCATCCCACTAGGGAGCTGCTCGGACTGATATGGCTCCTGGTACAAGTATCAATGGTCAATTATGACTCTGAGCTGATAAGCTGGTGCGAAGTCAAATCTGAGCCAATTTGACACCCGCGGCCAACTTTTGCAAATACGCTGCACCTGCCACATAGTTACCGGCCGCATCAAGGGTCAGACCAGCATGTGCCCATTCACACACATGCATTATACACGGGAAGCAGCCCACTGGGGTCTAGTTCCAGCCAACTTGGATTTCTTCATCTGCTTTCCCACCACCCTGGCAGGTGCTGTCCATAGCACCAGTCTTTTGCGGGTGCATCTACACGGCAAGAGAGGGTGCGATTGTAGGCATGCCCAAGGTCACTTTATTCTAGCAGCGTAGCTGTAGCTGTGATGGCACAGACAAGCCATCGAAGTTTTAGCCCACTGGAGGATCCTTGGGTGTACTTGGGTGGTTGTCCCTGGCCGAAGCCCATGTTGTCACAGCTATATCACTGTTTCTACCCAGGATAGGCAGACATGGGCTGGCACGGATATGCCTACCTGTGCTATCCACTTCACTTGCACCTTGAGAGCTGGGTTGGTTCCGTTAGGGGGACTGGAGTTTTATAGCAGAGGGCAGGGAAGTGGAAGAATGACATTCCTCTTCTGAAGACACCAGTAACTGCTAGGAGACCACAGCATGCTGGAGGTGGCTCTCAAACAGAGGATGGTTAGGATGACCTCTCAGCCAGGCAAGGCTTATCCTGAGGGCTCATAAAACACTGGCGAGAGGGGAGATCTTTGGCTCTTGAAAAGGACCAGACTGCCTCAAATGGCAGGTGTTTTCCTAAAGTTGTTCCTGGCTGGGCCTCAACTCCCACCCATCAGTCGGCACCGTTTCTGACACCACTGGGTTGTGCTCTCACTATGCGCCACACTTCACTCACCTCCTGTAGCTCAGTCACATGTGGCTCAGACATCTCAGATTGAGTGGCTGGGTGAGCCCAGAGCCTCAAAGTGCCTAACTCCCAGAGCTGGTCTTAGGAAAGGGGCTGCCATTTTCAAGGGGCTGCTGATAGAACCGGTCATAGGGGCGGGCTGCACTTTGGTTTCCCTGGGTACTCCTCTACCTTCTTTTTTTTTTGCTTGACAAATTTTTCTCCGGTATTTTTTGTAAACCATCTGGTAACCCTACGGGTGAGCCAAGTGGCTGCCTGGGGCCGCCAGTTGGTTAGGACTGACCCTGCTAACTCTGGTGGAAATCAAAGGCTACCTCTAGACTGCATCCCTCTGCCGAGAGAGGGATGCAAATCAAGCACTTCGGAAG
>JANRFK010003894.1:17524240-17534728 GCA_030068395.1 Apalone spinifera | reverse complement strand
GGAGAGCTGAGAGAGAGAAGGGGAGGCAGTAGGAGGAGAGAGAGAGAGAGAGAGGGAGGGAGCGAGAAATCGGAGGCTCAGGAGAGAAGACCAAGGTGAAGGAGAGACCTGAAAAGCCCGTCTTATGATGGGCTAATTGGCTAGTTTTGACATAATAAGCTGTGCATCCACACTACCAAGCCCATTATTTTGAAATAATGGGCTGGTTATTTCAAAATCTGTACTCCTGCTTACCTCGGGGAGTAATGCTTATTTCAAAATAACCACTCCCAAGAGTAATTCGAAGTAATTACTCCCCGGTGCTTCCTGGGGCGCTAAGTCAAGGTAGTGCATCCACATTAACGGAGCCTGCCTCAGACTAATTTCGAGGCTCTCCCATAGTGAAGACACGCTATTTCAATTGGTTTTTTAGGAGTTATTATTTCAAATTTAGTTATTCTGAAATAATTTCCTAGTGTAAACGTGCCCTAGGAAAAACTTCCTAACTGTCAGGGTGGTTAAACACTGGAATAAATTGCCTAGGGAGGCTGTGGAATCTCCATCACTGGAGATGTTTAATAGCAGGTTAGACAGACTTCTATCAGAGATAATCTGGACAGTGCTTGGTCCTGCCGTGAGGGCAGGGGACTGGACTCAATGACCTCTTGAGGTCCCTTCCAGTTCTAGTATTCTTTGATTATAACGTAATTTGAGGAAGAGGTCAAGTGGATCATTTTCTATTGAGAATAAATATGATGTAGGTATCAGATTTGTCTTCCCTTCCAAACAGCCTGGGTATTGAGCAAGCCAGAGTCTAAACTCCTTCTATCGTAGAGTAAAATAGAAGGCGTTAGGAGACCTGGTTTTCATTGATGTGCCTAACTCACTGTGGGATCTTGGATAAGACACTCAACATCTCAGGCTCTGCTTCCTTCCCATTAAAATGGGGAAGATGATTAATACTGATCTCAGGGTGGAGATGCGACACCGGAATAAATAACATTTGTGCATGTGTTTTGAAATCATGGGGGAGAAAGTGCAAAGTGGGATGGATGGATGGATCGAAGACATCACTACTGTCTAGAACCTTGACAACCGCTACAGCCAATAGCAGGAGAACCGAGGGGGGGAATCTCCATGGCCGACTGAGGGAAAATTCCCCCCGAGCAGGCACTGCACCACATCACTGTAGTGACCATGTACAAGCCCCCATCACCCTAAGAATCCTCAGCATCAGGGAAGTGCTGAGGGGTGGCCATGGCGGCGGGGGGGAGGGAGGGAGAGGGCAGAAGGAAAATCCCTGCAGCGTTAGGATGAGGAGCAAGGGCAGTTCTAGTTTGCACTACTACCTGCCCCCAGGCACCCCAAGTAAGTCTGCCATAAATTAGAGCACCCCTCAAATTGCAGTGGAGGCCACACAAGTCCCCAACTGGCCCAGAATCACCAGGCCTGCGGCCTCATCCTTGAGCTGGGAATTGTGAGCTCTATTTCCAAGAGGCACTCCACAGAATCTCTCCCATAACTCTCACTGCAGCATCAGGGCCTTGGAGAGAGCGCTTCCTCCCCCCTTCTCCCTCCCCCCCAACTCCTTTAGCCTCTTGTTCCCATCCAAAGCAACCTCAGACTGGTGCATTTAAAAAAGCAAGAACGGTGAAGGCTTTCTACCTACCCGCAACCGTATTCCACTTCCGATTGTTTTTCATATACATCCAGGCTAATTATTATTAATAGCAGAAATGGTTTAGTTCAGCCAAAAAAAAAGGGGGAGGGAGAAGGAGGGGGAAGAAGATAGGCGATGGAAAAAGGGAAGAAAAAAAAAGAAGAAACCCACAAGAAACTGTTCACATTTCCCGAGACGTCGACCAAGCTTTTATGAATATAACTGGATTTGTAACAAGCATTGCAGCTGCATATAAGGCATTCAGACATGGAGACAATTTTACTAGATAATAGACTATCACGCAGGATACAATTTAAATTAAAAAATGCAATTTTCACCTTGAAATGAACAAATGATTACAATTTCTATACAAATTAAGGCATTCAGGCTCTCTTTCAGTAGTGGCATCAGTCCATGAAATATGACATAATTACCATGAAATACATTTTCAAATATTTTGATTTTTGTCCGCCGCTTTTAAAAAACATAGCCCCGGCTTCTCTGTGTGTGTATGTGTGTGTGAGCGCTGCTCGCATTATCCCACCTTCTGGGGAAAAACACATTAAACAGAAAAGAAAAACTACCCAAAGATTAAGCTCCCCTTCAGACACACACACCCTCTTTCTTATTCTCCTTCTCAACTTGCGAGATAAAATGGGGGGGGGAACCTTACAGAAAAAAAAAAAGAGAACGCAAGCGATAGCTCTAAAGCCTCCAGATTTATCTAAATTACTACGCTTATCTGCAAAAATCACATCTGCTGGTTATCTACTAACTTTGCAGATATCCCCCTCCCCATTCTCCCTTAAAATGATTTTTTATTCCCTTCTTTTATTTTTTAATTATTTTTCCATTATGTCCTCTTTTTATGGCTGGAGATACAAGGCGAATCAGAGAAATTATGAGACAGACTCGCACATGAGAAAAGACGGCCAATGAAACTTTGCAGAAGTAGCAGAGAAGTGGGGAGTGGAGAGCTAGGGGCCGTGTGCAGGAAGAGGGAAGGATGCGAAAGAAGCACTTGCTGCCTTCCTGCAGTGTGAAAGTGACAAGTTTGGCGACCCCAAGAGAGGAGCAGCATTGTCTGCATTCTGCCTATGCCTGGCCTATCTCTTCTGGGCCCTCTTAGCTGGAGAAGGTGGAAACATTGTTTAATGGTTAGACAAGGGCCTGGGCTCCTGGGCTCCCCAGCACTAACAGACTATAACATTAGGCAAGTTACTTCGGTTAACATTTTCAGACATATATGTCTAAAGTTAGACACCTAGATCTGTAGTTAGACATCTAAGTGTTCTGATACTCATCGGTCCCCAAAACCCAGAGTGCCCATCAATAGTCTGAAAACTATTTCCAACAGGTGCCTATGGATTTAGGTGCCTACCTCTAGATGCACAAGCTTGAAAATATTGTCTGGAATGTCGTTATGAGCTCACTCCTGCCTGGTTCCAAGCACACTGGGCCCAATCCTGCACTATCCTTAAACGTATGCTTAGATGGAAGCACATGTGTAGATCCGCTGATTACAGTGCTTTGCTAGATCAGCATTAAAGAGCTAAGCACGAAGCAGAATCAAGTCTTATCTCTGCACCTCAGTTAATCCACTTTATAGAGGGCTTGTCACAGGCCTTCATCCATATCACAGGTGTTTGGCTGAGGTCTAACTGCTGCCTGTGAAGAATCTGGAGATCATTAGATGACAGGTGCAAGGGATTTTACAGCAAACATTTACTGTGCATCAGTTTTAGTTTCAAAGTAAAAGTTATTCTGCAAAACCCACCTTAACCTCCAACCTTCCAGAGCTGTTATTGAATAATTGAATAATAACTATGATGTCTCAAATACCTCATCACAATAATTTATACACCAACATACCAAACTGGCAGGTCAGAGTTAAAATTGTGCACTGCGCTGTGATTTTCCAGGTGTTTGGTATGTGTACTGAGGGTGAGACGGGGTGTACCACCCTTGAGACCTGACTGGTCCTGAACCAGCAAATTTGCTGGACTAGAGGAAGTCAAAGCCAGCTCCCCCACTGCTGCCAAGCGGGGAGTGTGTGGGTGCTAGGGTGAAGAGGATGCTACTGGACAGCTGGAATGGACCCTGCTTCACAAAGCGGTGACTATTCCAACCAGTGTGGCTCCCCAGGTTCGTTCCCTGCTCATTCCAGTCACCTACACCCTGGGCATATGGATCATCTCAACACTAGCCACAGGCTGCATTGATGCTGTGATGGGCTGGATCACAAAGATCCCCTTGAGACAGTCACCAGATGGGCTGATCATACCACGGAGTCTGCCTACCTGCCCTCTGGGGAACCCCACCATCCTGTCTTGCTGAACTGGAAGCTCTGGTCTCCCCCAGCAAAGGCACAATGGGGGGTGGTAGTAACTGCCCCACCCCAGCAGAGTAACACAGACGCTGACTACAGCTCAGCTCTAGGAGAGCTCAGTTTCAGACATCTGACAGCCCCTAGGAGCACTACCCCTATGGGACCAAACCCTCATATAAATCCATCTGACTTCATATGAAGTACAAGTGTTATATAAAGGGAGTGAAGTTTATGAGCTTTCTCTATCCAAAGAAAGAGAGAGATGCACAGCTCTTGTTCTGCCACTGCCACTGCCACCTCCCCTTCCCAGTAACACTTATTTACACCGGGTTTGAAAATAAGCCAAAGTGATTTTTATTAAAAAGTAGGATGTAAGTGGTTGCAAGTGATAACAGACAATTACTAAGCTAAAATAAAACAAAACATGCCAGCTAAGCCTAATAAATGAAGAGAAGTTGTTCTAAATCATACTTTCTCATCCTAGTTCTCATTTCAGGTGAAGTCTTTTCAGGCCAGAACTGTTCTTTCTGACCTGGATCTAGCAACTCTCCGCTCTCCAACCTTCCCTCCTCCTCCCTCCCCCCCAACTTAGAGCTCTTTTGTTCCCAGGTCTTTTCATGCTTCATCTTGTGGTGGGGAGCAGTCTGTGAAGCCAGCTGAAGACAATCATCGTTAGCTTCTCGTTTCCCCAGGGAAGGAAGTCCTTGTCCCATTCCCCTCATCCTCCTGGTGGAAAAATACCAAATTCAAGATGGATTCCAGAACCAGGTGACTTGGTCACATGTCTTTGCTGGACCAACTACAGTTTAGTCTTACAGAAAAAAAACTATTCACATATTCTTGTCTTGAGCACCAGGCCATTGAGTCCATTAAGTCCCACTAATGGCTTTCGCTACAAGACCTGGAATTAGTAAACAGATTTACACTTTATATTTCTAACTTCACATACAATAAGGGTACATGCACACAAATAGAATATACATGATCGGGGGTTGCATGCTCTTGAATGATATGTTACTTGCCCTGTTTTCCATGAAGCATATTTGAGTTATGCAAATTCATACAAATTCCATAAAAATATGGTGGCACTAAAGCTAAGTGAGCGTGGCATGCAAATTTAGCCCCCTTCCTTCTGGCTGGCACCAGGTCTGCACCTATTTTCATTTACACCCTGATGCCTGTAAATGCTTCTCAGTTGGGGTCTTGCTTAGGGAAGGTGCTGTGTTTTAGTCAGAGTTCAGGTTCTGGAAACTAACCATGGCCTCAAGGGTCCCACAAACCTGCAAAGAGAGAGAGTGAACCTTAGGGTTGCCTGTTTTGGTCAGATGTATTCCTGGAGGGTTCATCACATGGCATAATCTTTAATTAACAATTAATTTTTAATTCTGGGACAATCCTTGAGGGCAAGCAATTCTCGTTAGGCCACCTCTTGGGTGTGAAAAGGCTGTTAGTTAAGGCACGCCGAGGGGCATAAGAGCAAAGAACAAGTTAGACTAAAACGACATTAGTCCCTAGCAATTGGGTGTCTTGTTTTAACTATTAAACCGAACCACCCAGGGAGTCTATCCTAGCAGTTCTCACAAGGTTGCAGTTCTCTCAAGCAAGGTTAGGCTGGATCATCTGGGGGAATGGGAGACCTCCAAGCATAACTGTGGTGCTGAAGTGGCAGTGATGGTGACTCAGCAGATGACAGGCTTCTGAATGTGGAAACAATTCCCTTCAGCACAGCTGAAGGTGCTGCCATGCTGCCTTTCGATGAGTAACGCTGAGGCTCTGACCAATGGTCCTTGAAGATTTAATGGTCCCTTCCCTAAAAGACTAGGAACTGCATTTTGCCCATTTAAATTTCTGGGGCAATTTCTGTTGGATGTAATAGCGTCATTCACTTCCTGTTCTAATATATTGAGTGCTGAGTGGGGAGGATATCCTTATTCTACTCCATAGGTGGCTTCATTTGAGCAGTAGGTTAAGCATTTCCTATATCTTTTTCCTCTCTCAGGGTGTGTCTACACTACACCGTAGCTCGAAATGAGCTACACAAATTGCTTAGCTTATTTCAATGCTATTTTGAAATAGCTTATTTCCTCATTTGGCGCAGTCTACACAGCACCGAATTTTGAAATAAAGCGCTATTCCAAAACATCCCTTATGCCTCGTAGCATGAGGTTTACAGGGATGGCGGAATAGCGAGTCCAAAATAATGGACTTGCTGTGAAGACACAGGATAGCTATTTTGGGATACTCGGGTATCCCAAAATAGCATTGCAGTGTAGATGTAGCCTCAGTAGGGTTATGTAAAACTCCATTAATTAAACTTCATAAAGTGGTTTGAGATTCTTAGAGATCTTCCATAGAAGAGTATGTGGTCATTCTATGTGTTGAGAGTTCTTCACCAAGAAACTCGCGTTACTCCCCAATTTGGACTTCTCTGCCAGACAGTTTCTAGAGCAAAGACTACTAGAACCGGAAAGGGTTGTTCAGGGGGGTTTTTCCTCCCTCCAAAAAATGTTTCACTTTCTCCAATCTTTTTCTTTGACATTTTTCAGGTTTTCATCACAAACTCCAAAGCCAACGTTTTTAGGCTTAATTCAGAGAATGTTTGCATATCAACTGATGTAAATGTTAAAAAAAAAAGTTTTGTTTTTCATAAAACCCCCAAAAATGTTGATGAAAATGAACTTTAAAAAAAAATTTTGTTGAGAAATCGTTTTTGGTCTGGAAAAAGAAGTTTCTCAAAAAAAACCTGACTGGCTTTTATGGCTGTGAATGTCTGTGGGGCTCCTAAGAGTGCAGTCGGTTATGGTGCCACCAATTGCGCTGGAGGTAGCATTTGGATCATGTCTTCCGGAGGCGGCAAAGGTTTGAGCAGATTTTCTGCTGCTTTAGACTGTTTCCTCTCTTGTTGGCGTCCGAGTTCAAGCGGAGGTCACAACTGAAGTAAATTTGTGTGGCTTCAGCTCAGTCTTTCCTCCTGCCCCCTTGTACCAGACAGAAATGAACTGCACTGGGAATCGCAGTGGATCCAAACTTGGCTGTGGGTCTCATTTCACTCATCAGAATGGCTTACTAGAGGAGCTAGCTAACCCCAGCCGCAATAGCTACTTCCACTGTCACCTAGAATACCTGTTCGAAAACAGAAAGGGGCAGGTTTTGAGCTCAGTTAACATGCACAGGTGTAAATGTGAAGTAAATCTACTGATTTCAGTGGAGACACCATGGATTTCACAGGTGTAACAGATAAACGTCTGACCCAAATAGTAAAACCTCCCTTTGGATACTGCAGGTGTGCAGTTTATATCTTAAATGACTGCTCTCCCAGTACTTGGACACTTGATCCAAATTCTGCTGAGCCCAGATCCACTGCTGCTAACGGGTTTCTGGGACTGTAACTGATTAACATCAGCCAGGAGTAAAGGGGGGAAGTTGAGCAAAACTATTTCATGCAAAAGGTAATAAACATATGGCATAAGTTACCAGCGAAGGCAATTGAAGCAAAGAGCATAAATGAGTTCAAGAGACATGATTTTTCTCTTAAAGAAGGAGAGGATTGAAGGAGTCTAGGGGGGAAAAAATAAAAAGCAGGAAGGTGGGGATTAAGATCAGCCATTCAGGGCTAGATGAACTCTTCCTGTTCTTATCAGAGAGTGGAATTATGAAATTAGTTATAGGAAAATCTCCAGCAGAAACCTGTTTAGCACACAAAGCAAACAGTTTCTCTTGATGGTCCAACTCCTTGAATGAGTAAGTATTCCTGCAAGAGAGTTCAGCCCTTTTATGGAGTGTGGGTTGGCTGCATGCTCAGATTTGTGCCTTTATCAGCTTTGCACAGTCCTGCATTTTACCTGCCTTATGCTCTGGAAGTTTATTCTTTTAACGAAAGCCGCAAACGAAGGGTCACCAGAGCGTTGAGTCCTCAGCGAATCAAAAGCTACAAATCTCCTGAGCCTGTAATAAGAAGCAGAAGAACAGTTTACATATGTATTTTCACTTGCCTTTCAGCCTAAAGGATGCCAAAATACTTTGCTATTCTATATACAGAACGAAATTCAGTCACTGCTGGGAAGGATGGTGGTAGCTAACTGCCATTTTTCACATCCATGGGAATTCTATGGAGGCCCCAAACTCCTGTTTCTTGGCCTGAAGAGGGTCGGAGTCTCATGTCAGCCTTTCTGAAAATTGCAGAATTATCCCAGTGACTATCAGACCTGCATAGCAGGTGTTGCTTTCACAGACACATGCACCTAAGCCATAACGTTTGGATATAGATTTTTGAAAACAGCCCTAAAGATTCTGTGCATTTGGCTTGGGCAGTCTCATTCTGGCCCATCTCTCCTTTTTACGGGGTATAAATAAAACGCTGATGGCAAATTTATGCCTGTCACAAATACTCTGAACGGGCCTGATCCTGAGACGTACCAACTGTCCACCCCTCCCACTGAAGTCACTGTCCAGCATTATTCAGGATTTACTGAAAACCTGATTTTAAAAAGCCAGTGGAACAGGGTTCCCCTTCTTCCCCCCCCCCCCCCCCCCCCCCCCCCCCCCCCCCACACACACACACTGGGCAATGCAGTTTTGTCAAAACCACAATATTTTGAGGCAATCTGTCAGTTACAACACAATTTTCACTGGACAAATGTGTAAACAAATTGTTTTACCATATCGGAATGAAACAAAGATAAAAGTTTCAACTTCATTATTTCAATTTATTTCAACTTTTATATTAAAATATTGTGATAAATAGATTTATATAGATTGACTATTATGTTCTACATGTTAAATTTGAAGTGTTATAATATATTTATGAGAACAAAACATTTAGATGGCTTTGAATAGATTTTTGTTTTTCATTTCCATTCCACCAGAAATTTCAAAATTTTGACTTGTTCCAATTCAGAAGGAAAATTTTGAAATTGGATTTTCCCACAGAATGGGGAAATTCGGGTTTCTCACCTGTTGTCATTTGCAGGCTGAAGTATCCACTTTGCTGCCACTTATCATAGCCGTGTGAAATGGGCATTTCCTTGTCCCCAGAGATGTCCCATATAGCATGATCTGACACCGTCATTTCACACGTCCTTTCTTATAACAGCCTGGCCCTGCTCCTGTTTAATTCAACATCAACATTCCCCCTTGTGTCAGGGAGAGTAGAATTGAGCCCTTCGAGGAAAGTCCAAGGTTGTTACAAGGGACACTAGGTTGGGAATGGGCTGACAAGAGACAGGAATATGAAAACTTCTTAGAACTGCTGAGCCTTCTTGGGTCATTTCTTCCACCAAAGATAAAGGACTGGGAAAATTAAAGGACTTATTTTTTAAAAAAGCACTTCCCTTGCCAGCTACTTAACGCTTCAGTAGCATGACAAGATTGTACATTCAGTTTATAGCATATACTGGCAGTCAGCCCACCTTGCGCACCATGCCAGAGATCCATACAGGTGCTGCTTGATTTGCAAGGAGACCACATCCCTGTGGGATTTGATGCTGAGTGTCCCCCAAATTCACCCAGCCTTTGCTAAGGCTCTTTGCTTTATTCCTTTGAAGTCAGGACAAAGAGGGTTTTTTAAAATTAAAGATCAGTTTATATTAGAATCAGAGAATCCTAGAACTAGAAGGGACGTTGAGAGGTCATCGAGTCCAGTCCCCTGCCCTCACGGCAGGATCAAGTGCCATCTAGATCATCCCTGATACATGCCCATCCAACCTGCTCTTAAACATCTCCAGTGATGGAGATTCCATTGCCTCCCCAGGCAATTTATTCCAGTGTTTAACCACCCTGACAGTTAGGAGGTTTTTCCTCTTGTCCAACCTCAACCTCCCATGCTGTAATATTGCACAGAAGCAAGCATCAGTACCAAGAAGCAGCTTCCAGAACAATGGGCTTATATCTTGCAGCCGTGCCACATCAGGCTGTGCTTCTACCACCACTCCCAATTTAAACAGGGCTGAGTGCGGCCAGTTCTTGAATAGAAATCCTCTAAGCACTTGGGCTCCCTAAAAATCTCATGATACTTTTTCTTAAGAGCTTGCTCGCTCCAATGTCCGCTTATTTAGGTACCTATGTGGGAGCTGGTGTGTTTCGTAAATCTTCCCTTGGTGGTAAATGCTGAGGACTTTTGAAAATCTGGGGCCTAACTAATCCTGCCATACATGCCTCAGGCAGGTACATTTGGCCGTGAGCGTTGCTCTGCATTCGACCTCAGAAGCAGCTGCACTGCAGTGGAGGCTGAAGAGTTTTTGAAGCTCTCTGGGATCCTCCGGGGTGGAAGGCAGTATTAGTGTTTAATAGGACATTGATTGTTAACTTTTACGGGGATCCTCGTATTTCAGTTCTCAAAATCGGTGCATGTTATTTTAAAAGGGCATCGTGACCCATTTCTGAAGCTAGGTCTTCCCTTTGCTATATCTTGTCCTGGGATAAATCAGTGCAGCTCCAACTGAAGCTAACAGATTTGCTCCATTGAACACCAGGGCTGTGTCTACACTGCCCCCTCTTGTGCAAAAAAATATGCAAAATGAGG
>JANRFK010003894.1:17505672-17519662 GCA_030068395.1 Apalone spinifera | reverse complement strand
CCACCCACTTCTTGGCTGAAATGTTTCATTGTCTGAATCAGTATTTATTGTTTGTTTAAACCACTACTTGACTGAACACAGATTTTTAAAAAATGGAACAAAAATTGGGTTTTGGTTTCAATTTTTCATTGGGGACAAAAATGAAATCAATCTGGAGGAAAGTTTAAAAAAATCCAAGCCATGAATAATAGTTAGCATTTTCTAAGTGTTCTGCATGGGACAAAAGACTAAGAACTCGGTTTCAGCTGTGGTAAGTAAACTGGTAGTAAACCATCTCAGAGAACACCTCAGAGAGACCAACGAAGAGATGGGATTGAATCAAGGGCAATAGGATGTTACTGCTGTTGAAACCAGAGTGATGTCTACATCAGAGTCGTGTGCCTGCCAAATCTCTATTTCTGATGCCACGGTCTTTAGAGTAAGCTGAAGCCAATGGAAATGTAAACAAGAACATCAGAGCAGAATTTGGTCCCTGTTGGTGTGTGGATGTATTTTGAGATGGTCCCAGAAATAGGTTATTCCTTTTACATAGGAATTAGCAAAGGGAGTTTCCATCATTCACTGCAGCCAATGTTAGGAGATTTCTTGTGTGCAGGTAGCACTTGTATGCAGAACTACAGGCGACAGGTTTCTGCTGGGCTTTTTGCTACGTGCAGTCTATTAGGTCTGACTCTGATTTCACTAAAACTAATGTAAATCAAGAGTCAATGGAATCACACTGGTGAGGACAGATTCCAGCACTATTGCAGGTATTTGACCCGAGATGCAAACTTCTGTAATAAGATGAGATCACTGTTTCACTGGTGAACTGAAAATGTCCAGTGTTTTTTTCTTAATGCCAGAGGAAGCCTTTTCTACTGACATTTTATAGCTATTTTAAAGCTGCCTGAAGCATTCGTGTATAATTTAGCATATCCTGTGTCTGTAAAGTCACGTGTGAAATTGTAGTGGTTATCCAGGGCAGGGGTCTGAAAGGTTCGGATTTATATTTCATCCCTCCGTCCCCCTCCATTTGCCTCCATCCCTTCCCTTCCCTTCCCATCCCTGTGTGTTCCTCTCCCTTCCTGCAGTCCCACCTTCTCTCCCTTCAGAATCTACCTTTCTGCCACTAATTTCCTCCCTTTCTCTAGCCAACCCCTATCACTTGTCAACTTGCTTCTTATTCACTTCATTAGCCCTGTTCCGAGCTGTTTGTCGAGGGGTGTTTGTATTAGTTGGAGAGCTTTCTAATTTAATCAAGGTTAGAAACACAATTCCAATGCTTGTTTGCCCGGCACGCTGATTAATTCACAGGACGTCAGATGCACTGTTCTGCTTTGTTTGTCATCCTCCCTCATCAAATCCTAGTCCGTACTCTGCACACCAGGTGCACAGAGCTTTGAAAGCGTCCAGATAAACAGCCCTATTCAAGTGAAGATTATGGACAGCAATGCTCCATTCTTGGGAACAGAGCTGATCTAAGGCCTGATTCTTCACTTGCTTACACTAGTGCAAATCGGCTGTGACTTCACTGTAGTCCATACAGTCACCGTAAGCCACGTCTACACTGAGAGATAAGGTCAAATGTATTAAGGTTGACTTTTTAGCACTGATTTTGTAAGTCGAAGGTGCATGTCCCCAAGGTGCAGGAATCTGATGTAGTTCAAAGTAGCACATCGCCAGGAGAACATAAGAACGGCCGTACCGGGTCAGACCAAAGGTCCATCTAGCCCAGTAGCCTGTCTGCTGACAGTGGCCAATGTCTGATGCCCCAAGAGGAGTGAACACAACAGGTAATCATCACCTACTGCTGACTTTGAGAGCGATGCACTATGGGTAGCTTTATCCCACAGAGTCTGTGCCTCTTTGCATTCTGGGTTATGCTCTCAATGCACGCTGGGACCAAAACTGTGCAGTGGGTGGTTCTGGGTACAAATAATCAGCATCCCATAATGCACTCGTCTCCTCTCCCTTCCGCCCCCCCCCCCCCATTGAGAGCAATGGCAAACCATCTTTTCGCACCCTTTTTTCCCTTGGTTAACCAAACACGCCATAGCAATGTAAGCCTGGCACCCAGCGTGGATCTTGTTGGGCATCAAAGCATTATGATAATGATATGATCCTTGGTGCGCATAATTCTGGAGTGTGTCCAGAGCACATCCAAGGTCCACCAGAACCATGACGAATCTTGGGAGGCTGGGAACAGACTCTTCTGAGAAGGACTTGAGTTGAGCGATTGGCAAATGCCGCCGGCATTGGATCCTCTGGACACCGTGGAACGCCGTTCTGGTGCCATGAGACAAGCGCAGACTGGTGGGACCGCATAAGTGAGGCAGCTATGGGACGATCAGCTGCAAAACTTCCGTACGTGTAAGGCCACTTTCGTGGAAGTTTCTGAATTGCTTTGCCCCACCCTGCAGTGCAAGAAAACCACAATGAGACTCGCTCTGACAGTGGAGAAGTGAGTGGCAGTAGCTCTGTGGAAGCTTGCAACTCCAGACAGCTACCGGTCAGCTGGAAATCAATTCAGAGTGGGGAAATCTACCATGGGGGGGTTGTGATCCAAATAGCCAAGGCGATCAACACCCTTCAGCTCTCTGTGACATTGGTTGCTCAGCTACCCTGCTGACCAGTCTCCTTCTCTTCCTCCTCCACGCTGCTGCCCGAGGCTGCCAAAGGCGTGTCTTGAGAGGAATCCACGGACCGGCTTGGGAATCCGGTCGGGTCCCTCCCAATGATCACATGCAGCTGCTCATACAAGCAACATGTTTGCAGCGATGCTCCAGACCGTCCATTTGCCTCTGTCTTTTGGTATTACTGCCTCAGCTCCTTTATCTTCATGCAGCACTGCTGGGCGACCCTGCATGTCCTTTCCACTCCATTCCCTCGCGATTTTGGCATAGATATCTGCATTTCCTTTGCTGGTTCATAGTTCTGTAAGAACAGGTTCCTCTCCCCACACGGCAATGAGGTCCAGAATCTCCTGCACGCTCCATGCTGGCGCTCATCTGCAGCCCTGGGAACTCATGGCCAGGTGTGCTGCCTGCTCTGAGGTCCATTCACCATGCTGGCCACACAGGAAATTGAATTCAAATTTTCCCAGGGCTTTTCCTGTTCAGCTGGAGAGCAGCAGAGTTGAAAGTCCCGGCCAGAGCAGTCACTGTGGGGCATTGTGGGACACCTTCTGGAGGCCAAGAACATCGACTTTCACAGCACTACCATAAAGTCCGGGTCTACTCAACACGCCCGTTTGTTTGCGGCCCACGATGTGGTTTGGGTTGTTTTAGTAGTTAAATTCCTGGACAGCTGTGAAGCCAAAACAAAAAAGTAGTCAATAGAATGATCTTCTGTTGAGATGGGTTTTAGTAGTTAAATTCCTGGACTGTCATTGCTTATTAAAAGTGCTGTCATATGGGTGGAAATCAGGTAAATGTTGCATTTTATTAATATCAGCTGAACTGACTTAAATGGGGCCTGTGTGTTGTGTAGTCTTGCCTTAATCTTTGTATTCATGCCCATCAGTGTGAAAGAAGCTATTTGAATATATTTGCATGTACATTTGCATGTCTATGCAACCACACTTCAGTTGCCGCTCTCGGATGTGCTGTGAGTATCACTGTGGCCCCCGGGGGCTTCCACACTTGAGTAGCCCTGCTGAAGTCAATTGTGCAAGATCAAATTTAGCATTCCTCCTCGTAAAAGCCAGAGTACGGAAATGGACTTTACCAGCCTTTAAAGTCGACGGAGTGGACTTGGTGGTGTGGACTCCTTGTTTAGAAAACTGACCGAATGCAGCGAAGTTTGACCTGAATTGCCAGTATAGACCAGCCCAGAGTTTCAGAGTTTCATGGGAGATAGATACATGGCCACTGTCAATGCCAGCGGGGTTACGTTCTGATGTTCTGTGAGGCTAACTGCCCTACCACCTGCTCAACACGGATGGAAATGGGAAATGCTTGGGCAGATGTCCATTCCAGCCTCGTTGCAGTTGTTTTGCCTTTGCCATGAGGGCCATCTCCGCTTTTCTAAGCCACCATGCCTCTCCTCCTCAACAAACTGCACTGGACTGTCCGTAGAAAGGGGCATGACATTCAAGAGACATAGAACATCAGACTGGCCATATTGGGTCAGACCAACGGTCCATCTAGCCCAGTATCCTGTCTGCGGACAGTGGCCAGTACCAGATGTCCCAGAGGGAGGGAACACAACAGGGAATCCTCATGTGATCCCTCCCCTGTCATCTATTTCCAGACAAACAGGCTAGGGACACCCTTCCCACCCATTCTGGCAAATAGCCATTGATGGACCCACCCTCCATGAGTTTACCTAGCTCTTTTTTGAACGAGACTCTGTGGGTGTGTGCAGGAGCTATTCAGTATTGCCATAGGGGAGACATACGTTCGAGCCCTGCCCCCTACGCTTTCCTTCTCCCAGCTGGGAGCACCAACATCTTGACAATGGTCCCTCCAGCAAGTGCCACCTGGAAGAGTGGCTGCAAGGTAAAGTCTTAGGGGAGGCAATGGAGGAGCATTTCGCCAAATTCCCAGCCTGGCTTACCCCATTCAAGAGGCGCAGATAAGCTGGAGACCCTTCTCTAAGGAGTTTCTCTAGACCCCAATCCTTGTTGTCTCCCACCGTTGCTTTCTGGATGCTTGAACCCTGTATGCCGCAGGATCTTGTGTCTGACATAGCTGCAGTTCACTTAGATCATCAAGTCCACCCAAGTAGAGTCTGCCTGGGTCAACCCTGGGCCATGCCTTGTTGGCCTTTTCAAG
The DNA here is from genome assembly GCA_030068395.1 of Apalone spinifera. NCBI lineage: Eukaryota > Metazoa > Chordata > Testudines > Trionychidae > Apalone > Apalone spinifera. Next base: position 17,514,908 of record JANRFK010003894.1, on the reverse strand, counting down.
CCTATCGTGCTGGCCAGCCATGTTTGCAGAGTGCACTCTGGGAAAATCTGAGCAGGTGCCAGCAGCAGAAGCCTGTGAGCACTGGGAGGCAAAAGGAGTAGCTAAACCTGCCCAACACAAACATGGCCCAGAGGGCAAGAAACCTGAGTGTAATATGGCAATAGCGGTGCAAGGTGAGAGCACAGTGTTAACATGTTACAAACTTTACACTGTAAGTCTGACTGTGTTTTATTACAACCGGCTCCTCTGGCTTGGTTAGAGCACAGTCAAGTATCAGAGGGGTAGCCGTGTTAGTCTGAATCTGCAAAAGCGACGAGGAGTCCTGTGGCACCTTATAGACTAACCGAAGTGTTGGAGCATAAGTTTTCGTGGGCAAAGACCCACTTCGTCAGATGCATGTAGTGGAAATTTCCAGAGGCAGGTATAAATATGCAAGCCAGAATCAGGCTGGAGATGACGAGGACATCTCCAGCCTGATTCTGGCCTGCATATTTATACCTGCCTCTGGAAATTTCCATTACATGCATCTGACGAAGTGGGTCTTTGCCCACGAAAGCTTATGTTCCAACACTTCGGTTAGTCTATAAGGTGCCACAGGACTCCTTGCCACTTTTACGGTCAAGTTGTGTCCACATTACAGGGGGAGGGAGGCTTCACAATGCAACCACAACTCACGGTTTGCACATCCACACTTGCTGTATTGAAGCTGTTCTGGGCTTTTTGGAAAGATTGTGCAGAGGACATGTTCCCACTGCCCACAGAACTGAGAGGGAGAATAATCCACCAGATTGTCTATTCTGGGACAGTAAAGGAGATGGGTCTCATCCAGATGGCAAAATAACAGTGTTCCTGGTTACAAGATGACAGCCCTATGCTAGGTTTTGGTGACATATGGCTGGCTGTCATGGATACTAACCTGGTATTAATCTTGTTGCATGTGGACATAAGGGTGATCAGAGTCAACCATGTCGTAAGTACATAAGATCAGATATACTGAGTCAGTCCAATGATCCATCTAACCACTGTCACATACTTCAGAGGAAAGGAGTAGAACAGAGTAATTATCTAGTGATCCATCCAGTGTTGTCCAGTCCCCAAGTTTGGCAGTCAAGAGGTTAAGTGACAGCCAGCCCATGGGGTTGTGTCCCTGGCCCTTTAGGCTAATAGCCACTGATGGATCTATCCTCCATGAACTTATCTAGTTCTTTTTCTAATCCAGTTTAGTTTTGGCCTTCACAACATCCCCTGGCAGTGAGCTCCACAAGTTGACTATGCATTGTGTGAAGACGTATTTCCTTGTGTTTGTTTTTAATGAGCTACCTAGTAATTTCATTGGTTGACCCTTATAGGAAGGGGTAAATAACACCCCTCCCCCCTTTACTTTTTCCACCCCAGGCATGATTTTATAGCCCTCTGGCATATCCCTCTTCAGTCATCTATTTCCTAAGACGAACAGTCCTTTAAGCTGTTGCATACCCCTAATAATTTTTGCTGCTCTTCTCTGTACCTTTTCGAATTCTGATATATCTTTTTTGAGCTGGGGTGGCCAGAACTGCAGACAGTCTTCAAGGTGTGGTTGCACATGGATTTCTATTGCGGCATTCTATCTTCTGTCATCTTACCTGTCCTTCCCTAGTAGTTCCAAGCATTGTATTAACTTTTTATGACTGCAGTTTCAAACTGAGCAGATGGTTTCAGAGAACCATCCATGGGGACTTCAAGATCTCTGTCTTGAGTATCTGCATCATGAACTGATTAAAAGCTTGGATCCTGGTTTTCAAAAAGTGATCTGGGATTTGCTGTGCCCTGTAAGCACCCACTTTCTGAATATCACAGGACTGTGATTCCTCCAGAATTAAGGCCCTCCCAAATTATGGCATGTTTGAAAATCTTGGCCATACTGTAGAGCAGTGTTTGGTACCTTCCCTTGCAACAAACCCCGTTGCCAGCTTTGTCCACATATTCACTCTGCTGATACCATTATTGGACCTAACCAAGTGAGTTATAAGATCAAGAACACATATTCCTGCGCATCCAGAAATATAATTTATGCAATCATGTGCCAAAAGTGTCCGTCTGCTATGTACATTGGATAAACGTCTCAGACACTTTGCCAAAGGATCAATGCCCACAAAACAGATATCAGACAGGATCACAAAGAAAAAACAGTTTCTTGCCATTTCAACCAGAAAGGACATTGTCTCAACGACTTGATTACCTGCATCCTGCTTCAAAGACCTTTTAAGACTTCAGTTGAAAGAGAAGCCTCTGAACTGTCATTCATGCTTAAATCCGACTCTTTACACTCAAGTTTGAATAAAGACGCTAATTATCTTACCCATTACAAAGATAGCTTCCCCAATTATCACCTCTAATATCATTAGCTCACAGACATTTACCTCCCCCCTTCCATCCCCCTTCTGTTCTGAAATTTGATTTGTCCTTTTCATATGTGTTCATTTTTTTTAATTGTATCCTTTGGTATATATGGTTGTGACAATTTTCTTCCACTATTTGATCTGAGGAAGTGGGTCTGGCCCACGAAAGCTCATCACCTAATAAACCATCTTGTTAGTCTTTAAAGGGCTACACAGTCCTGTTTTTTTATAAAGTACCCCTTTAAAAAAAAAGTACCCCATGTACTTACAGTTTTCAGAAACACAAAATATGTTTCTAGCATTGCGACATGTTTGTTTAAACAACCTAATTGTAGCTGGGTGGGTGATAAAATTTTGGGGTGTAAATAGGTCAAAAATAATAAAATGCTGTAACTTAAAACAAAAATTCAGTTTTCTCCAAATTTCAGTTGTGTTGACGTACCCTCCAGACTTCTCTCAAGTACCCCTAAGGGTACTCGCACCACTGGTTGAGAAACACTGCTGTAGAGGAGGCCTAAATCTGAAGTGCAAGTTGGCCCCTGGACTGCTTTTCCCTTGCCTCGCCAAACCACAAGACCTGCATCCCTCCTCTCCGCCCACTCCAGGGAAATGGAATATTTTTTCAGACGTTATTGTTATGTTTAGTAGCACAAGAGAAATGTCCTTGCTGCAGATTATCAACTACTGCTGCCCTCGTGTAAATTCAATTAGCCAGCATGTGTGAAGAGGAACATAAACCTCCTCCAAGTCACCTCTCCCGAGCAGAGATCAGGCTCCAGGCCTTCATCGTTTCCTGCTACGGTTTTCACACCTCCTCGCCAGGAAAGTGGCAGAGGAGGCTGAGGTCAGGGCTGGCCCTCCCATGAGGCGAACTGAGGCGGCCGCCTCAGGTGCCAGACTGTGAGGAGGCGCCACTAGGACCCAGAGTGTAGAAAATTGCATCTGCTGCCGGTGCATATGTAGGGAGCAGAGCAGTCCCGTGAGAGGAGTAGAACGCGAAGAAGGCAGAATTGAGACCTCTCAAAGTTTTGGCCCAAGTGAGGGGACGGGAGGGGCGTCATTTGAGCTCCCTACCTCAGGTGCCAAAATGTTGTGAGCCGGCCCTGGCTGAGGTGGGTACTAGAGGAAATGAATTGGGCCGCTTGGATTTCTGTGTTTCGAACGGGTCAAAAGTGCAAGGTGGAAGTGGCCCCACAGCAGTTTTCTCAAGTGATCATGTTACATCCCGGCACCCCTCTGCCCTGCCCCGGAAAGCAAAAAGTCCAGAACCAGAGGGAAAGTGGGAATGAATTAATCGAGCTGGGAGCCAGGGGACTGAGCTAACGATAGAGCCGCCACTTTGGTCCCTGCAGCATTTCACAGCTGTTAGAAGCTGCCGCCTCCTATTGCAGTGATTAGGCCCAAATTAACGAAGGGCCTTTCAGCCATCAGCCTTCATTACTGCTCGGGGCCCTGATGCCGTATTGGAGGGTCAGGAGCAGGGCTGGGGCTGAGGCGGCTGCAGTTGTGTCTCTCTCTGCCCTGAGCCCATAGGTTTTCTTTTCTTTTTTTCCAACCTTCCTTTGTTACCACCCCGTTCCCTTTCCAGAAAAGATTCTACTCCTTAGAGGGGACCCAAAGCACAATCCCAAGCCCCCACGTGGTTGGCGTAGAGCCCATCTGGCCTTCTCTTTATAATGCACCAGTCCAACACCTTGAGCTCTAAGGGAATGTCAAGACTACATCCCTCTTTCGAAAGAGGGATGTAAATTAGACCGATCAGAATTGCAAATGAAGCTGGGATTTAAATTTCCCATGCTTCATTTGCATAATGGTGGCCACACCAAAAAATGAGAAGTACAGGATCTTTCGAAAAAGGAGGTTTTTTTCAAAAGAACCCCATCTAGACGGTGGCTTTACTTTCGAAAAGCCCTTTTTCGAAAGACCGCGTGGCTGCCATTATGCAAATGAAGCGCAGGAAATTTAAATCCCGGCTTCATTTGCAATCTCGATCTGTCTAATTTACATCCCTCCTTTGAAAGAGGGATGTAGTCTAGACATGCCCTAAGGGGGGAGTTCAGGAATGAACTGGGTCTGCCAGAGTTGCAGGAGCCCATCTCTGACACACACACCCTTCCCGAGGGACGTCACCTGTTGCAGGAAATTGTTAGCAGGGCAATGACTCCCCCTACTGTGCCGTTACAATGCGGCATTACCACTGCCCCCATGCTGCCTCCCAGCGTGAGGGCTCGGAGCTGGGCTGCCGTGACGCACAGATCCAGCGCAGAACCATGCACGTCTGCCCAGTTTCCCCTGTGCAAAAGAAGTCTCTCTTGGGCACGATGGGGCACCCAGTTTCTCTCTGCCTCCCTGAGGAAAGCAGGGCTGTTCTCTCCACTGTCAGAGGGTAGGTAGGAGCTCTCCTCTGCCTCCCAGCAAAGGGCATGTGTGCTTGTAGCCCCCTCCCCCTGGGTCGGTGACCCACGTACCAAAGTCTTGCAAAGCCAGGCATCTACATCTATCCCATGTCCCCCCCCATCCCGTTTTCAAAGGATGTTTCCCGGAAGTGGGCTCGGCTCTTCTGGCCGCCTCTTCCTCCATTCATGCTGCTCAGGGTGATTGTCCCCCCTTTCATTCACCCTCCCCTGCCAGCAATGGAGGGAGCCCCTTGAATTCAGGATCTAAATATATAACCAGTCCCCATCAGCTTCCCCCCCAGCCCTAGTCTTTCCTGAGATGTCTTCTCAGCAAATATCCGGCTGGGGCAAGGAGTGGAATGGAAGGAAACGTGACAGTAAATCCCCCTGGTGTCTCAGTGCCAGGACTTGGTTGAGCCCTGCCAGCTGGGGTCATCGGAGACAGTCCAGGAGTTCAGATTCCTTTCGACAGCCAGATGTGCCTTTCCCATGCAAGGGAGCTTAGATCAGAGTGAAGGCCTTTGCCAAGGACATGGGGGGAGACTTCCTCTTACCCAACAGTGAGGGGGAGGTTGGCAAGGAGGCATGCCAACCTCACAAAAGCTGTCCCACCTCCACCCTTCCATGGTATCCTGGCAGTCCTGCTAACGATCGTGCTGGAAGATATTCAGAGGGAGATTAAAGAGAAAGAAGGTTCCAGATAATGGAAAACAGCAGGAAGGGTGGGTTGGGGGCGGAGAGGAATGGGGTAGGGGTCAGACACCAGGTCCAGCTGTCATTCCCATATATGGTCCATATTTGTTGGACCTTGGCATTCTGTCTGCTGCTGGCCATGGGTGAGGTTCTTTGGAGTCTTGGACCTTGGAAATGATGGCCCACACTAAGTAAAAAAATCTTTGTTGGGCCATAGCAACCGTGGGAAAGAAAATGCCTACTCAGAGCTCTTGTATGTTTTGGAGACACAACTGTCCTCGGTGCAATAGAAAGGAAATCAGCTCTTATTTACCCCAAATTCAAGTGTCCTTAAGCTGGGAGATGGGCTCACGTGCTTAGATATGAGTAAGTTTTAGCTAAACTTTGGGGTTTGGATTCACTGGCTCCAAAAACTTCGGAGCTCTTCCTGCAAGATTTTGATCCCAAATGTTGGAGACCTCACTACGTTCCTTGCTTTTGCCAGACTGCCGTCCTATTGAGCCATGAGCTCGTGATAATGGCTGTTGAGTCATCTGCATTTGAACCAGAATCAGAAATCAAGGCCCTTCAAGTTTTAGATCAAACCTGGAATTAAAACCATAGAGGAAGGCACTTCCATGAGCTGCCTTACCATTGAAAGAGGCTGGTTTGGCCAATTTAATCTAAATTGTACAAGGCCCATGACTGATGGAAATCACAGACGTGCTTCCAAAGCATCTACCTCTGCCCAATGCTGGAGACAGACTAGTCACTAGATGGACCACTGGTCTGTTCCAATAAGAAATCAAACTTCTTGTGGCTAAAACAGTCATGTTTCTCAGCTGCAAGGAGAAGAAGAAGAAGAAAGAGAGAGAGAGAGAGAAAGAGACCCGGAGAAAAAAGGATATTTTTGGACATAGGATAAAAGGAAAGGGGATGTTTCAATGCATGTGGATTTCAGTCTGTAAAACGCCCTTTGCCATTACAAACAGTAATTTCTGGATCACGCTAAAATATGGTTTGGTATTGCAGAGCATTTGAACTGTTGCATCCTTAGCCTTCTACAGAGTTGTACTGTTCAGGACCATGGTTAAAATATAGTGCAGTCCCAGCTGGCCTGCAAGATTGCATCATAACTATTTTGAGGGACTACCATGTTGTAAATCAATTTCCCCACTCTGGTAGGAATTTCAATGAAAACAGAACCTCAAGGGTAGCAACCCAGAGGTGCAACCAGACCAGCTCAGAATGGTTTGCCTAATCTTTGGCTGTTTGGAAAACATGGAAATGAGGGAACTACTTGCATTCTGGGTATATTTTGGCATCAAAATGAGAAAAAATTGTGAAAAATCATGAATGTGCAATATGAGCCATGGCAAAACATGACATCACTAGGGTGTTGTCTTAATGTTTGGACTTTATTCTTGCACAAACAACTCCAATGTGTCCATCTTTATTGGTCTGGACTCCCCTATTTCTTCCCTTTCTTTATGGTTAGGGGGCTCCCCAAAACTTTTTTTTCTGTCCTGTCACAAAAGACAATGAAAAGTTACTTCACTACATCCAGGAGACAGCAACAAAAATGATTAAAGGACTAGAAAATAGCTGAGGAATGATTGACAAAATTGTATTTGTTTAGCCTGACAAAGCGTACGTCTATATTGGACGGCTACCCTGGGTCTACACAAGCCTCCCATTATTTTGAAACATTTTTCGTAATAAGGGGCACGCAATTTTGACATCCCAGTAAACCTCATTGCACAAGGGTTAAAGGATGGCTCAAAATTGAGCATTATTTTGAAATCTGGTGCTGTGTAGATGCGCCAAATTTCAAAATAAGCTATTTCAAAAAAGATTTGCAGTAAGATACGCAATTTGCGTAGTACACATTGTATATCTTATTTCAAGTTAAGGGTGCTGTGTAGACGCACCCGAAGGGGAACACAGACTTTGGGTATACAAACGGCTGTTATAAAGAGGAGGGTGATAAATTAGTCTCCTTAATCATGGGAGAAGAAGCAATGGGCTTAAATGGCAGCAAGGAAGATTTCAACTGAACATTAGGAAAAGCTTCCTAACTGTCAGGATAATAAAAGTTGTGGACTCTGTCTAACCTGTTCTGAAAAACCTCCAAGGCCTGGGATGGTCTGGATAATACTTAATCCTGCCTCATGGCAAGGGGACTGGACTAAATCGCTGACGGAGGTTCTAGGATTCTGTTGTAGCATGAGGTCACACTATGGAGAAAGGTGAGAACCGCTGATGCAAACATTTATTCTTCGCTCCTCTCCTTGGTCCCTACATGCCTGCAGGAATGAGCCCGGTGTATTCTCACCCATGTCCCTATGCTTGGCCTCCAGCTGTGCTCACCATCATGGTAGCTTAATCAAGGAGCAAGGAAGCAGCAGACATCAAACCCCTAGAAAAGAACTTTGAGACACACATTTGGGAGTCTTTTCACTATTTCTCTCAACTGGTCTAGTGACTGCAGCAAAGGACGGGGCTTCAGGGTAACTGGGTTCTCTGCCAGAAGGCCTGACTCTCCACTGCCCTGCACCTCATGGCAGCATTTACACTACAGGTTGAACCTCCCAAATCTGGGATTCTCTGGTCTGGCAACATCCCTGGTCCGGCAGGGCCATGGATGATGCTGGACCAAAGAGCTCCAGAGGCCAGGAATGGGAGCCAGCCGGGAGAACGCGGGGCTGGGGAGCCATGTCTGGGCCAGCAGCGGCTAGGCCAGGTGATGGCTGGGAAGTTCTGGTCCCAGCTGGGGACCCAGGCATCAGCAAGGCAAGGTGGGGAATGCGGAGCTCCCACCGAGCCAGAGAATCCCCAGTATTAGCCGGGCCAGGTGACAGCTGTGAAGCTCCAGGCCAGGGTACCCCCATTGAAAGCAGAACTGGCCTTGACAGTGGGGCCGGTGGCAGCCAGGTGGCCCCAGCCAGGGAACCTTGGGATACCCTCAGCGGCAGCGGGCTGGGGTGGCCGAGCGCTCCGGCCGGGGAACCGCTCATCACACATCAGTGGGGCCAGGTGGCAGCAGGGGAGCTTTGGCCAGGGAGCCCCGAGGAACCCCTGGGGACAACAGCATCCAAGCGGGGCTGGCGGCGGCCAGGTAGCCCCGGCAGTGGAAACCCAGGGAACTCTGGTGGCAGCGAGCAGGTTGGCAAGGTGGGAGCCCTAGAAGAGGAGCCTGAGAGTGCAGCAGCCAGCAGGGGAGCATTGGCCTCTCCTGGTCCAGCAAACTCCCTGGTTCAGGATCACCGCCGAAGGTGCCGGACCAGGGAGGTCCAACCTGTCATGTAAAGGGGGCGTTACAATTCTGCTAGTAGGATCTGGTAGCATTATGCACTGGTGTAAATAATCCCACATGGTGCAGGCAGGATTGGATTAACTCTTCTGGGGGCCTGGGACTAGTAGATTGGGGGGGGGGCCTCCGAGGCTCCAGGGTGGGGCCAAACATGAGGGGGTCAGAGTGCAGGAGGGGCTTCTGGGGAGCTGAGTGGGGTGTGGGGTCTGGGCGCAACGATGAGAGTGAGGGGGGTTGAGGATGGGGGCGGAGTCTGGGTGGGAAGTAGGGTGCAGGAGTGGGATGGGGGTGCAGGGTCTGGGAGGAAGGGTAGGTGTGGGAGGAGGCAGGAGACTGGGGAGCTTACCTGGTGCAGCTCTGGTATGGTTTGGGGCGGGGACAGGTGGTTCTATGCCACCCTGCACTTGTAGATACCACCCCCTCCACTCCCAATGTCTGCAGTTCCCGCCAATGGGAGCGGCAGGGGGAAAGCCGCTC
>JANRFK010003894.1:17493338-17503952 GCA_030068395.1 Apalone spinifera | reverse complement strand
GATATTGAAGTCCTCAAATGATGGTTTGAAGACCCCAAGATGCAGAGAATCCTTCAGCAAATGATCCGTGCCCCATGCTATAGAGGAAGGCGAAAAACCTCCAGGGCCTCAGCCAATCTACCCTGGAGGAAAATTTGGAGGAAAATTCCTTCCCACCCCCAAATTTGGTGATCAGCTGAACCCTGAGTATGTGGGCAAGACTCACCAGCCAGACACCCAGGAAAAAGTTCTCTATAGTCCAGTGTGGCCCCATGCAGATCGGAGGACTAATCTTCAGCTGATTTAAAAGGGGGCAGAGTCACTGGTCTCCACAGACCAGAGCCTCCGCTGGCTTGGATCAGCTCAGCTCCATTGACTTCATTGGCAAGCTGCTGATTTACAGCATCTGAGAATTTGCCCCAGCTCCTCCCAGCACACCTGGGAGATCCGTCTGGACCTTCCGGCTGTGTAAAGGGAGACATGGACAGGTGAAATCGTCTATCCAGCCCAAGAGAGGAGCAGAGCTGCCTCCTCTCACACAGGAGAAACTTAAAAAATAACAAATAGTGTTGCAGCACCTTAGAGACTAACAAAACATGTAGACCAGGGCTACTCAACCATGGAAGCCCCGGGGGCCACAATGATACTCACAGCACATGCCGAGGGCCGCAACTTAAGTGTGGTTGCATGTACATGCAAATATATATGCAAATATATTCAAATAGCTTCTTTCACACTGACAGGCATGAATACAAAGATTAAGGCAAGACTACACAACAGGCAGGCCCCATTTAAGTCAGTTCTGCTGATATTAATAAAACGCAACATTTACCCGATTTCCACCCATATGACAGAACTTTTAATGAGCAAATACAGTCCAGGAATTTAACTACTAAAATACATATCAACAGAAGACCATTTTATTGACTCACCATTGTGGAGCATGTTCCCAGTGGAGCTATGTTCAAAGGATCCCATCTGGGCCACATGCTGAGCCCCGTGTAAACCCAAACCGCACCACGGGCTGCAAACAAACTGGCTTTGGGCCACATGCCCATGTTGAGTAGCCCTGATGTAGATGGTATCATGAGCTTTCGTGGGCACAACCCACTTCTTCAGATAAATTGAGTTATTAAAGGTCCAGTTCTAAATAAATGGGGGGGGGGGGGAGAAGGAAAAAAAGAAAAAAAGGGAAAGAAATAGACAGAGTGTCCATGCTACATGAAGCTGATAGAGAAGGTGGTAATTGTTTTTAAGTACCCATTGTTTGGTTTTTGTATGTCATCAGGATGTGGAATGTAATGGGCCATCCAGCCAATGTCTTTATTCATACCTCTGTGATAGGAATCAAACTTGTAAATGAAGTTAAGTTCTAAGGCTTCCCTTCTCTAATTGACTATTTCTTTCCCTTTTTTTTTCCTTCCTTCTCTTCCCCTTGCCCATCCCCTATTTATTTAGAAACTGGACCTTTAATAACTCCATTCATCTGAAGAAGTGGGCTGTGCCCATGAAAGCTCATGAGGCCGGCTACATGTTTTGTTAGTCTCTAAGGTGCTGCAAGACTATTTGTTGATTTTTAAGTTTTTCCAGTGACAGACTAACACGGCGACCCCTCTGAAGCCTTTGATCCTTCTCACACTGCTGTAACTGGGGAGCGACTTCCCTGGCGTCACAGGCTTAGGAGAGGAGAGTAACACTCTGAGTTTCCTGCTCTGACCACTGATGAGATTCCCGAAAGTCCTACACCATGCCAGGAGTGGGGAACCTATTTTGGGTCGGGGACCGCACAGGAGTGAGAAGTTAAAAAAACCAAACTAACTCCAAAACACCCCCACACTACCGTGGCCCCACATTCCCCTTGCACACCAGAGCCTAGGGGGGCCCAGACTAGTAGATTTTGTGTGCTTCAGCCCCACCGGAGGTCGGCAGGGAGTGGAGCGCCGGCGCAGGCTCCCCAGTGCCAGATCCAACTCCTGGGCCTTAGGTTCCCCAGAGGAGGGGCCCAAATCCAGGCTTGGTAAGCCCAGGAAGGTAGATAAGATAGTGAGAGACACCCAGAGTTCATACATGTCTCACTTTGGTGGAGTTCCCCAGTAGTAACTCCTCTGAAGTTAGGTGTGTTTAAAGCCAGGGTAAGTGCCCCTGGGTCACATGGCACAGGCAGGGATTGGTCCCAGGTCCCCGGACTGCCAGTCTAGTTCCCTGTTTGCGTTCTCTTCTCCCTGCTGCCTCTTCAAGCGTGCTTTTCCCGCGGCACATTTGGCTGTATTTTGCCCTCTGGGATTGCATGCTGTAACCCTGCAGTCGCCAAATCGTCAAACAAAATGCTGAGTACAATGCAGGAGTCTGCTTCCTGCCAACCCAGTGGAAATTAGGCCTGATTTAATCAGCAGCTTCCTATTTTGGATAACACAGAAACTACTTCAGCTTCTCTCCGCGGTGTGCATTCAATTTATTCCTTCAATAGACTCACTCATTTATAATCTGCCATTTGCCAGCCGGGGCTCCTTGTGACTCCAGAAGTCACAGGGACCGGCGTACATGGCTTGTCTAGAGAAGCACTTGAGCTCCGCAGGCTGGGCAAGAAGCTGATACCTTCAGCCCCCGGAGACCTGTGGAGCGAATTAGGCAGAGCACCTGGACACCTCACAGCCCCGGGATTCTGCTTTGTAAGTAATTAACTAATTCAGTCAATTATTACCTGGTTAATCCTCACTGCAGGCTGGTCACCGTGGTCTTACCCCATTTCACAGGTGCAGAAACTGAGACTGAGGGGCACATTCTTGGCTCATTGCTGCCGGTGGAAATGCAGAATAACTATTGAATGGGGTTGCTCTGGATTTACACCAGTGTAAATGAGAACACAATTGGGCCTCAGGATTCTGAACTCCTGACCCTCTGTCCAGGCCACTCTCTCATGTTGTAATTACTCCCCAAGCTGCAGCCAACAGCCGATTACACACAGGTGGAATGCTGAGCAGAGACCCAGGGTCTTCCGATCCCGCCAAACCAGTCCTTTCCAATTGAGCTAAAAACCACCTAGTGAAATCAGCCAGTCTTGAAGCCTTCCTGGGCCAGTGGAGAATAAGAGACAAAGTCCCCTTTTAAAGGGGCAAGAAGGGGTGTACAATTAGCTGTGATGAAATAACTCACACCTATGATCCTGTATCCTTTGTATTGTATCCTTTGGTATATATGGTTGTGACTATTTTCTTCCACTATTTGATCTGAGGAAGTGGGTCTGGCCCACGAAAGCTCATCACCTAATAAACCATCTTGTTAGTCTTTAAAGCGCTACATAGTTCTGTCTTTTGTTTCAGCTACAACAGACTAACACGGCTACATTTCTATCACTATTCTATGATCCTGTCGTTTCTCCTGGAGGCTTTGTGCCATGGGCTTTGTGCTTGTGGCACGGTCTAGGCCTCCCTTGGCTGAGCCCCAGAACGATGTTATAGCTGATGAGGGAAGACAAATTCCAGGCTGCTCGGGAGTGAGGAACCAGATGGCTTCCGGACTTAAGGGTTCCCTCTGCAGCTGCAGAATCATGCTAGTTTTGGGTGCCGCCTGTGTACGTGACACTGATTGTTAAAATGAATGAGAGGGAGCGAGGGGGTTTCTCAGGTACCGTGGTTGGGTACCTTAACTGAAGGGCATCCCTGAAGATAAGGGGCAGATGCCCACCCTGATGCTCAGCCGTTAGAGAATTTGAAAGCTGGCCAGCTGCTCGAAATGAATCATTAGGAGGTGGGTGAAAGAGGCATAGTTACTTATTGTTGAGCCCCAGCTGTGTCCCCCTGTGCGGAGCCGAACTCCCACGTTTGTGCAATGTGCCCACAACATACCCGCCGCTTTTAGTCACACTCTGACCATAGGCTCAGCTGGGAAACGTTCGGGGCGGGAGGGTGGGAATGGAGAGGAGCAGAGGTGGGTGGCGGAAGGAGGGAGAGAACGAAGGGGCTGGTGGACTGGGCAAGAAAAGAATGCGGGTGAGGCTAGAGAAAGAAAAAGGGAATGGAGGGCTACTGAGGGATAGGTGGAAAAAGAAAGAGGGAGACATTTTGGATAAGGGGAATGGACGGTTTTGAGGAGAAAAGGGATTACCAAGTGTATTTTGCTAGCACAGTGGTTCCCAAAATTTTTGGCATCATGCCCCCCCCTTTTTGTTTTTTGAAAAACCCTCACGCTCCTCTCCCCCCGCCCCCAAAGAACAGCAAAACTTGTTGAGCAAAAAAAAAAAGGAACTGAACAGGGCAGCAAAACTTGATGGGGGGGGAGGCTGGGTCGCCTCAGAGGGACATCTGTAGGATTTATGGGGCCCTACACAGTACTATTAAACTGGTGCCCCTATGCCCAGCAGCAGCTTGGTGGGGAGGGGAGTGATTGTGATTGTATAGTCATCAGCAACACACTAATACAATATTTTTAAAGGGGATTTTTACACTAAGGTCCTGTCGACTAACACGGTAGGTACATCTAGAAACTGACCGTGTGTCGCTCAGAATGGCAAACGCCTCATAAAGGTATGGCCCTTCCACAGGTTCTGCTAATAGCTTTGGCAGGCATTTCCACTTTGATGTTAACTAGATCCTCTCTCTGGGGGAAGCAGAGCCACAGAACAGGGATAGGGAAGACAGGTGGGTGGATCTTAAGACCCAGCGGTGCCCCAAATTTTCAGGAGCCCTACATAGCTGCTTATTCTGCACCCAGGATAGGACAGCCCTGCCTCTGACAGCAAGGCCCCATTGTGCCCAGTGCCATCGAAACACAGTCAGAGGTGTCCTCTGCTCTGAAGCCGTTACAGCACTAGCAACAGGCAGGAGGAAGGATATTCTTCAAGGGTGCGCTCCATTTCTCAAGGGTGTGCTGCTGAACATTTGTGCTTCTCTGCTGCTTCAAATGGAAGTCCCAGGTGCCCAGCTGCTTTTCAGAGCTTGTCTACTGAAGTGAACGGGACTGATTCCGCTTTGCCCCATAGCCTCTGGGCAGCACAATGGCTGTGAGGCCAGCTGATCCAGTCCCCGAGAATTGCCCTGATCTCAGAAAAGTCCTGTGTGGAACAGAGTTGGCAGAATGGACACAGACATAGACACAGACACACACTCCAGTCCGTGGGCTGTTTAGGTGGTAGTCCGGATGAACGGAGCATGGAGGAAGAGTTCTCAGATTAGACTGATGGTCTTAAAGGCTATGGTTGCCAGGTGTCCAGTATTAAACTGGACAGCCCAGTATTTGCGCCTTCCAGCCGGTAAAAAAAAAACAGAAAATACTAGACATCTAAAATGTGTGGTATTTTCTGTCTTCCCCAAAGCTGGGATGGAAGGAGGGGGAAGCGGCCTGGAAGGGGCCACTTTTCCTGAAGCATTTTGGGTTTTTTTCAACACAATTTTTTCCCAGTGTTTTTTTCGGGGGGAGGTTCGGTATTTTTTGTGAAACCATCTGGCAATCCTATTAAAGATGTCATGGGGAACCAGGGAAACTGATCCACCCTACTGCTCTGGTGGCTGGCTTCTTATGCCTTGATTTGGGTTCAGGGCCTACACAGCTAATCTCGCTGCTGGAACTCAGAGACTGGGCTACTTGGTGCATTCCAAGGCTAGAGCTCTGCAGAGACTTTCAATAGAAATGCACTGGGGTTTTATCTCCAGTTATGTCTCAACTATTCTAGTCCATATTGAATGTCCTTACTCATGTTGGGTAACCCCTGACTCTGGGATTAAATCCATTGTTTTCCAACCTGCAGCTTCCTGGATGCATCCTCTTGTCTACCTGTGCTCGAGTGGGTTCTTGTCTTAGGTGGTCCTCTAAACAGACTCTGGGTCCAATGAGCTCTTTAAATGTATACGGTCTAGTGCCCAGTACCTCTGCCTATCCCAGGCAATAAAAGAGTAAATGATAGTGAAGCAGGGGTGGGAAGCCTAAGGCTTAGGGGCTGGATGCAGGCCCTGGCTTGCCTGGATCCAGCCCCTGAGGCTTAGGGCTCCCCCCAGCATTGGGGCAATCGCCAGCTAGAGTACACATGGATGTGCTAACTCCGATTCAGCTAGTGTGCTAAAAATAGCAACATAGCGATGGTGTCATGGGCTAGCTGCCCAAGTATATTCCTGGGCAGGATGTACCCCAGGCCATTGTTGGGGCTACACTGCCATTTTTTAGCACACTTGCGCTATCAAAGCTAGCATGCGTCTTTCTACTCAAGGGTACGTCTAGATTACATGCCTCTGCTGACAGAGGCATGTAATATAGGCTACCCGACAGTCAATGAAGCGGGGATTTAAATATCCCTGGCTTCGTTAAAATAAAAATGGCCGCCGCGCTGTGCCAGCTCAGCTGATCATCGGCACAGCGCACGAGTCAAGACACGGATCGGTCGACAGGGAATGCCTTTGTCGCCTGCTCCCTTATGCCTCGTGAAACAAGGTTTACAGGAGCAGTCGACAAAAGCGTTCCCTGTCGACCGATCCGCGTCTTCACTCGCACATCATGCCGACGATCAGCTGAGCCGGCACAGCGTAGCAGCCATTTTATTTTAATGAAGCCGGGGACATTTAAATCCCCGCTTCATTGACTGTCGGGTAGCTTATTTTACATGCTTCTGTTGGCAGAGGCATGTAATCTAGACGTACCCCAAGATGGGAATTATGTCTCCAGCTTCAGTATTGACAGTTTCTCTTCCAGGCTACATCTAGATTGCAGACTTTTTGCATAAAAACAGTCATTTTTGTGCAAAAAGTCGAGGAGCGTCCACAATGCAAGCACGTTTTTGTACAAGCAAATTTACAGTAAATCAGAACAAGAGAGGGGTTTCTGCACAAAAACAGCCTATCGAAAAAAGCACAGGTGTCCTGGTGGGAATTCTGTTGATGTCAATCAGAGCTTTCTTGAGCGAGCACGTCCATGCAGTCTGGACACTTGCTTGCACAAAAGCACATCGCTTTTCCAATGCGCTTTTGCAGTATGGACCTGCTCTTGAGCAAGCAGTTTTTGGGGAAGCTTCTTGCACAAGAAGTCTGCAGTCTAGACATAGCCCCAAAGATCTTGCCATCTAAACAGACAAGCCAATCAAAGGCTTGATCACACAGCAGGCTGGTCACTGAGACAGCAATGAAACCCAGGGCTCCTGATGTCCAGTCCAGTGCCTATCCACCATCCAGCACTGTTCCCTCATTGTGTATCAGGCAGCAATCTATGCACTTACATTTGACAGGGTAGCGGTGTTCAGTCTGGGAGCTGTTTGCACAGAACTGAGTGTGTCTCACAGCAGGCTCTCGGCATACATGGTATTTCTGCATGTGGCTCGCTGGAAATGCATGGCTGTTAGTACCAGTTTCTGCATTTCACTGGGCATGTCTGAGTATTTGAGCAGCACTGGGGTGGGGGGGTACTGGGTATGCCTGGTGGGGGAGGGGATTCTGCGCCACTGCACAATGCAGAATTTTGCAGAAATTAATGTCCATGCGGACTTTCCTCTCCCCACCCTCAAAATGGGCTGCAGTGTGGCTGCCAGCACTAGGGGTGCTGGGCCCAGTAGGGCCCAGCTTGCATGCACAAGACACTGCTGGAGGGGAGTGGGAAGAAAGGTAGAGGGTCCTTGGCAACTGTAGTTCCCTGCATGCCCTGAGGGGAGGACAGGGTGGTACACAGGATACTCCATGCAAGCCTGGGACTGAGCATTGGGCAGTTTCTTACTCTGGAGGGTTAGAGGGAGAAGGAGAGGGTTTGGGTATCTGGGCAAAGGGTGCATTGGCTGTGGGGGCACCATGGCTGGGCTCTGGGGAAGGGCTTGTGGGTGTCTGGCCCCCCAGCTGTGCTAGGGGGAGAAAGGGTGCAGAGAAACAGGAACTGGATTGTCATATGGGCTTTCTTAACTCGCTACTCCTGGGGGGCTTTTCATGTGTGTCTGCATTGTCATAGGCATACTCACTGACAAGTATTTTGAAATAAATTGCCAACATCATTGAAGTTGGAGTGATTAAATAGTGTTATTTTGGCAACAAACATTTGCAGAATTTTAATTTTTTTTGGGGGGGGGCACAGAATGCCCTCGGGAGCCACTGCTCTGTGTGTGATGGCCGCCATCATGGCTGACAGGGTGGGGTTTGATTGGGGGCACCTCCTGAGCTTAGATATGAGCTGCTAGAGCTATGGAGTCTAACCTCCCTAGCCGGGCCTGTAACAGTAAGGGTGCGTCTACACCGCACCGTTATTTCGAGATAATGAGCGTTATTTTGAAATGACAATGTGAACGCCTACACAGCCAGTCCGTTATTTCGAAATAATTTCAAAATAACGGAGAGCTTATTCCGAAATCTGTAAACCTCATTCTACAAGAAATAATGCCTCTTCCATAATAGCTATATCAAAATAAGGTGTGTGTAGACGCTCCACTGCTGCTATTTCGAAATAGCCCCTTACCAGGGCCATGCTAAGTTATTCCTCCCCAGTGCCTCCTGGGACTCTGAATCAAGATTGCACATCTACATTAGGGAAGCCTGTCTCGAACCAATTTTGAGACTTTCCCTGCAGTGTAGACGTGCTATTTTGAAATAAACTGCTCTGGAATAACTTATTTCGAAATAGCAGTGCAGTGTAGACATATCTTAAGTCAGAGGGTTACACATCAGAAACTCTAAAGGAGCATCTGCTCACAGAAAACACAAGGAGGACTTCCCTCTTCAGATTAATCCTTTTCTGGCTTGCATGGCAGCAGAATTCCCCTGGACGTCGAGATGGAGTGGCTGAGGAACGGCAGCGGTTAGCCTAAAGCTAAGGTTGGGAAAGGGGAGGAATGGTGCAAAGCAAATGGCTGAAGTTTCCTAAAGAATCCCATCTGGAGGGGCCCGTCACAAAGGGACCGGGTTACAGGAGTGTCCAAGTTTTTGCCTTTCTCTGCCAAGCCAGCAGAACCTGGGGCTGCCCTGGGGCTTGGGTTTCACAAGCAACTCTGGCTATAAAATATGATCGTGTCTCGTGCGCTGATTGATGGTTCCAAAGTAAACACCAGGCAGATAGACCCAGAAAGATCAGGTTTTCCAGGGCTCAGACGTCTGACATCTTATCCCCGCTTGCAGCCCAGTGGCGACCCGGGATCCGTCGCCGTTGCACCACTAACAAATCGGCAGTGGAAGGAGGTCAAGAGAGGAGGGGGAAAATCCCCCCTCAGCAGGATTATTTCTGTAGTGGAAATCATGCCCGTGCATCCAAACTGTTGGCTTGCTTTGCCTGGCCTCGGAGCGGTGGTGCTAGAAGCAATGCAAAGGCAGGGGGCGATCTTGCAGATTCCAGGTGGGGAGAGCAGTCCCGGGAGTCAGGAAGGGTACACAGTCGAATCTGCCTGTAGCATGGGCATGTGTGGACCAGAGAGCTCATTACCAGAGAGGAGAAATCTCTGTGTGAAAGGGCTACCCAGAGAATGCCACATGAAAAGGTCTAACCTAGCCTGCTCCCGGTCGCCTACCTACCGAGGATCTTTCAGCTGACCTGGCAATATGGCAGGCAGATTTTACCAAGCAGAGCAACAAGCCCCGTCCTCTGCTTTTTGTTTTCACAATCGTCCACCCAGGGGCAGCGTAACCCACCTAGTGCATATTGTGCTGGCCTTTCAGCCCAGGTTCAGAACATCCCTTGTGTGTGACTGGCATCAGAAAGGGCTCCAGTTGCTTTCCGAAAACAGAAGTGCTGTCCCGTAAGCCCTCTGGAGCATTTTACCTCCTTGTCTGCCCCCGTAAAAGGGGGATCAGAGATACAGTGCTCTCTGTGGTGGAAAGCCAGGCTGGCAGATATTCCCTGGAGGAACAGCCCATCTAAAATATCCTTTCCAGGTGACAGAACAGAGCAGGATGTCAATACCCTTCCAAGTGAGTTATATTCCGCTTGGGCCCAGTGGATTTGTCTGTGAGGTTTCCAGTCTCCATCACTGGCAATGAGGCCCACTAACGAGGGGGCAAAAGGGTCAACTGCCCCGGGGCCCAATGATTCAAAAGGCCCCAAGCCCTTTAAATTACTGCTGGAGTACTGTGCAGCAGCTCCAGCCCCGCCCCTTCCACTCAAGGCTCCTCCCCTTTCAGGAGCACAGAGCCAATGCCCCCACCTTGCGCAGGGGTCTGATGAGGCTGTTAGCTCCCCAGCTGGCATTTCTAAAATCCAGAATGGATGTTTTTCTAAAAGAGCAATTGTAGGAATTATTTTGAGGCAGTTCTATGGTCTGTGTTATATGGGAGGTCAGAAAGATTATCAGAATGTCCCCCCACCCCCAGCCGTGGCATTGTTGTATAGTCTCTAAGCATTTTGCAATGCCCAGGTATAAATGGCACTGTCTAAATTAGTTCACCAACCACTAACTGATCAGAAACGTCAGAGGGGTAGCCAAGTTAGTCTGTAAGTGGAAAAACATAAAAACAAAGAATAGTCTTGCAGCACCTTAAAGACTAACAAAACATGTAGATGGTACCCTAGGTTTCGTGGGCACAACCCACTTCTTCAGAGGAATGGAGTATTAAAAGTCCAGATCCGAGAATAAAGAGGGGAAATTGGGAGCGGGGAGGGAAAAAATAGTGAATTAGAGTGTTCAAGTTACAAGACGCTGATAAGAACAATTTGCACTTTCTCTAAGTACCCATTGTTTAGTTGGTTAAG
>JANRFK010003894.1:17474337-17487935 GCA_030068395.1 Apalone spinifera | reverse complement strand
CCCCCCCCCCCCCCATGTCTGGTCCATTAAGAGGAGCTCTGTCCATTACGGCTGACAGCTTGGCAGGTTTTTATAGAGGCTCATGCATCCTAGTGCAAGCTCCCCAGATGGCCCAAGGGCTCGCACTGGGCCTAACACTGATCTTACATCAGCTTGACTCCTCCACGTGTAGTGGAGCACCTCCTGATTTACGCCAGTGTGTGAGGAGCCTCCGGCCCAAGCAATCCATCTGGTGTCTGGAGAGGAGAATCTGCTAAGTGCTTCTATGCACTTTGGTGCCTGAGCAGCACTTCGCAGGCACATTCGGGCAGAATTAGCTAGCCCTGAGGAAGTTGCTTGGGGAAGGGGGAGGAGAGGGATAAATGAAAAGGGCCCACTGCGGGCACGATGAAATCTTAATTGGTTTTGTTAATTCAGCATTATCCACTTAAAGAAAAATGTGTAAACTACAGACTGAAAGGGACAAACACGTCAGTGGAGCGACCCCAGGAGCAGCCCCGCATAGGACACAATTACATTGTGATGGGCCAAGGTACAAGAGAGGAGCCACTTGTGAAATGGAACCTGAAGCCGCACCTCCAGCAGCTGCTGTGCACAAGCAGAGTGTTGGGGTGATTCCACCACCAGACGGGGGAAGAGCAGGGTGTTAGCTTTGGCAATCTGCACCTCAGCGCCCCCATTCTGGGGATAGGAAAATGAAGGGTTAGCCATGGCCTGATTCCAGAACGCCAGCTCAGTGTGCGGTAAAGAAGGCTGGTCCTTGTGATGAGGGCACCAGCCTGGTACATGGCAGACCTGGGTTTATGTCCTTGCTCTGCCACAGATTGCCTGAGTGACCTTGGGGAAGTCACTTAGCCACTGTGCGCCTCAGTTTCCCCAGTTGTACAATCGCGATCATACTAGCTAGCTGTCAGATAGGACTCCCTCTCACAGGGTTATGAGGATAAACCCATTAAAGATTGTGAGGTGCTCAGATTTTATGGTAGATCGTTGTGCTTTCCAGATCAGACTCATTAGGCTCCCAGTTTTGCCCCACTGAAGTCCATGGGAATGTGGCCATTGAGTGTTGTGGGAGCGAGGTCCTGCCTTCATCCAATTCTCACCCCTGGGCAGCCCAGCATGAGATGGATTAAAGCTAATAGCTTAGCCTGGTTTTATCCAAAAGTTGGGACCATGAAATGTAGGGTGCAGTGACGTTAAGGGGACTCCATGAAGTCCCATCAGCTGATCCATTTGACCCACCCACGGCTCACAGAGTTTCTAAAATATTTCAGCTGCCTCCCCTTCTCATTAAACCTCCAGATGCAAAGCCCTGCAATTCAATCCTATGCAACAGGCTTCACTTTGGGGTATCTTTTGGTTTGTATTTTCATGGACTGAAAAAAAAAAGAGAGAGAAAGAGAGAGAGATGCCGGAAGGGTTGATCTCGCGTTGATTAAATGTTTTGGATGGTACTGATAGATTATGCAGAGAGAATCAATTGTTCAAGGCAGCATCGCCCTCGTGGCATTGTGAAGCAGGCACTGAAATGTCAGGTTTGTGATCTTAAATCAGCAACCACAACACAGGGAAAAAAAATTAAATGCGGGGGGGAGAAGAGGGAGGGAGGAAAATCTTAAATGAAAACAACACTGGAGCAGGTTTGAAACTGATGATAATATTAATAATTGGTACCAAAAAAAGTGCCGTGGAGGAGATTGATGGTTGTAATTTTCTGGGTGCTGTGTACACACACAGATGCTTATCGCTGAAGGATGGAAAATAGCAGCCGAGATGAAACTTTAGATACATTTTAAACACTAAAATGAAGGGGGGGGGGAGCCTGGAGTATGGGGGTGGGGGAGGAGAGTTTGTATTGCAAAGCACTTTTCCATTTGGATACTGAGAGTAAGCAAGAGATTTTAGCAGATAACCAAGCTGCCTCAGGCCCGGGAGTGAAAGCAGCAAAGCTAAGCAGAGGGGGAGTTTAAGGATAGGGGGTGGGGAAGGTGTGGGGTTTTTTTTTTATTTTATTTGGGGAGAGACCAGAGTTAATTTTGCAGCTGGTGCGGAAAAGCGCTGGTTTCTGTCTGGCACAGTTTTGCAGAACCTGCCACTCACCCTCATTCTTGCTACCTGCGCCCTTGTAATTCTAGCTCTAAGCTACCTACAACCACTCTTCCCTATCTAGCCTAGGTACTTCTATCGCCCCTCTTTCCACAGTACCTGAGCACCTCAATTAATAGTTATTCTCACAGCACCCCTGGGAGGTAGGGAAGTGCTGACCCCATTCTACAGCTGGGGGGACTGAGGCTTAGAGAGACCAAGGGCACAGCTACATGGCAAGGGGACAGTGTGAATGCAGCTTGAACGGGCCTGAGCTAGCTTGGGTATTGCCAGCAGTGGAGATGCGGCAGGCTGGGCCGGACAGGTCTGCCTGGGACAATTCGGCTACATCTACACTCCAAGTTTTCTCGGCAAAAAATATGCAAACGAGGGACTCATTTGCATGAATCACAATCTCATTTGCATATTTTCTGCCGATCCGTTTTTGCACAAAAACAAGCAGTGTGGACATTTTTGTTTCGTGCAAAAACCCCTTTTTCCACAAGATCCTTATGCCCCAAAAAAGGAGGTATAAGGGGATGTCTACACTACAGAGTCCATTCAGTGTGGATCAATGCGCTTTTGCGGTGTGGACGCTTTCTTTCGGAAGAAGTTTTTTCGGAAGATCTCTTCCAGAAAAGCTTCTTCCGAAAGAAGCCTGCAGTTTAGACATAGCCTTACTCAGCTACACAGCCCTAGCTTGGCTGCTACTGGTATTAAAGCCAGCTTGTGAAGGCCCATACATCCAGCAATTGTAGTGTAGACATACTCAAGCACAGAGCAGAGAATTGATCCTGGCTTTCTCCTGACCTCTAAGAACCACTAAGCTCTCCTTCCATTCTAACAACATCTTCCCCTCCAGCTCTCCTTACTGTTCTGAGCCTGGGTTCTCCACACAACTCAGTCAATACCTCTCACACCTGAGTGGTAACTTCCCCGGCTCTTATCAGAAGCGTTCTTCTGTGCAAAAGCTGCCAATCACACCACATTACATGGTGGTTTAGAAATGGAGCAACTAGCCTGAAACCATCCAGCTGGTGTCACTTCAGAACCTCATTGCAATGTGAACCCAGATTGCCCCATAGGCAGGACATGCAGGTGTTGGTATTTTTCATGTTCATCGTGTTCAAAGCACCGTTATTCCGTGATAGGCACAGGGTAGCCCGAAGCGAGAGAGACACTGTAAAAGGTCAGTTTGTTATTAAGGGCTCTGGAACCCGCCTGACCATCCTGTACACAAAGAACAATTCATCCTACATTTATGTATGAGTCGTTTACTGCTCGGGGGCTAGTGATTAACAAGTGAGTAAGTGAATGCCTTTGGAAAACAATATCATCATTATTGTTTCTGTGTATCACAGCAGTACCAAGGAGCTCCCGTTTGGGATCAGGGTTCGTTGTGCTAGGCGCTGTACATACATGATGAAAAGACAAGCCCTTCTCCCCCTCGCAATCCAAGGAGCTCTCTGTCTATCTTAACTATCTGAGGTTAACTATAGGACCATTCATTGTTTTTTAAGCATTTTTTTAATCCAAGGTACTGACAAATATCCGAGCAGCTCACAATCTTTAATGCATTTATCTTTGCAACACCCTCATGAGCCAGGTCAGCGCTGTTATTTCCATTTTACTGATGGGGAACTGAAGCCGTAAGAGACTAGGGATCAGATTTTTTATGGTATCCAGACACTTAACTCCCATGGGAACTAGCCCTTACTATAGCGGCGAGGGGTCCGGTGGCACCTTATAGACTAACCGAAGTGTTTGGAGCATAAGCTTTCGTGGGCAAAGACCCACTTCGTCAGATGCATGTAGTGGAAACCAGACTTCAAGAGAAACTGCTGAGCTACAGTTCATCTTCAAGTTTGACACAATCAACTCAGGATTAAACAAAGACTGTGAATGGCTTGCTAATTACAAAAGCAGCTTCTCCTCTCTTGGAATTCACACCTCCAGATCAGCTACTAGAAGTGGGCCTCATCCTCCCTGATTGGACCCACCTGCCATCTCCAGCCTGATTCTGGCCTGCATATTTATACCTGCCTTTGGAAATTTCCACTACATGCATCTGACGAAGTGGGTCTTTGCCCACGAAAGCTTATGCTCCAAACACCTCGGTTAGTCTATAAGGTGCCACAGGACCCCTCGCCGCTTTTGCAGATTCAGACTAACACGGCTACCCCTCTGATACTTGAGCCCTTACTATACTATACTTACCCAGACTAGACTAGACTTGTCTATACTTACCCGGAGAGCGATGCTCTGGAGATCAATATTCCGGGGTTCAATTTAGCAGGTCTGGTAAGGGCCAGCTAAATCAACTGCTGATGGCGTCCTCGTCAATTCCACAGGGTCGCGAAAAGTAAGGGACGCCAACAGGAAAGTTTCTCCCATCAACATCCTGCAGTAGAGATGCTGCAGAAATTCAACTTAAGGTACATCGATTCCAACTACGCTATTCTCATAGCTGGAGTTGTGTATCTTAAGCTGACCACCCCCTTCAGTGTAGTCATTCAGGAAGTCTTGGGTGCAGCAGGAAACTGAACCCAAGCCCAGGCTGGCATCCTAACCCCGGGCCATCCTTCCTGTTTAGGCTATTAGTCTTAACAGCCTCTAGATTTAACATCAGCATTGTTGCAGGAGGTTGATGGGCAGATAGGACAGCAGTCCCACGCTAGCAGGAGCTGGAGAGAGGCCTTCTAGTCTCATTTACCAATGTACAAACACCAGTGCCACCCCAGCGCCAGCATTAAGAACACCAGAACCACCCACGGGATGATGTGCAAACATCAGCACGGCTTGTGAGATGGTATGAAAAACGCCCCTCAGGCTTGGCTAGTAGCTGTTTCTTCCAGCTGCTGGGATCAAAGACAGGTGTTGAGGCCATTCGGTTAAGCTCAGGCCCCACGTACACTTGGGAAAAACACCAGTGCTCTGATCCGTAGCCAGCGACCAGCGTGGCAGCACTTGGGCTAACGAGGAAGCGTCATGGGGCCTCACAGGGCCTGGCACCAACTGAGATAATCAAGGTTAATCTTCTAACTATTATCACCAGAACCCCTACAAGCCCCAATCATGGACGAGGACCCCTTGTGCCACCGATAGCTAAGGCAGGTCTATTCCCAGGCCCAGAGACAGCGTCACACTCTGGGCGTTGAACTCCAGGGGGTTCATCGACTGAGACCTTATGAGTAACCAGGCTAGGAATGACTTAAAGCTATTTGTCATCTGTCAGCTGTATGAGGGGGGGATCCACTCCAGTTCCCAGTGGGTCGTGTCCCGTGTCACAAATGTTGCCTTTGCCATTGGCACGTACGAGCTATTTCTGCAATCGCAGCCCAAGGGCTTTGGGCACGTGGAGAGATGGCCCCTCTCAGACAAGGTGGAGGCGCATTGGTGAGGTGACGTGGCAGGGAGATTTACTGCCATTTCACAGGCTGTGCCCAACCTGGGGGCTCACAGAGGACTTCCTTCTCCCCTGTAACTGGCTACCTGGGTTCAGGGGACAGTTTGGCCTCTTCACCATTTCACGTCAATAGCGCCTCGTCTTCTCCAGGCTGCCCATGACTAACTCTGTCACGCCCCCTCCATAATCAAAGACTCTTCCCCCCCTTCAGCTCCGCTCACCTCTACAGTTGCCCCGGTAGCACCAAGCAACTCTTCCTTTCCGCAGACTTTTTGCTGGGCCAAGCGTTCGCCTCAGCTGCCCCCCGCCCCCTGCCCTGGGAGCCCCATCGACCATGCAAAACGGCCTTAACGTGACAGGGGAAGCAGCCAACACACTGCGCAGCTGGCGTAGGAAAGGCTGAGATGAAGGCACCAGGGGGAATTCGGAGGTTTGGCAGATGGAGGAGATTGCTCTTAATCCCAAACCACGCTGGGCCAACTTTGCTGTGGTTTCCCGGGCTGTCAGAAGCCTTCTTATTTGCCATGTGAACCAACCTTGAGGTCTTTAGACAACAACGAATAATTTATCTCCCGGGGGGTGTCCCCAGAGAGCCATAAGAGGAGAGGCTCCAAGACAGAATCTGCTGGCAGCGGCGCAGACTGCGTTCACCTGTTATTCTTCTCAAGCAGTTTGGCTCCGAGGCATCAGAAATCCAGACAGGCCTCCCTGGGGCCCGCTGAGAAACATGGGGGTAGGTATGTCCTTCTCCCGCTCCTCTTCCCAGTCCACACCCTGAGGCTTCCCACCTATGCGCCCTAAGAGCGGGCCCCTCTGAGAAATTCAGACCTCTGTTCCAGAGAGTGGCGCATGGCCAGTGCAGTCCACTTCTCCACGGCAGTCCGGGCTTTTCAGAGCTCTGAGTGTTAGTGGAAGTAGATGCCTGGGTTCGGATTGTTGCACGTCCTTCTGCGTGTACCCTGGATTCCATAATGATCCGGAAATCAGGGGCCGTGTCCAGCGCCAGGGTGGGAATGGGGAGAGGTGGGTTTCAGTTTGCAAAGGGGCTTTGATTCTGTCTAATCCAGCCACTCTTCGTAATTACTCACGGAACAGCCCTTCGTGCAAATGCATCTCAGCCTGAGTGGCTCTTTGCAAACCAGTCGCTTCAGCCACATGCTAGTCAAAGTTTTCATGCCATGAAGTTGGTCCCCCTAGTAGCCTGACATTTCTTCTGCTTTCTGATTGGGCAGCTGGAACTTCCTGCATGGGTGCTCATGCAAAGCAGGAGCAGCCAACAGAAATCCCTGGATGCACATGCAAAGTGTATTTGGAACACCTGGAGACTGTGCCCAGAACAGGTACCACAATGTAATTCCAGCTTCCCCACCAGTGTTCCTTCACCCTAACCATGGCACACCGACATCCTGAATACTGTGTACAAACGTGGTCGCCTCATTGGCATGGAAAAGGTTCAGAAGAGGGCAACAAAAATGATTACGGGCTTGGAACTGGTCCCATATGAAGAGAGATTAAAAAGACTTGGACTTTTCAACTGAGAAAAGAGGAAACTAAGGGGGGATATGATTGAGGTCTATAAAATCATGACTGGTGTGGAAAAAGTGAATAAGGAAAAGTTATTTATAAGAACTAGGGGTCACCAAATAAAATTAATAGGCAGCAGGTTTAAAATAAACAAAAGGACTTTTTTTCTTCACTCAGCACACAGTCAATCTGTGGAACTCCTTGCCAGAGGATGTGATGAAAACTAGGATTTTAACAGGGTTCAAAAAAGAGCTAGATAGATTCATGGAGGTTAGGTCCATCAGTGGTTATTAGCCTCTGTTTGTCTGTAAATGGGTGACAGGAGAAGGATCATGTCAGTATTACCTGTTGTGTTTCCTCCCTCTGGGGCATCTGTTATTGGCCACTGTCAGCAGACAGGATACTAGGCTAGATGGACCTTTGGTCTGACCCAGTCTGGCCATTTTTATGTTCTAACCTGCAAGGTCTTCCCCTGGATGTGAGAATGACATTCACTCTCCATTGCCCATTCTGCCGTCCCCAACCGTCCTGCGCACATGCCAAATAGAAGGCCAGTTATCAGCAATGTCATCTGGGAACCGGACTCGAAAATGTGCATATCTCAGAGCCTGCAACTATTTCATGGTAGCCATGACAGAGCCACCAGATGCTAACGCTAGTCAGCCATGGCCAGCCTGGGCTGGATTTAACTGGGCAAATGGGAGCTGAAAAGCACTGCACCCCCTGACAATCCCTTGAGTCCCTCAACATGCAGTCAGCTGCCCTGATTTATTGCAGCAATGCCAAGTGACACCAGCAGAGAATTTGGCCCTCTAGTCCCAAGGTGACCAAGAACAGCTTTGGAGCAGGGGGAGATGCGCTCACGGGTAATATATTCTGAGTACCTTCTGCCCACCTGTTGGACCAGCGCTCATCCATGTCTCTGTGAGCCCATAACCCGTGTCTGCCATGCTGCTTCCCCGAAATGCAATCTGGTTTTATTCGCTGGATCTCTTCCCATCTCTGTCCCATGGGCTCAGCTGCAGCTTCTAGCATCTAGCTCGTCTTTGCGAGCAGGGACCCAACTCGGCAAGAGAACCACAATTCTCTTTCAGACAGCAACACTCTAGGTTTGCAGGGGCCTGAGAGGCATGGGGCACTGTTAGCTGGCGATGCTGTTTTGTGCCTGGGGTTCAAATGTGCCACAGGAAAGTTGGGACTGAATGTGCTTACCACCAAGTAGCTGCGTCCTCAAAACAGCCTCCGCAGAGAGGTAGCAGAGGCACAAAGGGGCATATTGGCAGCAGGCCTGGCCAAAGAGTTTACCGGGCCCAAGGCAGCATGTTGTGGTTGACTGCAGCCAGGGCAGCAAGTGAGCAGCTGGATGGGCGGGCGCCAGGTAGCGCCGGGCCCTGAATGCGTAGGACCCAAGGCAACCGCCTTACTCATCTTACCTTAAAGCTGGGCTTGATTGGCAGGATGATACAAGCAGGAAATGTCCATGTTGCTCTGACTCTGATCTCTAAATTGACAACTGCCAGCATTGAAACATCATTGTGTCAAGCCCCCAAATAATCCTGACATTGGCTTTAAATTACAAGATTAAAAAAAAAAATAAAGCTGATTCCTATGTGCCTTCTGGGTTTTGTCCCTTTGGGGAGGAACCAAGGGGGGGTACGATTCACGTTTCAGAGCTTGCCTGCCCAACCACAAGGCCTAGAAACTTTCTCCTTTGGTTTGGTTTGGTAATGAAAGGTGAGATGCTGGTGTGTTTATGTGACTGCAGGAGTCAGGGTTTCCAGAAAAGCACCAAATAAATAAATACATAAATCATAGAATCATAGAATACTAGGACTGGAAGGGACCTCGAGAGGTCATCGAGTCCAGTCCCCTGCCCTCACGGCAGGACCAAATACTGTCTAGCCCATCTCTGATAGACATTTATCTAACCTACTCTTAAATATCTCCAGAGATGGAGATTCCACAACCTCCTTGGGCAATAACTGCCTGCAAAGTGAATGGGGGAGACAGACAATTTCGCTGGGCCCTAGAATCATTTGTTGCAGGTGGGGTCTCTCTGGCTCATTAAAACCAGTCTTGCTTTTTCTTACCCTGGGTCCTTCTTTCTCCGCTCATAGAGCTTGTGCCTTCACATTTCACAGCGTTCGTCCCTGTTACACCTGGAACTGTGTGAAGGTTTAGCTCTTAAGTAGAACTCTGTGGTTGCCGTAACTCCCTGTAATGGTCTGGCCCAGCAGTCGTCCTCCCCACCCCCGTACCCATCCCTTCAGACTCTGGTAATGTTTGATCCTAACTTTGCACCTTGAGCCACTGTGGGGGATGGATTACAAGCCACCTTTCCCTGAGCTGGTGGAGAATGAGACCAAGAGCACCATCTGCTGTCTGTTCCTGGCACTGTGTGCAACCGAAGTCCTTGACAAACCACTTGCTCCCAGTTTGGTTTCCAGGAGTTGAAGGCCAAAGTGGTAGCACAGCCTGGGGAGAAGGGGCACTAGGGACTCAGAGATGTAGGGTTGCCAGATGGTTCCAACAAAAATACCGGACACACTTAACATTGTATCATAAGCTACATTACATCTTATTTAGAAAGTACTGGACATTTATGTTTTATCATTTATATGTTCTCAATTTGTGTCCCAAACAGAAAGTTCAAAACTGGACACCTGGCAACCCTACAGAGATGGCATGAGAGAGAGAGAGAGAGCAACAGACATTAAATCGCTACTTAATTTCCCTATGTCTAGAAACCTCATCTACATGGCTCCGTCGACAGAGCCACGTAGTCTAGACATACCCTAAGAGATAACAAACAGAAAAAAGTAGATTATTGAGCAAATAAAACAAAATATTCAAGCTCCGCTTCATACACTAAAGAGACAGGTTACAAGAAGTAATTTTTTAGCCCAAATGGTATTTTAGGCAGATTCTAAGCTACAGAAACTTTGCAGTTACAGTTATATCTTGTTTCAGACTGGACCCCTGTCTCAGCCTGAAACCCCTCCACTTTTACCTTGCCTTCAGGTGTCTTTAGCAGACTTTCCTCTTGGGCAGGCAGGCCGGCTATGGAGTAGAATCCTGCTTGTCTTCCTCCCCACACTCAAATAAGATTTACATAAGGTGGGGACCTTTTGTTTCCCAAACTTGCCCCCGCCCTCTTTTTAGTGGAAAGTTAAAAGAAGTCCAAGACACTGTTTAGTATCAGGTGACAGGACCACCTGACCTCTAGTAGTGTCACAGCTCCCAGGACGCTTCGGAGGAAGGAAGGTAATGTAATCACAGTCTTGTTTCATCCTAATAGCCCATCCAGGCTGATGGCCAGTTGTCTGCTGGGTGTCTCCTAAATACACATCCACTTGTAATTGTTGAATACTCCATAGCTCAACTTTCGATACAGAAATGAAACATGCATACAAATTGGATAATCACATTCAGTAATTCATAACATTCAGTGATCCTCACATGACCCATCTTGCATAAAACGTATTTTAGTTATGCCACATTTATATCAAAACAACATTTTTAAGAAGCATATGGGGGTGTAACGTCACAAGGGGGTTGACTTGGGCCAAGTTAAAGATAACACAGTCCCTACTGGCCACTATTAAGATCTTCGGAAGCTAATAATTATTTTCTTTAAAGCACAGACTGACCTGTTTGACTAGGAAATGATGCTTAGGACTTGTCTAAGGGAATTCAGATATTGACCAGGAACACCCAGCTGCAGCATGAAAAGAGCTCTTACTTGCCAAACAGCTGGTTTAGTGGCAGAAATAGCTAGAGAAAAGGCAACAGTTGTGTATGTGGGGGGGGATGACACATGTGGGGTTACATCCCCCACTACAGATTTCTGCCAGTGTGGAAGTCCGGCTGAGCATGGCTAAGGGGGACATAGGTGCCAATTCTGTGGGTGCTCCAGGATAAAAGCACCTACAGAGAAACACCCCCATCAGCACCTCACCCTCTCTGCAGTGTTTCCTGCCTGCTGCAATCATCTGTTTTGCAGCGTTCAGGCAGGGGAGTGAGGTCATAGAGTGCTTGGAGAAGTGGAGGAGCTGGGTGGGAAGAGTTGAAGGGTGGAATGGGTGCAGGAAAAGGTGGAGTAGGGACAAGGCAGGGGTTTGGACTTAAGGAGAGGATTGGAGTCAAGCGCAGAGCCTATGGCAGAGCGGACACAATAGAAAGTTGGTGCCTGTGGAGGTGGACATGTCTGGGAAAGGCACCAGCATCTAGCACTTCTGCTGGGCCTTGTTTGGAGGCACCAAGAGCAGAGAACAGAGCTCCTTCCAAAGGGACGTGGGAAAGCTCACTGGGTCCCATCCCCTCCTCGAACCAGTCACTGATAGGGTTGCCGGATACTTTCACCAAAAATACTGAACATGGAGTTCAAAAAATTGGTTGAGAAAAAAAAAGGGGGAGAGGGCAAAGTTGTTGAGCAAAAAAAAAAAAAAAAGGTCACTGTGCCTTTAAATCCCCATGCTCCAAGGTCCCCCCGCCTCCACTGGACACAGCAGGGAAAGAATGTCCCAAACGGCCTTCCGTACAAGAAAAACAGAAAATACTGGACATTTTACATGTCCGGTATTTTCTGGGTTTTTTTACTGGAAATACCAGACTGTCCGAGCCAATACCAGACACCTGGCAACCTTAGTCATTGCTCAACAGATGGTGTCTAGAACCAGTTCCAGCCTGCATCAGGGAGGCATGGGCAGCGGGTGTATAATAAATCAGGGGAGGCTAAGCACCCCTAATCCAGATCTTGGTCCACCCACACTCTGCCCTGAGGCCTCACCTTCCAAGCGTCCCCTTCTCCTCCAGTGTCAGCAGGGGCTCAGCTCAGGCCAGCAGCTTGAAGCTTGGGCAAGCTGA
The DNA here is from genome assembly GCA_030068395.1 of Apalone spinifera. Classification (NCBI taxonomy): domain Eukaryota; kingdom Metazoa; phylum Chordata; order Testudines; family Trionychidae; genus Apalone; species Apalone spinifera. The sequence continues at coordinate 17,476,054 of JANRFK010003894.1, read as the reverse complement.
TAACTCGAGTGGGGTGGCCAGCAGCCCAGCCCAGGGCAACTCAAGCTGGTATTCGGGTGGGCCCGTGGCCTAGAGTAGCTTGGAATAACTCAGGGGTCAGGCTGGTCTTTAGGCTAGCCCAGGGGTTGGATTGAGGTTGGGGCAGCTGGGGCAGACGGGTAGTGCTTGGGTTGGCTGGCAGGGCTAGGACTGTTAGATAAGACTGGGCATGCCGGCTGGTGGTCCTCCAGTCACTGAGGGAGGCTTGGGGTTCCAGCATGCAAGGGGGGCATGGGACCTTGATTGGAAGGAGCAGGGCCGGGGACTGGCCTCTCTGAAGTGGGGGTTCATGTGTCCCCCATGCAGGGAGGCAATTGGAGAAGTGGGGAAAGAGCTGAGCGGGGGCAAGGCGGTGCTAGTTTGGGGGCATGTCAATTCTCACTCACTGGGTGTGAGGTTCACTCGTTAGCGCGTGCGCTCACACTCGCACACACTCCTAAGCTTGGCTCGCTCATTTTGCGTAAATATAGAAAGATTTAAAATATTTTTACTTGATCACTGCAAGAGACAGAAATACAACCAGGCTCTGCTGGCCAAGCCTAGGTACGGCAGCCATATCGGAGGCTGCAGCTTTCATTCTGCACATGCAAGAAAGGAGGCAACATGGATTTTCTTTTCTTTTTCTTTTTTTCTGGGGTGGGGGGGGCGAACACTTGACAGTGAAAAACAAAAAGAATTTACCCTAAAAAAAAGCAGGACTTGATCAAAAGTTTCAAGTTCTGTGGAGTACTGTTCAAACTTTAAATCCCACTGGACAAATTCATGGCCTTCCATAATCCCAGTTGCAGGCAAGAGTTCTTTTTTTTTAATGTCCGCTATGTCTCCAGGAGCTGTCTTATGGCCATCAAGGAGAAAAACGATACAATTCATCATCTGGAAAGTGAAATACACCGCACAAGTAGCGGACAATGTCTTCACAGCCACAAATTCCTGTTGTTCTTATGTGAAATTCCTTCACCCTCCCTGATAAAGTAAGTCAACTATGGTTGATAATTATGACTGTAGTTGTTAATTAATTATCAATGTATTATAATTTCAGGGCACCGCAGTAATTTTTGGACTTCTCTTTTTTTTTTTTTTTGGTAGGATGGTAATTTATTGTCAGAAACTCTGTTTGCAATATTTACAGAAAGAGCTTGATTTTTTTTAATGAATTAATTTTATTGGGTCTAGGATTTTCAGTTTGTAATACAGTCTTCAGTGCGTCCCAATGAGGGTTAAACATTAATTAATTAATTAATTTAGCTGGAGCCCTTTATCTAAGGCAATGGGATTATTAAAATACAGTATGTTACATATACAAAGTTACATAGATACAACTCAAAATCTTGTTATCACATAAAAAATTCAGTCAATATGTTTATCATACAAATCACTTCCATGTTTGTGAAAATCTGGTTATAGTGGTTAGATTAAACCAGGCCTGGGCAAAATATGGCCTGCGGGCTGCATCTGGCCTGCCAAGCCACCAGATCTGGTCCGCAGATTCTGCGGGGAGCCCCAAGCAGGCTCCCCACCTGCCTCACCCCACCCACACATTGCTCAGAAATGCGGCTGTGGGGCGGTTTTTCTATAAAAACTGAGAGTCCGGAAGGGGGTGGGGGAGAAAGCTTTAGAAGCTGTTCCCGCCCCCAGCACAATCCCATTGGCCGGTTTCTGGCCAGAAACCGGCCAATGG
>JANRFK010003894.1:17455109-17467190 GCA_030068395.1 Apalone spinifera | reverse complement strand
CTTTTCCGTTAAAAGCATTTTCGGAAAATCATGCCAGTCTAGATGTAGCGTAGGGGTATCTAGACTGCATCCCTCTTTCATGAGAGAGGCTATGTCTACACTGCAGGCTTTTTGCGTAAAAACAACTGTTCTTACGCAAAAACTTGCAGAGCGTCTACACTGCACGCGTGTTCTTACGCAAATAAATTTATAGTAAAGCAACAGAAAAGAGGCCTTCTTGCACCTAATTGTACTCTGCATCCCAAAATTCCCCCTGAACTTGAAGTCATTGTGCCTTTTCCCTTCCTGCTGGAGGAGTTGTGCGTTGTTACCCTACTGTTTTCCACCCTAGAGCTGACTGCACTTCTGATGGCCAGGTATCCCCAGAGCACATAGTTTGTCAAGCTTATTGGATTCCTTCAGGTTAGAAGATGCTATGCAAATTTCAGATATAAACCACACCTAAGGCCTTCTATTTGAGGATTTCACAGACCATTGCAAACACTAGGTTAAGCTTCACAACTCCCTGGTAAGGCAAGGCGGTCTGAAATCCATTTGACAGCCAGGGAAGCTGAGCCATAGCTCGGCCCGGTAACAGTCAAATGGCAAATCACTGTTAGAAGTGATAATGGAAGAGTCAGGTCTTCTGACGCGTCATCCCCGTTTCTGGTGTGCCACCCTGCCACGCACCGAGAATTTGAATGAGAAAGAGAAAGCATGGCCTTGGGGATCTTCCCGATCTCAGCCAAGACTGGGGCCCGTTGTACCAGCTGGTGTGAGAGGCAGTGCCTGCCCAAGTGTTTACAAGCCCAATGAAGAAGACGAAGGAAGGATTTATTTGCCCCCATTTTATGGACGTGGCACTGAGAGCTAGCGAGAACTAAGTCATTTGCACAAGGACACACAGGAAATGTGGCTGAGGCAGGAACTGAAACCACCTCTTTGGGGTAACAGGTATTCCTTGTATACATTCCAAGGTCATCTAGTCTTACCTCCTGCATTACCCAGGCAAGAGAGTCTCATGCACTTGCCTGTATTAAAGCCCATTAGCTTGACGCCACCTTCTGCTGGGAACAAGCACCAGAGGATGATGTGAAAACAAAGGGTGTGCAGGCGTATATGTTGTAGGTGCCTTACCGCTGTAGTTGAGGAAAGTCCCTGCTTCGCAATCGATACACTCAAAACAGCAGCTGCTCCCACCTCTGGGCTTCCTCCGCTGCCCAAAATCACACTCCTGGGAACAGACTGAAATTGGGACCTGGGTAAAAGGGAATTAAAGGAAAACAATGATGCCCTTATAGCAACCTCCAGGTGAGCCAGAAGGATTGCAAATGCTCCATAACAGTTACTATCCAATTCAGCCATGCCAGAGACAGGAAAGGGGATACTGCCAACCACATAATAAGCTTTACCTTTCAATAGGGTCAGAGGGGTGGCGGGGTGGCGGAGTTAGTCTGTAACTGGAAAAACTTAAAAACCACTAATATTCTAGCAGCACCTTAGATACTAGTGAAACATGTAGATGGTATCATGAGCTTTCATGGGCACAGCCCACTTCTTCAGATGAATGGAATTATTAAAGGTCTAGTTTCAAAATAAATAGGGGATGGGGTGTTATAGGAATCAACATTTCCGGCCAATTTCACAAGCCAACTCCACAGGGAAGCCTTAGAACTTAACTTCATTTACAAGTTTGATTCCTATCACAGAGGTATGAATAAAGACATTGGCTGGATGGCCCATTACATTCCACATCCTGATGACCAAAAAAACCAAACAATGGGTATGTAAGAACAATTAGCACCTTCTCTATCAGCTTCATGTAGAATGGACACTCTAATTGACTATTTCTTTCCTCTTTTTTTCCCCTTCTTTTTCCTTCTCTCCCCCTTCCCCCATACTCTATGTATTTCAAAACTGGACTTTTAATAACTCCATTCATCTGAAGAAGTGGGTTGTGCCCACGAAAGCTCATGATATCATCTACATGTTTCGTTAGTCTCTAAGGTGCTGCTAGAATATTAGTTATTTTTTAAGTTTTTCCTTTAAGTAGGGGACAGGTTAGACTGTGCCGCTCTTGGGATTCAGCCACCAGTTATAACCTTCCCAGCAAGTTTACCATGTTCCAATGGCAAAAGCCAAGCATTGATCTCAGGAATGCTTTGCTTTTGGCCACCCCAAGAAATCAATCTAGCCACTGCTTGACCTTTAAGTAGAGAAGAGGGATGGGCGTAGCACTTATCTGGGAGTACCCTAACCAACCACTGGGTGTCACTGTCAAGCCAGACAAAGAGCTGGAGGAACATTCTTCTGGCTGTAGGCAATTTCGAATTTTAAAGCCATTTTGAATTTTCAAGCTTTGTTTCTGTATGCACGAGTCTTGCACTGGCAGCCCATGCTGACCCCTTTTCTTGTCACTGTTCATTTTGTTGCCCAAGCGAGAGGATTTACATGCACCAGTCCCGTTTATGTGGGTAAGTCTGGCACAATAATCCCTCACTCCTATCTAGCACTTTGCATTAGCTGTATTCAAGGCACATGATAAAAGATGTACGTATCATTCTCTGTTTTACAGATGGGGAAACTGAGGCACAAAGCGAGGCCTAGCTCTAAACCCTCCTCCCCTGGATTTTGCTCTTGTGGTTCCATGATTTGCCACAGTTTCATGATGTGGGTGATAATGGGTGGAGGGAACTTGCCGTGTTGTTTGGGGTGTGCCAGGAGATGTTCGATGTAACGAACTGCATCTTCCGGTTCTTTGTGCTGTAAGAGGCAATTTTCTTAAACGGGGAGTTGGGTTGGTCCCATTGCCACTGGATGATCTCGAAGCTGTTTGGAGTGTCGCCTTTCTCTCTACCAAAGTCGATCCTCTTCTCCAGCAGAGAGAAGTTCACGCGACTCACCTCTGGGACTAGCTGCAAATGGAGAAAGGGGAAATGATCAACGCATGTGCCCTGCTAGGCAATGAAGTTAATAGATTGGTGGCACTTTCTGAAAGTGCAGTTTTGCCTAAAGAGAAATCGTGAGCATTTCTACTCAGTCATCCCGGATCAACGGTCTCAGTTGACAAAGCCAGTGTGGCAAACTCGCCCTTGAATCTAAAAGTCAAACTGGGCTCCTCTGGCTTCCGTATCCTCCCCAAAATCCTACAACTCGATCAATCAGGACGATGCATGAGTTGGAAGAGAGGCCAGCTCACTCCCCAGGAACTCTGCTGGCTTTGCAAGAGACCTAAGAACCCCAAAAGCAAGATCCTGCCGCTTATGTTCACACCTCTGTGTCTTGCACCCTGTTGATCACAATGGGTAAGATAGAGTAAGGGCAACGCCGGGGCACCATTTCCGATTTTGATAAGGGGAGGCCGACCTGTGCATGTCATGATGGGGAGGGAAGAAGAGTGAGAGCATGGGGGGGGGGCAGACTGAGGACAGCAGGTTTAGCCATGTTACTGAGTATGCTCAATACAAGCCAAGCAGCAAATTGAGGGGGACCAACCCCATCCATCCTCTCTCTCTCTCTCTCTCTCTCTCACACTCACACACACACACACACACACACCACCTCTTTCCAGGGGCTATTAAGGCACTAGAAAAACTCTAGATTTTTTTTTGCGGGGGAGGCAGGGGCAGATAACTTAGCAATTAGCTGGCAGGAGCACTGTATCTAATTCCTATATAAAATACAGAAAATTAAATAACTGACATCTTGTGGCAAGTCACTTAAGAGACACTGGCTAGCCTTACAATTTTAATGTAAATTCTTACTTTCTTACTATGGAGAGACAGACAGAGTCCAGGAATCCTGACAGTCTCACAGTGTCTATCTCAGCTCTGGAAAGGGAGTGGAGTCTCGCAGGTTACAGCAGGGGGCAGCTACATCTAAGTTCTATACAGGACCATCAGAATGGCCATAATGGGTCAGATCAATGGTCTAGCCCAATATCTTCCAGCTATTGCCAATGCCAGATGCTTCAGAAGGCATGAACAGAGGAGGCAATTATCAGATGAGCCATCCCCTATCATCCGCTCCCTGCTTCTGGCAAACTGAAGCCAAGGACACCATCCCTGCCCATTCTGTCCAGTAGCCATTCATGGACATATCTTCCGTGAACTTATTTTGTTCTTATGGAAACCCTGTTACAGTTTGTTTGGCAGGCAGCTGGTAGAAAGGCTCAAAGACACTGTGCTTCTTGGACAGCCACACAGCTCTGGGGCAAGCTCTTCTGCACTCTAGACTAGGACTATTCTGCTAGGAACTGGGTTGGGTCGTCTGACTTCTCTGATGCAAATCACCAAGCAGCCATGAAAAACTAACAAACACCTCCCTGTTCCTAGGCTGAAGGTGAAAGACTCTACAGCACTTTTCCTATGCCCCAAGCCCCTCTGCCCCCACGCCCCTAAAACATGACTTGAATTTCTCAGTGCAAGCATGTGGCCAACCTGCCAGGGGTAAACTGGCCGCTTGTGACATCCAGTGGTGTTGCAGCCCAGCAGTCTGTGTAAAGCATGAGCCACAATGTAGACGGAAGAGTAGACATTGAAGTCTATTCGCTCCCCTTGGGCTCTCAGACTCTGGTCTGCAGCTCGGGCAGCTCTGATGCACTGGTCACACTTTTGGTTGCATGTGTTTTGGTCCCTCGGCTGCCGATTGGTTCCTTTTGCCTGGCTGACCCTGAAGTCACCGAAGCCAGGGATGGAGAATTCTTTTGCAGCCACCCCCAGGATGGTGCCCACCCTCCTGATGTCAGTGATGTTGTGCAGGGTAGGCTCAATGGCCCAGGCTTCGCTGGCGATCCACACCAAGTCTGAGGCGTTCTGGCGGACAGCTTCTTGGAAGAAGAACGGCAGCGTCATCTCCAAGGACAGGACGATGACCACGTTGGCTGTGCTGGCAATGACGTTGCTGACAATGGCCTGGATCTTTTCTTGCAACTCTTGCGGGAGCAGCTGGCTGCTGCGGGGCACGGGGATGACGTCCTGCAAGGCCACGCAGATCCCCCTGATCCGGGCCCTCAGGAGCTTCAGGTTCTGCCGTCCGTAATCATCGTCGCTGTACAGAACGTTGATCCAGTTCCACCGGAACTTCCTCAGCAGAAGCAGCATGGCCACAATCTGCTGCTCCATGCCAGAGGTGGCGCGGAAGGCTGTGGGGAAGCGTTCATGGCTGTTCAGAGCATCCGTGGTGGCCGTGTAAGAGATCTGGGGGCAGGGAAGAACAGGGGAGGGAATCTGTTAGACAATGTGGCTACACAGACATGACTTGCACCCTGTACAACAGCTTTGGCTTTGTTTGAGTTGTAGAGGGTGTGTTGACTTAGGGCAAGGGTGGGGGCCTGGGGCCGGATGCGGCCCCCCCCCCCGGCTTGCCTGGATCCAGCCCCTGAGACTAAGGACTCCCCCCCAGCATTGGGGAGCCTATTCTTGCGCTCCAGCCCCCCTGCCGCCCTACCACAGGGTTGGAGCACACAAAAATCTATTAGCCTGGGCCCCTCTAGGCTTTGGTGTGTGAAGGGAATGTGGGGAGTGTCGAAAGCTGGGGGGGGGCAGGTCAGTGAGGGGTTTTTTTATTTAGTTTTTTGCCCCCGGCTGATTTTTCTGTGGGTCAGTGGCCCAAAAATGGTTCTGCCCCCACTTTAGCGACTGGCTTTCTCTGAATTGTCACCTTAATGCTGTCCCACTGCACAGATTAGGGGCTGGTCTACACAGGGCTGGCCTCACCATGAGGCGAACTGAGGCGGCCGCCTCAGGTGCCAGACTGAGAGGGCCCCACTAGGACCCAGAGTGTAGAAACTTGTGTCTGCTGCTGGTGCAGATGTGTTCTCTCTGCTCTAAATGCACAGAGATGGGGGAGTGCTGTGCTGGAGGAAGAAGGGCAGAATTGAGACCTTTCAAAGTTTTGGCCCAAGCGAGGGAACATGGGGGCGTCATTTGAGCTCCCCACCTCAGGTGCCAAAATGTTGTGGGCCGGCCCTGGGTCTACGCTACAGAACTAGAGCGTGTCCGAGTTCCAGGAAGTTCAGGAGATGCCCAAGAGAGGAGACCAGCCAGTTGCGTCTTGGGCACGCCTCACTGGGAGGTTTGAGCATGCTGAAGCCACTGGGGGCCACTGCTCTCCCTTCCAACCAACACCCAGGGGAAATGTTCAGGCAGTCGTTAGGGAGGCAAGCCCTGGAAGACTTGTCCTGCCCTAGTATGGGTGCCTATGTACCTGTGGCATGAGGAAGAGGCTCAATATGTGGGCCACCGTGACAACTGCTTGTGAGGAGTCTGGGCCGATGACAGCCAGCACCCGTGGGAGGTAGTGAGTGTAGTTACTGTGCAGTGGCACCACAGCGTGCTGGTTGGAGAGGAAATACAAGACGGGGTGAATGGAGTTGGTGAAGTAACAGACGTCTACCATCTCGTAGCCTAGGGAGACACCAGGCAGCAGGGTACTGGAATTGTTGATCTGTTCCACTGCGAACCTCATGGCCCGGAGGTAGCTGTAGCCTGCAATCTTCAGCTTGTACCTAGGCAGGGCGTAAAACAATGAGCGGTGGGTGCAAGAGCGCATCCGAGGCAAGACCACGTCTGGCTCTGAGTTTCTGCAGAGCTTCAAAGAGGGCCAAAATACCCTCTCCCCCCTTAGTGTAGTCTTAGGTCCCTGGGCCCAACTCTCTACGTGCTGAGCACGAGGAACTCTCCCTTGCTTCAGGACTGGGGCCCAAATTCTGCCCTGAATATAGCGCTCCTGGGAGACCAGGAAGTCCGTTGGAGCCAGGAGCATAATGGGCCCGAATTACGGGAAGCAACGTGGTGTTTTGGACAGAGCACTGGACTGAGAATAAAGGGACATGGATCCCATTCCCCTCTCTGGGCCTCGGTTTCCATTTGTCACATGGGGATAGGGATCATTACATCCCTTCCTAAATGCTGTGAGATCTACTGATGAAAAGTTCTATATGAGCGCAAGGGGGTTTGAACCACCACCCCTCAGCACAGGCCTCTACCGGTGGAACTCCGGGAGTAACGTCCTCCGTTAGTATAGTAGCCTGCTATCTGAAAGTGGGGAGAGATGATACGCTCTGCTAGTTCCTTATGATTGCAACTAGAGACAAGATTATAACAGTGTTTTCCTCCACCATCTGGGCCAAGATTAGCATCTGGTTAAGATCACGGGAACCGGGACTTCTGGATGAGCCACGCTGCTGACTGCAAATGTGTGACTTTGAGTGCTTATCCGATCTGGGCTTCATTCCCAGGATGGGTCGGAATGGTGTCCCTAGCCTCTGTTTCTCTGGAAATGGGTGACAGGGGAGGGATCCTGTGAGGATTCCCTGTTGTGATCCCTCCCTCTGGGGCTTCTGGCATTGGCCACTGTCAGGAGACAGGATACTGAGCTAGATGGACCAGGTCTGGCTGTTCTGTTCTGTTCTTATGTTATTCATTTAAACGATCAAACAGCTGATCAGTTTTTGTGTCATTTGCAGCATTTGCTGTGCCCCTGAGATATTTTAATACTGATTGGGACACTTTCAAATGTGGGTGGTTCATTTTGGGCACCTAATGGCCTCCTCAGCTGATAGGCTTTTATGAGAGCTGGGAGTTCTCTGTCAGAAGTGGTGAGCTCCCACAGTTGCGATGGACTAAGGGCCTAGTTTAGGTGCCTGCAGTCCAGAACCAAGGCGTGAAAGTGAAATGGTTTGTCCCCGGTCGCACACAGAAAAGAAGAGTTAGGGGGGATTTGATAGAAGTCTTCGACTTCCTGAAGGGAGGTTCCAAAGGGAATGGAGAGAAGCTGTTCACAGTAGTGACAGATGGCAGAATGAGGAGCAATGGGCTCAAGTTGCAGTGGGGGAGGTCTAGGTTGGATATTAGGAAAAACTGTTTCCCTAGGAGGGTGGGGAAACACTGGGATGGGTTCCCTAGGAAGGAGGGGGGGATCTCCATCCCTAGAGGTTTTTAAGTCCCAGCTTGACAAAGCCCTGGCTGGGATGATTTAGTTGGGGTTGGTCCTGCTTTGAGTAGGGGGTTGGACTCAAAGACTCCCAGGGCTGGAAGAGACCTCAGGAGTCAAAGTCTGTGGCCGAGGGAGGAACAGAACCCAGGTTTACAAGACCCGGACAGATGCCTCAGCCCCAAACTGTTCCTGAGGAAGGGGGAGGAAGGAAGGAAACCCATGCGCCTCAAAACTATTTCATCAACCCCCAGCCCCGGTCCCCAACACCTGTTTCCAACTTACGCTTGACACGTGGGCACCACCGAATGGCTCAGATGGGGGCTGCTCATAGTTTCAGCATGCAGAGAGAAAAGGCCCCCGAGCAGGTAATCCCCAGGCAGATGGAAATCAGAATACTGCGTCTCTGAGCCCGCCATGGCCAGTACGGCACTAATGCACATAGCTGACGCCAGGGTGCTCCTCATGGCTCTACGGTGCCTTTCGAAGCAGCTGCTAGCGAGCACCCAGGGGTGGTTTCTTACCCAGGCTCGGCCAGTTGCTGGGTCTGCCAATCAGGTGCCTATTTTCACAAATTTCGGCTGACTTATTTCCATACATGTCAAGGGCCGGCCCAGATGGATTTGTGTGTGTTTACATTTTGCATGGACTATTGCATTGCCATGGGCAGGGCTGTGCATTGGATGGGCCACGCCTGGGCTGGAAGAGGAAATGCTTTTTAAGAGATGGTGGTCGTGAGGCTGGTGTTTGATTTCTGCTGAGCCCTGCACAGGCAGAGTCATCCATGATCCATCAGGCTTCCATCCATGGGGAGGCAGCAGGGCCTCGTTGCTAGGGTTACTGGCCTAGAGAGCTGGGTTCTGGTCTTCCTTTAGCCACTGGCCTGCTGCAGGATTCTGGCCAAGCTGAGTGAGCAAGGGTAGGCTGGGATTGACAAGCTGGAAGGCGTGGGTGTGTCTAGTCATTTTCCCGTCTCTGTGTAGTCAGTTTCCTCTGTTTCCAAGTACTACGTATATAATTTACAGTAGAAAAGCATGGTTCCAGAGCTCCAGGAGACCCAGGAGCAGGCGTGGGACCCAACGATTTATTTGTTTAAGGCAGGGGTGGGGAACTTCAGGCCCGGGGGCCGGATATGACTCTCAGCTTGCCTCGATCCGACCCCCAAGGCTCAGGGCTCCCCCCAGCATTGGGGAGCCTGTGCTGGCACTCCAGCCTCTCTACTGCCCCACTGCAGGGCTGGAGGACCCCAAATCTACTAGTCACGGGCTCTGCTGTGAGAGGCAAATGTGGGGAGTGTCCGTCCCCTTCTCAATCAGGGGCCGCTTCAGTGAGGGGGGTTGGGTTTTTTGGTTTGTCTGGTTTTGCTTCTCACTTGTGTGCAGCCCCTGACTGATTTTATTGTGGGTCAGTGGCTCTCAACCCTAAAAAGGTTCTCACCCCTGGCTTAAGGCCTACGTTTTCAGTAGTGACCAGAGATTTTCTCACAGCTAGGGTATGGCTAGACTACATGACTCCGTCGACGATCAAAATGGTCACCGCGCTGTGCCAATCAGCTGTTTGGCGGCACAGCGGGGCAGTCTGGATGCGCCGCGGTCAACAAGGGAAACCTTTGTCGACCGCCCACTGTGGCCTCGTCCAGACTGCCCTGCTGTGCCACTGTCAGCCAGTGGCCGGGGTAGCGAGTGGTCTGTGAGCCCTAACCCACGTCTTTGACTTCTAGGACAAAGGTCCCTTCGCAGCGGGCAGCCAGGGAGGCTGACGGGTGCCCCAAGGTGGTGCAGCGAGAACTAGTTACACCCGAGTCTTTGACTGTTAGGACAAAAGTCCCTTCGCAGCGGGTAGGGAAGCTGACGGGTGCCCCAAGAGGCTGCCCCGTGGCAGCAACATGACTCGACACTTAGCTCTTACCCCGACCGGCTATGATTCTTTTAATTGTGTCTTGTTCTGTTACAGCAACAGAAGGAGTCAGGTTAAAGCTTAAACAGTTACAGGTTTATTTAGAGAACCTTATAATCATACGGTTACAATGGCTATTGCTCTACTTCTTAACTGCTAGCAAATACAGGTCTTAAGTGGTTACAAAGGAAGGAGGGAAAACAAAACACACCAAAATAACGGTACCAAAATGACAACTTAGCCTTATAGAGCGCTAATGCTATATGTGCACAATGACAAAAGAAAAGGACACATACAGGTACAATTTTTACCCCATCTCTCGATTCCAGCATGTCAGGCCAGGATCGGTCACTCAATTCCTCGGAAAGACGAATACGAGGCTAGTCAATCACCTAGCCCGACCAGCAGGCAGCTGATGGATTGATACTCAGAGTGAGTGGGCTACTGGGCCCATCTTTATACCCGTGGGGTCAAGTATTCGCTTTCTTATCTATGGTGCCAAATTGTGCTGGTTCGTCTTTGTGACTCCAGTTCTTACAAGGGAGTTGTGAATGTAATTTACACTTGTAAGAGAGACAACTAACTTGGGAGTACTGGACATTCATTACTCAGCGGGAGATTCCGCTCCCTGGACGGTTGTGTGATCGTATCAACATAGGTGCCAGCCAAGGGCAGTTTCTGCAGTCTCTTGGTCAGCGACTAGCTTGATCACCCTCTTATCTATGTTTACAGTTATCCAGGGTCACGATGAGCCAGCATATCCGGGCCTTCTGTCAAGGCATCAAAGACTATGCTGCTTTTTATTGCCCCCTGTGCCCTGTGTGCTCAAGGCACCTCAGAGGGGCAAGCAAGATGGATGTGACAGGGGAAGGGGGGGGGGGGCTCTGTCTGGCTACAGCCGCCAAACAGCTGATCGGCTCAGCTCAGCGGCCATTTTGATCTAAATGAAGCGGCAATTATGTCTATGTCTAGTAAACTCATCTACATGGCTCAGTCGACAGAGCCATGTAGTCTAGACATACCTTCAGAGGCAACTTTTAAAGGGGCCTGATTTTCAGAACACTCTGAGAAAGGCCACTTGAAAATCTTAATGCTGGTTCCCTCCACTTCAGGCACCCCGCCACCACCTGTCACTTTCCAAAGCTTGGGCTGAATTGTGATGGTATCACTTTAAATACGGCGGGCGGGGGGGGGGGCGCCTCATGGGGTGGGGGATCTGGCTAAAAATTAGGATCTCTGGATCAGTGGCTCTGTATAGGACTCTGTGCACAGGGTGGGCAGGTCAACCACAGCTCTTGAAAGCCGCTCTTGTGAGCAGTGGCCGGAGATGTTTCTTGGCAGGCCAGCGTGGCAGGTTCACCATTGGGCCTGGGGTCATCTGGCTCATGGAATTAACTAGATTCCTGTCTTCAGGGAAGAACGAGCAACCTGAGCTATCATGGGGTAAAGGGGGAGGGAAGGGGAGTGTCCTCCCTGAATCTGGTTTCTCAAGGCCATGATAACTTGCCACAATATCTGGTCTTCTTTCACACACACCCTGCTAATTCTTCCTCTCCATATGCCGGCCTGTCAGTGCTGCGGCCGCCAGCTTCACGCAGGCAATTCACCCTGCAAGCAGACGCAGCACCAATTCGCCGTGGAAGGGAATTGATTTAAATTCATCCTGCGCATGAAGAGAAAGAGCAGGAGCTTAATCCCCGCTAGAAGGCTGGGGTGAGATTTGCGCTTCACTAGCAAATGCCTGTGGCTCCTGCATAATTGTGCCCCTATTGTATAGGGCCATCTCGGAGTGTGTGTATCTGGTAGCACTCCGAGGCCTCCCGTTAGGATCCGGGCCCCATTGTGCTAGGTCCTGGACAAAGATAGAGGAAGATTTAATTATGTAAAGTGTGTGATTTCCTGTGTTCTAGGGAACAGGGCCCCGGATCTACCGTGAAAGAAATGGGAGGCAGTGTGGTCTAGCAGCTACAGCATGGATCAGAGGCAAGGGGAGTGAGGATTCTATTCCTAGCCCTCTGTCCTTGACTTCCTGCATGACCTTGGGCATCTTTCTGTTCCGGTCTGTGCCTCAGTGTCCCGCACCGATAAGATGGTGATACTGACCTTCTTTGTACAGCACTTTGAGACACAAGTGCCTAGTAGGGTTGCAAGATACTTTCACAAAAAATACCGAATATGACGGGAAAAAAATTGGTTGAGCAAAAAATAGGGGACCAAAGTTGTTGAGACAAAAAAAAGGGGGTCACTGTGCCTTTAAATCCCCACTCCGCC
>JANRFK010003894.1:17422967-17446539 GCA_030068395.1 Apalone spinifera | reverse complement strand
GTCTATAAGGTGCCACAGGACTCCCCGCCACCTGTTCATAGAGCAGCGTTGATCAGCCAGAAAGCTAACACACCATCAACAGGATACAGACTACAGTCTTGTGTAGACAACGGCATTCAAATTATTACTAAGAAGAAATCAATCAAATAGAACCCCAGCGCCTTAGAATGAGAGTATGAAAATGCTCGTTCCATTCACTGCTTTTGGAGGTGGAGATTCGCCATTACAGATTATGCAAGCTCAGTGTTTGTAGAGGGAAGGCAGAGTTAATGGGCAAACCGGATTAAACAAGATTTTACTCACAATTACTTCCGCCAGTTGGGCGGCAGACATGGCAAAAAGGTTCTTGGCGGCAGTTTCTAATACTGGACAGAGACATTCATGTATCGCTGGGAAGGAGCAAAACAAAACCCAGTTGTTTTTCCACACACCTCCGTCACTACCATGACAATCTATTGGGCCAAGAGCGTGGGTAGCAGATGACAGTGGCTCAGATTGTATCCACACAGCGTTGCATGCAAGCAGCCTCTTTGGTTTGGTTTGGATGCATGGGATTTGCACCATTTGATTCTATAAGTGCAGGTTCTTTTGACCCAACAAAGTGGAACTGTAGCTAAGCTGAGGCATTTCACTGGCTTCCTAACTGGGGCAAGGTTGCTTGAAGCAGGTCTGAGTTTGCCACTAAAAACAAACCCAGGTGCTTTCTTGCATGACAGCAGCAGTGAGTCAAAAGAACCCTGCTTATTTCACCCTTATCCTAGGAAATTCCAAGAGGGTCATTCCATGCTTGAAGGCTTTGGGTCTTTGTACCTCAAACACAGGCGAGCTTTAAAAGCCGGGTTACCTCACAACCCAGACTCCGGCCCATGCAGGTGGAAAAGAATGGGACAAATGAGGGAAACGACACGCAGGGCAACAAGAAGTTGGATCAGACCTGCCCAGCACTATGGCTCCTAGTTCTCCCAAGTTTAATAAGGAATGAGGGGATGGAGCAGGCGGGGATTCTGTAGTGAGCACATGAGGGAAGAGCTGTTGCCAGCACAGTGGAAGGCACGAGGAGGACAGCTGAGAGGCAGGGAAAAGCTGGGAGGACAGAGCGACCCGAGACAGTAGCACTAAGGGTAGGTCAACCCTGCCATTAAAAAACAGCACTTGGCCACTCAGATCAGGTAAAAGACTGTTTAATTCTACTGTAGACATTCGGGTCTGGCCTGGAGTCCAGCTTGAGGAGATGGGCTCCCTGTGAGGAGATGGGGCTGCAGCTTGAGCCCCAGTGTCCACGCTGAAGTTAAACAGCCCCTTAGCCCAAGCCTGCGGGCCAGGCACAGAGATCCAACTACAGTGTAGACAGTGCAGACGGCAGGGGTGTGAATTGCAGCACACACCGTTTTGTGCTGAAACGGCCCCATGTTGACTCTGCTGGCACAAACTAGTTCATATGAACATGGTCCCATTAGAAATGGCCCTATGCTCACACAAATTGGGTCTCTCTCAGCACAAGCTACAGCACAAAAATTAACGTGCAATTACAGCATAAAAGCTTCAGTGGACAAACTACAACGTGGACAAACACTGAAAGCAGAATTAGAGGAAGAAAATTTATTCTCACCGGCAGCTTTATGCAAACTTACCTCCCAAGCCTCTATAAAATAGAGTAGTTCCAGGTACCAATCACACAAATGTTTGTATTTACTGGATATATTACTGATTTCTTTTAAATATGCAAAACTTTGTTGCTATTGTTCTATTAATCTGGTCTAACATTACTTCTGTATAATGTTACATAGTGATAAAATAAGAATCCCAAATGTGTTTCTTTGAATGAAATACTTTATTTGAATACGGTGACTCCTTCCACCTTACGCAGTTAGAACCAAGACTTGCTGGGATCAGCCATTAACAAACCTCTGCTTCAAGAGTTACCTTGTAAAGAAGCACACAAGTCTATGTAACTCAGTTAAGGTCACAGCTTAGCTCATGATTCAGCATTTGAGATTTGCAATAAGTGGAGGTGTCCAGTAATTGACCTGAAAGCTAAAAAACTAGCCAAGATACAGTAGAAGTCAACATGTAAGATGACTGTACATCTCAGACAACTAACATCAGTACTGTCAATCATCTACAGCGTCACCATTCTGGCTATAGAACGGTCAACCGTAACAGCTTGCTATTGACGTAACATTCTAAATTAGAACTTAAATTAGACAGTCCACTCGGGACATGGAAAGTTGGATACAAAATCTTAGGGGAAAGGTCCAGTGAAAACCTACCAATAGGACTGCAGTAGCATTTGCAATGTAGAGAGCAGTTTTGTGCCTCCGACCTGGCATAGGCTGTACATGGACGTAAGCCAAGATGCTTGCTGCACACCGGGCAAAAGAGACTCAACACTGAACAGCTCTCTGAGCAGCTGATAAGATTCCTGCTGCTGCCACACACCTGTTACTAAGATGATGATCCTTCTCCAAAGAGGGGATGCTCTCTGGATCCATTCAGGTAGCCACACAAGGGAGGGAGGAGCCAGTCCAACTAGCCAGCTGCCACTTTGCTAGTGAATCCCAGACCTAAAAGGCTTAATGCTGTTGCCTTGGTGTTACACAGTTAGTGGCTGCGCTAATGTGAAACATGTGGCTAGTGCCGAACACATTTGGAAACCAGAGGGTTTAGCAGCAAAGCCACAAAGAACGCACAGTAACAGCATCCCCTCAGTGCTATATGCAAAGCAGAGCTACCATCACAACGCTATTCAAACTAAAACCTCAGCCAAACCAAAGCCTCTGATCTGCACCCCAAGGAACTCTGGGAAAATGCGCAGCTAGAGTCCAACCATGTAACTCTGTGGATCAATTCAAGGCAGCGTTCACGTGCATTTCCCCCCCGCCGCATGGCACAGGAATTCTTAACCAACAAGCAATCGAAACACCGAGCTTAACGAGCACGATTTGTAACGTGGCCCAGGCGTTAACAGAAAACAAGTGTTTGGAAAAGAACACAGCTCTGAACATAAGCCCATCCTGCTAATGCCATTATCTGCTCCAGTACAATTCCTATCTCGCTTGCTTAAATTATTTCAGGAAACTCTTCTCGGGGGGGGAAAGCAAGATCTGTCCCAGTTATGGTGGCGAGGGGCCTGGGTGTTCCAGCCTGCACTTAGAAAAGGATGGGCCAAGTTGGAAGACAAGGGCTCTGCCAAGTCTCAACTCAGCAGCTCTGTTTTCATGCATTACTTCCCCAAATGCATCTTCCCTCTCAACTCTCCTTGCAGAAGTAGGTGATGCCTTGTATGAGCACCCGTGTCTGGTGGTAGAGCATAGGGCCCATCCACACGAACACTTAACTGGGATGCAAATCTACCGTGCATTACAAGTTCCCTAATGAGCTTAGATCTGCCCCACTTGGAGAAGATTAAAGCACAGGAAGGAATTACTAGCAGGCAGCAGCAAGACACTTTGTGCCCAGCAGGCTTGCGTGGGGTAGGTTTACACCGCAGCTCACGGCAAAATAAGTATTCATATGGCCCAGCCCTTTGCGTTCCTTCTCCAGTGGCAGATTTGCTCCACAACTGCAGCTGGAGGAAAAACACAACTATGCATGGACCAATGCAGGGGGAGAAATGGACAAGAACATCTCCAAAGGCACGTCCCGCTACGATTTGATGGGACTTGGCAGGCAAGCGGGGTGGATTTGTTTAGCACGGATCAGAAGGAACCCCAATGATTTTCATTCTTTCCTGAACGTTTCTCCTCTACCGCCCCTCAGGCCTGTGGTTCTTGCTGCTGCATTCCTGTTCTAGGAGTCTCTGGCTTCCTTGGTGCGCAGCCTCCTCCTGCCACAGGACTGTGACCACACCGCCACCTACAGCAGAATCCTGCCCTGGGCTAACCCTCTACGTCAGGACGGAGAAATCACAAGGCCAGCTCTTGTTGCTGGGTAACAGTCTGTTAAACGTTTCTTTGAAAGGCTTTAAATACTCAGCTGCTGTGCTCTCGACAGAAGAAGGGCCGCGCTGCTCTGCGTTCGGAGGCAGCAGCAAGGCAGCGTTCTCCCGGCATGCAAGGCACTGAGCTGCGATCACTGCATGTAGGCATACTTCCAGTCTCCGAGGGGCACGTGGGTCTCCTTGATGGTCTGGGGAGACGTCCAGCGCAGGAGGTAGTGAGGACTGCCGGGTTTGTCGTTGGTTCCTGTTGGAAAGCCAGGAAAGGCTCTTAGGAGTCATTCCCCAGTAGGGAGCGGACTCTAGTGTTCGCCCTGCAGAAGGATCTGTAGAGATCTCCCCGTACCACAGTTGAGAGGACAGTGGCCCAGCACAGAAGCGGCTGGTGCAGTGCCACGGAGCCAGGAGTAAAACTCAGGCCTGTTTATGTCCCACATCTAGCTCTAGTAAACCAGCCTCTTGTGTACAGATCAGCTGACAGCTATTCCCCTCTCACGTGCCCCAGCAGGGGGCACTCTCACCTGAGGCACGGGAGCCGCCAAACGGCTGCTGGGCCACGACCGCGCCGGTTGACTTATCGTTAATGTAGAAGTTGCCGGCGGCGTTCCTCAGAATGTCCCTGGCTTCCTGGATGACGCTCCTAGGAGAGAGGAGGGAGTGGTGACCCAGCGGAGGGTGCCACACTCAGGGCATCGTTCTTTCGAGCAGCCAGGGGCCTGCTAACCTCAGGTAGTGTGCGAGGAAACACAGGCTGGGACCACCAGCCAGCACCAACCCCTACCCCAGCAAAGCAAAGCAACCCACCCATCCAGTTTCGCTCTGCCCTAGAAGATCCAGCATCCCCACCACTCTGTGGGGCCCAGTCAATCCTGGGACCTTGCGGTGAAGCTGGTGACAAACCTGGTCAGCTCTTAGCCACCGCTGCCCTCGGCTGGGCTCAGCGCCAGATGTGAAATGAGTTATTGCTCCAAACACATCTCCTAGGCCAGTGTTTCTCAACCAGTGGGACGAGTATCCTTAGGGGTACTCGAGAGAGGTCTGGGGGGGTACCTCAACAACTGAAATTTGGAGAAAATGGAATTTTTGGTTTCAGTTTTACAGCACTTTATTATTTTTGTTCTTTTTACACCCAAAAATGTCATCACCTGCCCGGCTATGATACATTTATTTGAACAACTTTGTTGCACTGGTAGAAAAAAAATGTTGTGTGTCTGAAAACTGTAGGTACTGAGGGGTACTTTTTTTTTTTTTTTTTTTTTTTTTTTTATAAAAGGGGGGTCCCTTTATGAAAAGAAAAGAAAGAAAGAAAAAAAAAAACCCAACACTGTCCTAGGCCACTGAGCCTCAGAGAGCTGCCCCACTTAAAGCTCACGCCCTCTGACAGCCGTGGGGCAGTGCTAACCAGCCGGCAGAATATAGGAGCATCGTCTTGAGGGGAAATCCCTTCAGATTTGAACAGCAACAATCCCCGTGAACTACACTTCAGAGTCTCTTGGGGATAAGGGGCTCAGACAAGACGCCTTCCTGCCCTAACTCGCTAGGAGGCCTCCGCCGTGCAAAGCTCTACCCCAGAAGGGGGAAGCAGCCCTCGGCCCAGGATTTCCTTCTATCAGACCGTGATGTAAATGTGCTGGCTCCGCAGGACAGGAGCCGGCAGGTTAAGTGATTCTCCCCCAGTGCATACGGGAAAGCAGGAGAGCAGAGCGCCAGCTGTTCGGGTGAGAATTCAGGCACTTACTTCTCCTGGGCAAACACTGCCCCTGTGAGGCCGTAGGGGGAGGTGGTGTCTATGAGTTGCAGGATTTCCTTGTACTGCTTTTCGGGATAGACGTACACAGTCAGGACGGGGCCAAAGATTTCCTGCAAAGCCAAAGAAAGGCCGTCAGGGCCGGAGCCGCCAAGGCGGCGCACCTGCGAGCGTGGCCCACAAATGCCGCCTGCGATGGACAGCAGCGCCGGCTGCGCCAACCAACAGCAGGTGCGAAACGGGAGCAGTGACGGGCACTGTGAAAGCAGGACGACAATCGGCTTCCGCAGAGCACCATCCCCCAGCCCATCATGGCTACTCAAGTGTAGCATGAGTGGGGCAGGCCGTTCCCAGCAGGGGGCCTTCACTGCGATCCAAGGTGTGCAGGGCCCTGTACTTGGGCCAGACTCCTCAACACCTCCCCCCGCCACCTCCACATCCTTCCCTGCCTGGATGAATGCCTGTTAGAGACATTCCCTTACACGCTTCCATCCCCGTTAGTCCTGAGCGGAGGATCAGAGCTATTCTGGTTCAGGAAAGAATTACAGGATTGCATGGGAAGCAGAGGATAAAGAAAAGAAACCACTGCACATGCGGTACAGGGCTGGGATGTGACTCCACAACAATCAGACACACAACTAGCCTGTAGCAGCCAACTCAGGCTTGCAGGGCTCCGGCTGTGGGATTCTTTCATTGCTGTGGATACACCTCAGCTTGGACTGGACTCTGGGTTCTAGGAACCTCTGGACAGTCCCAGAGCTCGGGGTCCATCTGAGGCAAGTCAGCTGGCTCATGCCAGCCGCGGCTCTTTCTTCGTTGTGTGGGAATACCCCGAAAGGCCCTCCGGGGAGCTCCTGCTTCTCTGGTTAGTGGCAGCGTGTGGGAAAGAGCTGCAGAGCATAAGAAGCGCCAGCCCTACACCTGCCCCCACACAACAGGTGGGGAGTGGGCTGAAGCAAAGGATGCTGGGAGGAGGCTGCTGCTTCTCCTTCACTTCTATGGGCTGTAGTTTTAGGAGCGTTTGAGGAGCTGCCCGGGTGGCCTTAACCACAGACCCAGCCTTCGGGCTCTTTATTTGCTGGGTAACTGGTTTCCGTCCATCTCTGGGCTGAGCCGAGAGGAGCGGTAGGAGGACATGAAACTAGGTATCAGGAAGGGCTTCCTAGCATACACCGCAGACCCCTCCCCAGAACCTGTGGCTGCCCCATCACTAAGCTAAGGCAGTAGGAAAGACCTTGTGGGGGACAATCCTGCAAGACTGCAGCCGTGGGCTCCTATTTAGCTGCATGCTCACGCCTCCCAGAGCCTGCACTGCTCTGAGGCATTGGGAACACCCCCAGGCCCACGGGAGGACAATCTAGACAGGAGGCAGCACTACTCGCACCGAGGAGTGGTGCAGTTCACTCATTAAGGGGAGGCTGCCCTACAGCGGGGGGTCAGCAACCTTTTCAAACCCAAGAGCCAAACTGCATCAACATTCAGAACTAGTGGTCAGCAAAGAGCCATCTCAGAACAGCCATTTGCATGGCTGAAAATATGCAACTTCATATTATTGGTAACTGACAGGATGATTAAAGCTAGCATAAATGCTAGCGCTGATTAGGCCACAATTGGAGTCCTGTGTCCAGTTCTGGGCACCACATTTCAAGGAAGATGGAGAAATTGGAGGAGACGGTCCAGAGAAGAGCAACAAGAATGATTAAAGGTCTAGAGAACATGAGCTATGAGGGAAGACTGAAAGAACTGGGCTTGTTTAGTTTGGAAAGGAGAAGACTGAGAGGGGACATGATAGCGGTTTTCAAGTATCTAAAAGGGTGTCACAAGGAGGAGGGAGAAAAATTGTTGTCCTATCTTCAGAGGCCAAGGAGAAGCAGCAATGGGCTTTAACTGCCTGCAGAAAGGGAGGTTTAGGTTGGACATTCGGAAAAAATACCTAACTGTCAGAGTGGTTAAACACTGGAATAAGTTGCCTAAAGAGGTTGTGGAATCTCCATCTCTGAAGATATTTATGAGCAGGTTAGATAGACGGCTATCTGGGATGATCTAGACAGTACTGGGTCCTGCCATGATGGCAGGGGACTGGCCTCGATGACCTCTCAAGGTCCCTTCCAGTTCTAATGTTCTATGATTCTACGAAACGCAACATTTAACGGGACTTCTGCTGCTGCATCTTTCCGCACATTTCTTTGAAGTTTACCTCATAACTGGTCAAATTCAGGTTCACAGGTGCATTCAAGCTCCACGAGTAATTACGGGGTTTTAAATTTTTGAATTCATTTTTCATTTTAATTTAAAAAGTTGCATGTATTTTGGGAATGACAAAAGAACCATATCTGGTTCCACATAGGGATGTTAAATGTAGATGAATTCATGGAGCCTGGGGTCGGCGGGGAGTTCCCAGCTGGCCCCAGGCTCCACGCAGCACTGCCGCTTTGAAGCACCCCCTCCTCTCCTCTTTCTGATAGAGGCAGCAAGGCGGGGAGGGTAGAGGGAAGTGACTAGTCGACTAGTGCGTCAACTATCCGATAAGCGTTTGCTTATCGGACAGTCGACTAGTCGTTCACATCCCTAGTTCCACACTGAGCCACGTTTGGCTCAAGAGCCATCGGTTCCAGAATCTCTGGCTTACATGACCGAGGTTTTCCTCTCTCAAAAGATATTCCTGCCATGGATATTCCTCCTGCTCTTCTCGCCGTCAGGTCAACCAAGGCAGGAGAGACAAGGGCCTCGCCAGCCAGTCTGGGGCACTCACCTCCTCCATGATGGGGTCCTTCGGGTCTTTGCTCTCCACGATACATGGCTGGATAAAATACCCCACGGCGTCATCGCACGTCCCCCCTGCCAGGATGCTGAGGTTGGGCGATGTCTTGGCATGCTGGATCCACTTCTTAATGCGGGCAAAAGACTGAAAACCACAGCGCGAGGAGGCGGCTGAGAGGCGGCCCTGCCGGTCAGCGACACCAGCCATGGGGCGGACTCACTTCCTCCCTCCCTTGCGCCCTAGAATGGCCGCAGGATGAACGAGCGGCAGGCGAGGACCTAGGCAGCACTGGGTCCGTACCTCGCTACGAGTCCCTGGCTTTGCTTCCGGGAAGATGCCCCATGAGCATCCCTGTACTTAGAATCTTAGGCCCTTTTGGCCAAGATCATGACGACTGTCACTGGGACAGGCAGCCTCAGCCCGGGGCCCCTGCTGTCAGGCAGGAGGGTCCAGACTTGGCAAGGAACCCACTTGGCACACTGCAGCTGGCCTGGGAGACACGGGCCCAGGAAGGTGGAGCATGGCAGGCTGGGACCTGGAGCATGCCCGGCCACGTCTCTGCATTACAGACGAGTAACTGCAGTCTCAGACGGGACACGTCCTGGCCAGGCCAGGGGCAAGGACAGAGTAGGGAGATGGACTCTTGCCCCAGGAGAGGGCAGGGGGGAGCAGGCACAGCCAGGGGCAGGCCCTGTGCGCACAGGCCCCTTCCTTGCCGTGGTGATGGAAGAGAGAGAGCTGCAGCCAAAAAGTCACCTGTCTGGCCAGCTGGCTGCTCACCAATGAGTGACGCACATTCAGGCAGCATCTCCCAGCTCAGCTACATCTGGAACAAGGGAAGGGGAGGACGCGCCGCACCTGACGAGGCCCAGGGCAAGGGAGACTCAATACCTGGGCGGGTCTGGCTGGCTTGGGGAAGCAGCAGGAAAGCTGGCTCAGATCAGAATTAGGCAAGCCAAAGGGGATCAACGGCCCGTAGATGAGACGGCCCGTCTGCAAACCACCGTGCTTGCCACAGTCGCCCCACTGCAGCCAGGGCCCCCCGGGAGGGACTGGAGCACTCAGCCAGCTGAGTCACTGCGGAAGGGGACTGATCTTTTACCTTGTCATCGATCACCGCCGAGAAAAAGGTCCCGAAATCCTGAGCCGGCTGCGGAAGGAAGAAGAGGAGCCGGTGACAAGGGCGAGCAGGCTGCTTCGCCCCACCGCCTGCCTCCGAGCGCCAGGCAGGTAGCTCAGAAGGCAAGAGGAGGAAGAAAGAGAATCTCAATCCCCCGGGCGACACTGTCCCCTCGTTAATATCGCGCGTCCCCACACCCCTAAGAGGGAGCAGCCGGCCTTTTTCAATTATGTGGCGGCGTTAACAGTTCCTTACAATCGGGGCTCCGCAGCGCTGGCTACAAGTTAATTTCTAATCACTAAAAAGATGAGGGGGGAAGAACCAGTGGATAAAAAGCTCGGTTCAATAGGAATTAGTAGCCAGCTTCTGCAGCCTCTAATCCCATCAGCCACCCGCTGAGCCGCAAAGCCCTTCAGCAGCCCAGCAGTTCCACTCACGTCTCCCACTTTGATCTTCCCGTGCTCCTCCAGCAGTTTCGCTTTGATCTGGGGCCACAGCGCGTCGGGGGCGTAGAGGCGGGAGCAGGCCGAGCATTTCTGGCCCCCGTACTCGAAGGCCGAGCGCAGGGTCCCGCTCACCACACTGGGCACGTCGGCCGAGCTGTGCACGAAGTGGAAGTTCTTCCCGCCGCACTCTGAGGGGAGACCCGGAGCGACCCACCCCGCGCTAAAGGGAGCTGGCGGCGTACAGCCGGGCCCAGGCGCCCCTCTACTTGATGGAGAGTCCCGCTCAATGCTGGAGCCGTGGGGCAGCAGCAACCGGGCCAGCCGGCTACCCAGCTTGTGGGGATGCAGGGCTGACTAAGCCAGGGCACATGGGAGCAATAAACAACGTGGGAGCCACCTGCCCGGCTCTTCCCCAGCAGCTCCCGCCCAGTGCGGCCCTGTGAGGTGGGTCAGAATCATCATGTCCACGTTACATCGGGGGAAACTGAGGCACGGCGAGGGGAAGTGACTCACCCAAGGTCATTGGCGGACAGGGCCGGCCTTACCACAAGGCGAACTGAGGCGTCCGCCTAAGGTGCCAGACTGTAGGGGGCACCACTAGGACCCAGAGAATTGAGACCTTTCAAAGTTTTGGCCCAAGCGAGGGGGCGTCGTTTGAGCTCCCCACCTCAGGTGCCAACATGTTGTGGGCCAGCCTTGTTGGCGGAACCGGAGTTTGAACCCTGCTCCCTTAGTCCTAGCCATCCCTCCAGCCTTGTTCACCCCGGCTCTTCCCCCCTTGGTACAGAGCAAAGGGCCCATCGGCAGGTGGCAAGCAATGGGTTTATGTGAGAGGACAGCATCTGCTGTAGGCTCCTGTGAGCGAGCCGAGAAGGGAACATGGAGGAGCGTCCCCGGCCTTACGCAATCATCCACCCAAAGAGCTGCAACAGCTCCAGTCAGCCCTAGGCACCCTCATGCTCTGCCCCAGAGAGCGCTTGCAGCCCCACAACCCCCGGCCTCAGCTCTCCACTCAGCTCCTCACGCATGTCCCGCCCGAGGGGCCGCTGCTGGTTGTGCCCCACTCCAAGCTGAGGCCGGGCTGTGCCAGGCGCTAGTGGCTCTTTCCAGCATAGCAGCAGGATCCCTCAATACGTGGGCCCATGAGCCCCGCAAGGGCCGGGTGTGCCCTGTCAGAGCGACTCGGGGGATACTGGAGCACAGCTCGGCTGTAGCTCACCCGTCTGGGGCAGGAAAACATCCCTGGGGTGCCAAATGCAGGAGCCATCTGAGTCAGCTTTGGATCTTTAGGCCGCGTGTCCATGAAACCACACGCCCTGAAAGAGCTCAGGAGTCCTAACTCAACTCCCGGTTGCCCGCACTGGAGCTGGCTCCTTCCCACGTCTGCCTCCGGGCACCTGGTGTATTTCAAGTGCAAGTGCTTGGTGGGATACAGCACTGATACAGCACTGCCAGGCTCAGCAGCAGCTCAAGTCCTGCCAAGGAGCTCCCCTGCAGCCGTCCCCGCGAGCTAGGCCAGGCATTACCTCCGGCCAGGCGCGGGAAGGTGTGGTACCGGTCCAGGTTCTCCGACGCCTGCTTCCAAAGGCGCTTGAAGGTTCTGGAAGGCAGGAGGAGGCGAGTGAGACTCTGGCACCATGCTGGACGGAGAATCTGTAGAGCGGGGGAGGCAGGCTCCAGCTCTCAGGACCCTCAAGGCTCGGGGCGATTCTGAACCCAAAACCCCAGACCCATGAGCTGCAGAAACGCCACCTCCCCATTCCAGCCAAGGGGCCTGATCCAACTCCACTGACGCCAAAGGAGACAACTCCCACTGACTTCAACAGGCTTTGAACCACCTGGCGAGCGGAGGGCAGACAACCTAAGAACCAGAGCCCAGGCAGAAGAGGACGGGCAGAGCTGGACGGACAGAGGGGGGAGAGAAGAAAGGGGCATGGAAGAAAATAAAGGAGAAAGAGTGAGTGTGGCAGGAGCTTCCAGGCTTCTTTTTCTTCTTCTTCTTCTTTCCCTCCTTTTTGGTTCAGACTGTGACAAACCCCTGAGCTGCAAAACAATAAAAATGCTAATACACTCCCACCAGGAGAGAGAGCCGCTAATACTAATTTATGAGCTTCCCACCTTTAAAGCCCAATGCTCATCAGACCATGTCATTCGGCCGGTTAGCGGGGGACCCGGATTTTAATAGTCTGTCATCTTTGGGAGCGGCGCTCTGGGCAGGGCGAGCAGAGCCCTTCGAGGGAATAACTTACCCTGAAGCGCTGGGAGACGAGCGTGTGTTTGCCAATCTACATGGACAAAGGGGAGCGCCGGCTCGAAACGCCCTTTATCAGGACGTGGAGGCCTTCAACGTGGCTACTTCACATCCCTTTTAATGCTCCTCAGCCGGGCGAGTGTCAAAACCAGCCCTTCCCTCAGCAGGGCGTCTCGACCTTTCCCCTTGCGAAGGCTCCCCACAACATGCTATAAAAACCTCCAGGGACAGAGAGGTGGATTCAGGCTTCCAGGCTGGGTTGGGATCCTGGGGCACAGGTGTAGTTGGAATTCAGTTTTGGGGGAGACAAAGGCTGATGGGGCTCGGGGCCAGCTCCTCACAGCATGGTCCAGGTGGGGAGTGCCACTTCCACCCCTTTCCCCTCAGCGAGCCACCCAGCCTGTCTGGGTGAGGGGGAGAAGCAACCAAAAAAATAGAGTTGAAAGGGGAGACTTAGCTCAGAAAGTTTGAAAACACTCAGGGGTTAGGGGCCGGGGGCAGTGAGGGGTGTAGCTCAGGTTGCAGGGAGAAGGTTCGCCAGCGGCTGGGTGCCAGGAGGGCTCCGGCTCCAGGGGCTGCTTTCCAGGAGCTACACCAACCCCAGAGTCAGGTCTCCCCCACCTGGCGGCTCTTACCTGCATGACTCCCAGCTGCGTGGCTGGGGAGAGGGGAAGGCAACACTGTGGGGGGAAAACTATCGATACGCCAAGGCTCTCAGTTTGTTGCCTGGACTAGGTTAGGCCCTGATCCTGCTTGCAGGCCATTCACCAGTCCCGGCACCTGCCACCGGAGCTGGTCTTAAGGGCAGGAGAGCCGGGCGGTTTCCCAGGGCCACCATTTTCAAGGAGCTGCCAACAGAGCCCGTCTTAGGGGCAGGCTGCGACCGCATTTCAGCTCGACTTCCCCCCAGGTTTCCATGGTTCCCCTCCTTGATAAATTTTTGTCCGGCGTATTTTTTTTTAAACCATCTGGCAACCCTACGGGCAAGCCGGGCAGTCACCCGGGGCCACCAATTGGTTAGGACCGGCCCTGCCTGCCCCACCTTAGCGGATGGTGCTGCAGCATCGGGGCCCTGCCCAGCCACCTCTCTGCCGCCCCGAGCCTCGCCCCACTTACGGCACGCTGCCCGTGAAGTTGAGCCCGCAGAAGTGCTCGGAGTGCGTGACCGTGTCTCCAAAGACAGGCCCGTCAGCCGGGACAAACTGAATGACATTGGGAGGGAGGCCGGCTTCCAGGAGGATCCTGTACACGGCGAAGCTCGACAGCATGGCGGTGTCACTGGGCTTCCACAGGACCACGTTTCCCTGGAGGAGGAACGAATAATGGCTCACAGAGAGCCCTAGGTGTAGAGTGGGGCCCCCCCTTAAGCACTGGCCCCAGGGCCCCCAAAAGCTGGTAGGGGCAGAGCAGCGAGAGGCAGCCGCAGGCCCAGGGGCTCCAGCCACGCTGGTGCGCGTGGGATATAAACCCACCCCCCGCCCGGGGCTTCAAGTTTAATGCTGAACTTAGCGGAAGCCTCAAGACTTTGTCCCACTCAGGTTGAAACCAGGCAGTTGCTACAACCACGGTCTCCGGCACCGTCCCTCGGCAGCTCGCAAGTCAGCCGAGCGTGGCTCCGTAGGGGCCAGCTCCATGGTACACATAGGGGGACAGGGGCACGGAGAAGATAAGGAACGTGTCCAAGGTGCAGAGCGAGCTGCGGTGCATCTGTGCCACATCAATTCACAGCTGGCATAACCGAGAGCAGCCCCTCAGCTGCTCTAATGTACGCTGATGGGCAGGGGCACGTGCAAATGTCCCAGGAGGAATCGGGGAGGCGGACCTTGCTCCCTGCCAATCCCATGTCAGGCAGATCTCAGCCAGGAGGGAATCTGAGTGATTATTTGAATTCTAGCACAGTGTTTCTTAAACTGTAGGCAGTCAGAGGTGTGCCGTGGAGAACAACTGAGTTCAAAATGGCCGCCCTTAAAGGGGCAGGTGATTTTTTTTTTTTGGGACTCAACAAAAAATCCCTGGTGCGCCTCATAAAAAAATTGTTTGGTGTTCCTCGCTCTTAAAAAGTTTAAGAAACACTGCACTAGCACCTCTCGCTTTCCCTCCCTTCTCCCCACCTCCTTTCTTTTTTAAACATCTCTGAGAGGCAACAGCGAACAACCACGCAAAGCTGGAACTCCAGGTCCACCCAGCTTCAGAGAGCTGCTGCCGTTTTATTGCTCTGACCCACCCCAGCTTCTGCCCTTCCTCCACCCCACGCAATCTAGGAGAACCCAGGTATATCCCTCCTCACGCCCCCAACCCCCCACTAGGTCAGGCTGCCAAGTCATAGTGCGCTGCACTTCCACGCTAAGAAATCCGATCTGCTCCCCCAAAGGCCATCGTGCAGGCCCGATCTGACCCCGGCGCCTGTGTAACACCGCCCGGCTGTGAAATCAGCAGCCTCATTAACAAGCCAATTTCACACTCTCTTAATGCAACCACTGCTCTACAGCAGGCGCTGATTAGGGTGCAGAGCACTTTCCATGGGCAGTGTTCAGCAAGAGCCTGGCACTAAGTCTACCCTCTTGGACTGCCCCCAATAAATGCCTGCTAAGGCAGAGTCTCGACCCCAGCCTCGTCAGGAATAGGTCTGTGGAGCCGGGCGCTCCGACTTACTGCCTCTGATCATAAACGAGCAAAGGGACGGCCAAAGGCAACCCATTTAAAACAGGTTCATTCGAGTTTTGCACCGTGCATAGCTAGCAAGTGGAACTCACTGCCACAGTATGTCATTGAGGCCAGGATCTTAGCTACATTTTTCCATTCTTCGCACAGAGAGATTCAAATAAAACTAAAAGGCGTATAAACCCTCATGCTTCAGGGCACAAGACAGTCACCAACTGATGGGGATCAGGAAGAAGCTTCCCCTATCGGCAGCCGATAACACATTGTCCCTTACAGCATTTCCTACCTCCTCCTACAAAGCGTCTGGTAACATCAGCGATGGGATACTGGAATGGGGTTTACTACAAGTACCTTGCTTTTTGCATTTCCTAGCACTGGGGTGCCTGAAATTGCAACCTTAGGGTTCCAATAAAGCAAGTTTCTTTACTGACTGTGGCGGATTAGTTGCTCGGCTACCCCGGCGCTAGCACACATGGCCGATTCACTGGGCCAAGAGCCGTTCAATCCCAAACCCCTTCAAGAAAACCCACATGCCCTCCTCCACACTCACCATTAATGCCGGAGCCCCTGCCAGGTTCCCACCAATCGCAGTGAAGTTGAAGGGTGAAACCGCTGCCACAAAGCCCTGCACATGAGGGAGAAAGGAGAATGTATGCTGTGTGCTGGGCACACCCTCCAACGGAGGCTGCAGGAGCACGGAAAAGCCGCCCTGTGTGGCTCACAAGGCAGAGGGAGCGCTCAGCCTGCCCACGAATGCAGAACAATCTGAGATTGCTCACGCCCCGTCTCTGAGCCGCCCTTCGCCTCACCTCCAGCCCTCGGTAGACCATGCTGTTGGTGCTGCTGGGCACGCTGATGGGCTGAGAGGTCTCCAGCTCCAGGGCGTACTTAGCATTGAATCGGAAGAAATCTATCAGCTCCGCGGCTGCGTCAATTTCCGCCTGGATGACCGTTTTGCCCTGAAAGGCGAATGGGAGAGATCAGCAGCCCCTAAACACGTTCCCCCTGCTGCCTCCCCAAGGACTGGTGGACCCAGGGGTGTGGCTTTACACTGCCCCATGCTCGCACTGGCTGTGGGACCAGAAGTGGGCAGTACGAAAACCAGACTCACACTGGCTAGCACCTGTCCCTTTCCTCTCCCTGCAGCACCGGGCGAAGGCTCAGGGCCGGGACTCAAACCCGGGTCTCCCTCACGGCCCTGCACGATGCTAGCACACCAATGAGTCACAAGCCCTTTCAGACCACGTCTCAGACGGTGTAATGAACACAGACCAGACCCTACCACCAACTGCTAGCACTGCCGTGGTTCCAGCAACGGCCAGGAAACCCCCTTTTCTCACTTCCGCGCCCCAAAGCTCTTCTCCAACAGCCCCTCGCTCCCCCCTCTGTCGGTTTCAGCAATGCTAGGCCAGGGCAGGCAGGCGCCACCCATTCACAGCTGGGTAATTCTCTTCCCCTCCAAGCCCCGCCCTTCCCAGGCTTTTACGGCGTGGTCTGATAAGCAAGTTCAGTACGTAGCCTGGGCCCTGGCTGTCCTCGGGACCGATTTCTCTCCCTCCCCGCCACATGCGGCTAAGGAGACTAGCAGCATCTGAAGTAGTCAAGCTGGCAGATTTAAAGGGCCGAGGGCACTCAGTACAGGCTTTGCCATCTGCTTCCCTCGCTGGGTCGACAACAGGAGCCTGCTGCGATTTAGAGAATAGAACAAGGGTCCTCTTCTGCCGCCAGGTGTTTGTGGGCAGGATGCTCTTATCTTTGGCGGGGGGAGGGGAGAGAGGGCGAAGGCACCACCCATGCTCCTGAGCGGGCGCATCATAGAATCCTAGAACTGAAAAGGACCTCGAGAGGTCATCAAGTCCACACCCTGCCCTCATAGCAGGACCAGGTACGGTCTAGATCATCCCTGACAGACGTCTGCTCTTAAATATCTCCAGTGTTGGAGACTCCACAACCTCCCTGGGCAATTTATTCCAATGTTTAACCACCCTGACAGTTAGGAGTTTTTCCTAATGTCCAACCTAAACCTCCCTTGCTGCAGTTTAAGCCCATTGCTTCTTGTCCCATCCTCAGAGGCCAAGGAGAACAATTTTTCTCCCTCTTCCTTGTAACACTCTTAGATACTTGAAAGCCGTTATGTCCCCTCTCAGTCTTCTCTTTTTCTAAGCTAAATAAGCCCAATTCTTTCAGCCTTGTCTCATAGCTCATGTTCTCTAGACCTTCAATCATTTCTGTTGCTCTTCTCTGGAGACCTCTCCAATTTCTCCACATCTTTCCTGAAATGCAGTGCCTAGACCTGGACTCAATACCCCCGCCGAGGCCTAATCAGCGCAGAGTCGAGCGGAACCGGTCTCTGCTGACATGTGTCCTGCAGGATTCTTACAGCCCTTTCATTGCAGCACAAGGGGAAGGAGAAACCAGGCTCCCACTTGAATCAAACCTCCTAATTGCTGGTCTCACCAGCCACCCCTGATCAGCCCAATCCAAGACATCACCTTCCCTCTAGCCAGGCTTCCCCCATTTCACCCAGTCTCACCCGGGCTGGCCAGAGAAGATTTGCTGCTGAAGTGACACAAGTGTGGCACTAAAAGTGCTGCTAGAGCTAATCACACCTCCTGGGTATTTCCATCCCACTCAACGGCCTCGTCTCCCTACACCTGGCGTTAAAAAGACGCCCCCGCAGCTCCCTCGGCCCCAGGAGCGTCCTGCTAGAACACAGCCAGCCAACGTCCCCAGCAGAAGCAAGGATCCAAGGCTCCAGCTGCAAAGGAAGACGTCGGGCTACAGCTCCTTGGCACTCAATCACGGATGCTCCTCGTATTTGTGCCACCTACCCCTGCCTCATCATCAAGATTTGGCCCAGCCGCTCTTCCTGCCACCTCCCCCCTGCTCCCTCAGCATGGTTTGTCCCAGGCCGCCTGCAGCCTCACCTGCCCAATCATGGTTTTGGCCAGCACTTCCGCTCGCCTCGGCCCGCTCAGCATGTCGGCCGCCTTGAAGAAGATCTGCGCCCGGTCCTGGACGGGCTTCAGGTCCCACTCCTTCCGCACCGCCAAGGCGGCATCGATGGCTTTGTTAAGCAAGTCCTGGGCATCAGAAGGAGGCATCACAGATCAGGGCTTCTCAGAGACTCCGTCCCCTGTAGCCTGGGCCTCGCGGCAGCCTCATGGCGCCGGTCAGTGGGTGAAGGCCGGAGGAACCAGCCCCAGCCCAGCTCTGTTGCAGAGGCCTTGCCAACAGCAACCCAAAGACTTTACTGAAGCCGTGGTTGTGAGCTTGGAATTACGCCAGGGCTCATCAGGACTCTGAACTCCAGGAGTTTAAGACCCGATCAGGCTGGCAGGTCGGACTCCTGAGGATTTTCCAGTTTCCCTGCTAATGGTTACATTAAATATTTACTGCCCCGTCTGCCAGGGACCTCAGAGCACGCCACGTGCATCTCTCAAGCGGCACGATCTCGGGGAGGTAGGCAAGGAATCAATACCAGGGTCTCTTCCACCACTAGTGTAATGCCAGCACCTCTGGCATGGAAGGCAGCAGCCGCCTCGTCCCACACGGCCATTTTAGGGCAGGAAATGGAGAAGACGCCCGTGTCCAGCTGAAGCCACTAAGGAAATTTGCACTTTGCCTCCACAACAACCCAGCGTGGGAGCTGGCCAGTGGGGAGTGTTGGTTCAACGCCAGCTCTGAGAGCACCCGTCACCTCCCCGACTTGCGAGGAGCCCCACGCACAGTCCCAGCAGCTGCCGCCACGTGGCGTGAGGTGCGGATGGATCTGCGCAGGGCACAGTCCCGGCAGCTGCCGCCATGTGGCGTGAGGTGCGGATGGATCTGGGCGGGGCACAGTCCCGGCACCTGCCGCCATGTGGCGTGAGGTGCGGATGGATCTGGGCGGGGCACAGTCCCGGCAGCTGCCGCCACGCGGCGCAAGGATCTGGACGGAGCACACACCCGGCATCTTTCGGCATGTGGCACTAGCCTAACTTATACTATTCAAAGCACAGCCGCTGACAGCTGCTCTCACTGGCAGCAGGGAAGCCAGAGGCTGCAGCGCAGGCCCATGATAGGAGCTCAGCCTTGTTACAGCAAATCAGTGTCGCTTTGCACCTGCAGGTGCTGGGGAACCGCCCCAGGTTCAGTCTGTGACCAGCAAAGGCAGCTGGGTTTCTCCATCTTGCCATGACCCGCTGCCCTCAAGCCTGCCCCCTGCTGGATAGATGCCAGGAGGCAGGTCGGGGCACCACGGTGGGCCACACTCACCTTGTCCGCATAGCAGTACTTGGCCACCTTGTGCGAGTGATTGAAGGGCTGAAAGGAGGAGAGCCTGGGGTGAATAATGCTGGGAAGAGCCCTCCCCCACCCCACAGCCGCTCCACACACACACCCACCCCCCACCCACCCGCTGCAACATCTCTGTGCATGGAACAGTCGCCCATTCACACAGAGTGGCACAGGCTCAAACCCAGGGACAGAAGGCACGTGCCCATCCCCCACCCTGCTCCAAAGCAATTTCCATTGAACAAAGCACGTTGCCCGTGATCACTGAAGCGGGACCCGGCGGCTGGGTGAAATTCCAGCAGCCGTTCGCGGTTTCACCCCGAAGGCCAGGGTCAGGCTTCAGCGACCCGTGTGGGGACGCTCACCTGGAACGTGCTTTGGTTTGAGGCCCTGTTCCACGTTTCTCAAAGAGCGTGGGCCGCGCCGGCCCCGCCATGGTTCAGGGAAACAACTCAGACTGCAATTCCCAGGAGCTGCTCTTGGGCCCGAGTCAGGGGGTTTCCCCTGGGCCAGAGGCAGCACAGACATCAGGGTGAGACCAAGGTGGATGGCACATTATCCGCTGTCTGCCCACAGCGGGATTCCCGCACCTTCCTCTGCGGCTGGTACTGG
The DNA here is from genome assembly GCA_030068395.1 of Apalone spinifera. Classification (NCBI taxonomy): domain Eukaryota; kingdom Metazoa; phylum Chordata; order Testudines; family Trionychidae; genus Apalone; species Apalone spinifera. Next base: position 17,426,729 of record JANRFK010003894.1, on the reverse strand, counting down.
CCACTCTCGGACACAGGGCTCAGGACTAGCTGGACTGTGGGTCTAAGCCAGTCTGGCAATTCCCACGAGGCACCTCCCCAAAGAGCCGTCCACTGGTGGCCACAAGAGTGCCTCATGGAAGTCTCAGGGCTAGCGCCCACATTTCCGTACCAGGCCAGGTTGCTACAAGGCACTGCTCAACAAGGACGCCGGGCAGAGAGACTTGAATGGGCTGGAGCCATCCCTGGGGAGGGGAATGTCTGCCAGGAAGGGAACAAAGCTGACCCACACGGGGATTTATCCCGGCTGTGTCATAGGTTCCTCCTAGCCCGGGCAGGTGCTCCCCACTGGGACTCACCGACAGCTGGTACCTGACGTCAGACGTCCACACCTCTTCTCCCCCCACCACGCATGGGATGGCCTCCGTCTTGCCCTTCAGGTCGGCTAGCGCCTATCGGGCGAGTCAGCACAAAAACACACCAGTGAGAGCGCGGCAGCTGACCGGAAGGAAGCCCCTGAGATGAGGGGGGTCTCCAGCCAGCCGTGGCTTTGAGCCACCTCCTTCCCCCACCACGCACTCAAACCGGTGCCCTGCCGCGGGCGCATATCAGCATCCCCCTCGAACCGACCTGCAGGTGAGCACTGAGCTCATGTCCCAGGCAAAGGGAACCTTGGATTTCTTCAGGACCAAGGACTGTCCAAACAGAAAGCAGCCCCACATTATGGGGGCCACCTGCAGCCTTAGGGGAGACGTAACAAGGGTGCAGTGGCTGAAAGGCTCTGCCCAAGACAGGGGTTGGGCAGGGTGTCCTACCACTTCAGCCAAAGATCCCAGGCCACACGCGTGGGGCAGAGGCCTGGTTTCTCAGCTGCACCATGCTGCTCTGGACAGTACCTTCTGAAGAGTCGCTCGTTCCGGGCTGCCCTGCTTGAACTCCAGAATGGGCTCGTTGGTCACCTCTACCGCAGACCGGTGTTGCCATCGCAGCCTGGGAAGGAAAAGAGCGAGAGTGACGCTGAGAAACCAGAGTCTTCACTCGGCCTCTCCCGCGACACCCCTGGCCAGCAAAGCGAGACTGGCTTGCAGGGAAACAAGGCTGCTGAGTACACGCCATCACCCCCTTCAGTTCCCTCTTTTTCCAGCTTGTTACACAGGAGGGCACTTTGTGAGTGGTCAGTTTCGCTGCCTCGTTGGCTTCCCACAGGCCGCGTGTTTCACGCAACCTGAGAGAGAAAAGCGCCTTTGAAAGAGCAAGGCAACGTGACTGTAAAACCCTAAGATTTGCTTTGCGAAACCGACTAAGGCCAAGTCACGGAGCAGTCCCAGGCTACGACGACACCGCAAGTGCTGCGGCCGGGCAATTGTGTCTCTGTGGCACTTGCTACGTCGGACAGTGAGGAAAAGTGTTTTTCCATTGGGGTCAATCCACCTGTTGATTGGCTACACTGAAAACGCTACAACTAGACAGCGGCAGGGCTCCAGTGTAGATGCTACCTAGGCCGAGCGTAGATGCTACCCTCCCGTCATGTGCACTCCGCCAGGTCAACGGAAGGGTTCTTCCATCAGCCTAGTTATGGCTACACCAAGGGTGAGGTCAACCTCGCTCCAGCCCCCAGCGTGTGATATTTTCCCAGCCCGGAGCCATGCAGCTACGTTGATCTACAGAATTGTAGCCAAAAGGTAAGTCTTAGTTTCAAAAGCAACTTAGTTTCAGGCCCTTAGAACATTGAATCTCGTTGAAAGACAATGGGGCCTAAGCCAGCGTCACTTCTGAAAGTTTTGAAAGTCAGCATCCCTGGGAAACAGGCCCTTTATACCAGTGGTTCCCCACCTGTGGTCCACAGATCCCTGGTGGTCCGCGATGGTACAGGATCCATGGAAAGTTGAAAAATAAGGATCGGGCCCATCCTTCCTTTTCCTTTTCCTCCCCCAGGGACGGGGAGAGGGCTGTGAAATTTTAAGAGATGGAAAAGGCATCCGTACACTCGAAACGGTTGGGAATCACTGCTTTATACCCTTCAGGTTTCCCATTTGCCATCAGAAGATGGCGCCATTTCGGTAACCTGGAGGCAGAGAAGGCACATCTGCTTCCCAGGGCGAAAGAGCGACTTTCTAAATACGCACAGCTCTTTCAGGGCCCTTCTGCCAGTGCAAAGCAGAGCCGGGGCGGTACCCCGCTGGCCCCACCAAGCAGAGGCATTGTTCACTGCACCTTTGCCTTTTCAGTACAGCCAGCAGCCCTGTCCGCTGATCCGGGGAACAAGCCAGGGGCAGGCGCAGTCTAGGCAAGACTTAGTGTCCTCTCCCCAGGAGGCAAGGAAGTACAAGACCTGATGTGGAGTCTAGATCCATGTTCTTCTATCTACTTTAGGCATTTCGATGGCCCTAGTGCCATCTTATCAAAGCATCTCAACTCTATAACGTGTTTATCTTCACACTCCTGTGAGGCAATGTTTTCATTCCCATTTTACAGATGGAGCACTGAGGTTCAGAAGGATTGACTTGCCTGAGGTCACACTGTGGCAGAGAAGGGAATTGATCCTGGATCTCCTGAATCCCAGGCTAGTGCCCTAAGCAGTAGACCATGTTCCTCAACCCCTGCAGTGACCTAGAGTCACAGACAGATACTTTTAGAAGTGCCAGTGGTATCTGAATAGGGCTGGGACATGCCCTGGATACTCCCGGTGCAGTGGAGTGAGCACAGATAACCAAACAGGCTAGGTGAACGAATGCATCATGGGATGCCAATGGGAAGACTAACAGTAACAGTGGAGGAGTTACGCTGTGACCACAAAAATCTTTCACCAATATAATTCCTATTGGAACAGAGTTCAGATCAACCCAACTCAACAGTGCAAGTAGAGATGCAAGAACAGTTTCTGCTAGAAAAAAATTAAGTTAAACCAGTACAACTTCCTCCCGTAGATGAGGCCGTAGACAGGAGACTTCCCATAGGGGAAGACCAATGCAGGATATCACAATTCAGCAGAGGCTTTTATCCCGTCTGAGTTCCTACTGGACCAACATCCCACACGGTGTGAGGTTCTCTGCTGCAGAATGCGCCACCTTCCACATGGGAGCGACAGATCTACACCACAACTCCTGCTTTTAGAAGAGTTCAAAGGGCAGGGGGCAGAAGCTGGCAGGTTTGTGGTGTCAGCACTGTGCATGCTTGAACAGGTAACTACAGATTACAGATTTCCCAGGCTCAGCCTGGCATTAAATCCTGTCTCAGCGGTATTTCCCAGAGGAAAACAAACCACCAAAAGCCAAAGGATGGAGCCTTTGGACTGGCGAGAGAAAAGACGCTGACCCAGGAGTGGGTTGGAAGAGAGGGCAGATGTGCCAGGAGGAAGCAAAGGCCGTGAAAGATGAATTAATGGCAGTAACTAGCACAGGGATGGTTCAAATTTGGCCTGTAAATCAAGAGCAGCCATGATTACTGATCTGTAATTGAGAGGAATGATCCTCTGATGCTACAAGTTAAACCTCCTACAACCAGGACTCTCTGGTCCACCAATATCCATAGTCCGGGAGGATCATGGCTGTTACTGGATCAGAGAGCTCTGGTGCTGGGAAGTGTGGGCTGGCTGGTAGTCCAGCAAAGGGGAGCCCCACCAGCAGGCTGTGTATCCATCCCAGGGAGCCCTGGGCCAGGCAAGGCAGCAGCAGGGCTGGCAAGCCCTGTTCCTGGGATATCCTGATGGAGCACAGCAGCAGTGGGTCCACTGACAGCTGGCAAACCCCCACCTTCAGGAGACCTAGCCAGGCAGAGCAGCGGG
>JANRFK010003894.1:17402756-17421656 GCA_030068395.1 Apalone spinifera | reverse complement strand
TCCAGCAGCGGGGCCTCCCCCGCCCCCACTCACCCAGCGCGGGGGCAGCCCAGCAGCGCTCTCCGCAGCGGGGGCAGCAGCATCGCCTCCAGGACAGCGGGACGGATCGGACCCTTCCCGCAGCGCACGCCGAGCAGGAGAATCCCGATCCGGGTTGTACCATCTCCAGAGAAGGGAGGGCTGGTTGCATCTCCCAGGCGGTCCCCCTCCCTCCGCCCTCACTTCCAAAGTTAGTGCATCCAGCGGAGCGCTCCCGAGCAGGCGCTGGGTGGGGGTGTCCTAACTCCCCTCCCATGCCCATTCGCCCGGGGTCGCATACGGAACCGTTAACCCTATCCCCCCCCCAGCATATGGTGCAGTCCGTTCTGTCCTAGGGCGGGGTTGCATCAGCCAATCAAGTTATAAAGGTGGGTTCTTCTGCCCAATCAGTTGCTACTTCATGTTGCAACCGGACGCAGGGAGGGGGTGTCAGCAAAGTTCTTTAAGGGTCACTCAGGAGCCTGGAGGCCAACGAAGTGTGTGGGGCGGGGGGTTGGGAAAGGGAGAGTTTGGGAAGCCCAAATAAAGGGGTGGAAGGCCTCAAGCTTCTCAGCTTTATACTGCACCAACCCGCCCCCGAAGGGAACAAGAAATAGACACTAAAACATAAATGTATGTATCAAAATATTAATGGCACCTTGAATCTGAGCAAACTGGCTGCCCAGGCATACAGTGAGTTCCCACGAGTTACCTGGGTACTTTCCCATGGTTACTTGGCTCTTTAAACATTTATATGAAAACAGGGTTCCCAGTTAACATGGCATAACAGGACAAATGTTTGATTTTTCAAAAGCAACTGGTCACTTTAGGTATCGTGAGATGTCTGAGAGGGGCCTGATTATTAACAAATGCTGAGCCTTCACCATGAAAATCTATCTCTTTTGATGTGTTCAAACCAGATAGCCAAAAGCACCAGTCATTTGGGAAAATCTTGGGCTTCTCGAGTCTAGAACAGCCAGTTAATGTTCACCATTAGTTGCTGTGTGGAGCCAGCAGCCAGTGGAGGGAATTCCACTGTTTAATATTTATGGGGAGCATCAAGTTTTGAGAGGAGCTCTCAGCTGACCTCACCTAAAATAATAAGAAAAATCTCTTCCTCTGCCAGAAGAATTTTGACAAACCCCTGCTCATCTCCCCCTCTGAAAAGGTTTAAAGCAAAACACAAAAACCCAAAGCAATCACAGCTTCCAGGCTTTACACAAAGCCTGTTCTCCCCCCCCCCCCTTTCTAGCTTTGAGGAAGAAGGGGGGGCCTGACGTAGGTGACTCTCAGTAGCACTCAGGAGGTGCACCACTCCAATGTCCCCTCCAAAATTTTAAATGGGTGCCCACACCTGCCTCCTCCATGCCCTTTTGGATGGCCCTCTCTGCAACTCCTCCCCCCACCAGCACCTGGGGAACTGCTAGACTTTTTTGGCTTGGGTGGGAGTCAAGCTACCCATAGAGTCAACTGCTGATTTTAGTCTTTTTTTGGGGGGGGGGAGGGGAGGAGTAACTGACAAGGAACCTAGACCAGTTTGTTATAAATTTAACTGCATTATTGGTGTCCCTTTATGGCTATATTTTGGCTCTAAATTATTCCCTTCTCTGTGTGGACACTTTAAAATTGAGACACATGCATGTGAAAACAAGAGTGCTTTGAATTTTCCTGCCATCTTTGCTATTACTAATCCATGACAGTACAGAAAACAAATGAGAAATGAATTAATTCACCATCAGTTATGCAGTTCTCCCTCCTGAATGAGTAGGATCCATGGGTGGACGAGGGAAAAAAGTGTGTGTGGGGCGGAGGGGGAGCATGCAGAGGAGGGAAACTAGAGAACATAAAATACAGATGGATTAATTTTTATGCACCAGCACAATCCATGTACTTCCAAGGGGTTAAGAGGAGCTTGCCTACTCTTTTAGATATTTGCTTGTTCTTTAAAAATAGGACACACTTTTGAAAAGTAAAGGTTCAGAGTCTTGCTAACTTTGCACAGGAATCAGCAGCAGAGCAACCAGGAGGAATTTAACAGAAATACTTCAACATTATGGCCTGTTGTTGCTTTAAGTCAGTGGGATTTTTGTTTCACTTAGAGAGTATTTAAAATTTAGAGGCTATTTACCAGAACAGTATAAAGATAGACAGTAGCTCCAACACTGGACCAACATGTTTGGTGAGCTTTGTGTAGAAGGAAGGTAGGGAGAAGTATTTAGAGACAGCAGGCCAGCTGTGTGCAGTCATGTTCCTTTTTCGGCTATATTCAAATTTTAATAAAAAGTTTCTCATGCCCAGCAGAGGCTGCCATAGTCCTGCACTGCATGAAGCCTATATTTATATTAGCCCTGATATCAAAATAAGCATTATTTTTCATTTCAACATAACATCCTAAATTAGCTTCAGAGAGGTAGCCGAGTTAGTCTGTAATCTGAAAAACTTAAACAGATTAGTAGCACCTTAAAGACTAACAATATATAGATGATATCATGAGCTTTCGTGGTCACAACCCACTTCTTCAGATGGGTGCATCCACGAAAGCTCATACCACCATCTATATATTGCGTTAGTCTTTAAGGTGGTACTAGTCTATTTTTTGTTTAAGTTTATTGTGGATTATGTTAGTTCATAGAACTAGGAAGCAGAGCTCCTACAGTCTCACAATCCCTCCTTCAGTTTCCTCATGTCATAGGTAAAATGAATATATCCCCTTCATTGCAGGTTTGTTGGGAAGACTGATAGTTCTAAGGCACTTCACTATGAAGTGCAAAACACTGAAGGGAAGTATGAAAGACCTTTCACTTTCCCCAAAGGTAACTATCAAAAAATTCATAGCATTTTCGCTCACACACACACACACACACACACACACACACACACACACACACACCAGCTGAACAGTAAATAGACTTGGGTTTATTTAGGTACAGTATATTTGACCAGTTTAGTTCAGTATGACACCAGTATCTGTGTTACACCTTCGGATTTGATCTGTGAATGTGGGTTAGCATTAAGTCTTACCCTGTATGACATGTTAACACTGATGCTTTTCAGGTTTTATAATGTGTCTAGATTTTAGAAAATTGGGAAGGGACTACTAATGACATGGAGGGGCTCTTTCCTTTGAAGGACTGAGTAACTCTATGCTGATGAGTTTCTGTTCCAGGGAAATCTTTAGCTGATTTATGTTGCGTGTCATGGAAGAACAGTGTTAGAAGACAATAACTGATGCACAAAAAACAGACAACCAGGAAGATTGGCATTTATTTTAAGGGTTTTTTCCTTGTAACCAGACAATTACCGTAACCCGTTTTCATCAACGAGCTTCAGAACATCACCTTTTCACAGAGAAGCCCATTTGGTACGTGACTTGGAAATAAACATTCATAGTTGAATTTCTATAAAATCAAGAGTGGAAGGATGAACCAATATCACAATGCTTCTTGGAAGAGCAGTGCTACAGCACATGATGGTTGAGAAAAATGGAGGCAGACAAGTGATTGGACTTTTGCCCTTTCAAGGGAGAAGAAAAACACACTATACAGTCACTAGATTTTGGCACTAATATTTGAAATACAAGTTCCAATAGATTACCTCAACAGTTCAAACACTTTAGGCCCTTGCTGTGCAGGTTTCTAGTACTCCTTACAAAACAGGGAACTCAAAAATCTTGGATCATCTATAAACCAACTGGTCTGCTTTTAAAACTTAATGACAGACTTCCAAACAGAGGGGCAATCCATTCAAAACTGAACTCAGGCAAGAAACCATGACCCTTCTGGAGCAAGCTTAGGAATTGGTTCATCCTTGGATCTTTCCTTACCGGAGATCAAATAGCATTATCACTTAAGTCATTTTTCCTTTTAAAATAAGCTAATATACAGAATATAAAGCACAATATTTACAACAATACAGTAAACAGTTTTATTTCCACTCTGAATAGTAGTCTGTTTTAATGAGTATTAAAAAAAAACTTACATAATCCAAAAAATAACTGACAAAGTGACATGGCATGGAAAGGAGTTAATTGTCTCCCATTTAAACACTAAAAATAAATACCATTTTTGGCAAAATTTAGCTAATTTTTTTAAGCCTAGGGACAGATGATTTTTCATACTCCTTTCAGTGAAACCCTATTACAAAGGAAGTGTGGTTATGTGTCCAAGCTTTAAACCATCTTCAACATTTCTAGAACAAGATTTAAGATTAAATCTGTAAGTTCAGGCAGCCAGGAAACTAAACAAGGCCCAGATCTGCAGGACAATGGTATGTGTATGGGAATTATTTAGTTTCCAAATCTTTAGACAAGTACTCCAATAAAGTAGGAAATGTAACTTTCTTAAAGCAGTTTTTCTGATGTTAGCATCACTGCCTGCCTGAAAAAACAGACCTATTCAGATTTCAAATAGTATCTCATTTGTGAAAGTGCTTCATTATTGGAGTGCCACAGATCACAGATAAGGAGACCTGACCTGCTCTTTTAAAAGTGGAGGGCCTCATAAGCAGTCAACTTCATCCAGCCTCTTAAAATCTCTCCTTCAAAGATTAGCTTTTTGAAAGGCTACTTTACAAGGGACTTAAGACCCCAAAACTATGCACAATGCATGTGAAGACATTTTAAAAGGGAAACTGAAGATCAAATAAGGAGCTAACGTCTAAGATTGAACTTGAAAGACTTATCTGCCACTTTTAAAAATGGTATTGAGTACAAGCCTGCCTGCTTGATGGTTTGGGGTCTGACATTATCTAGTGCTCCTCCTTGACCCCTGATCTAAAAACCTATAAAACCAAAGCTTGTCTACAATTTATTTTCGTAAAAATAAGATTTGATAAAAACTTAAGGGCAAATGTTTGTGATTTTTATATAATTTCAAAGGAAAATTTTAAAGGTCATCTTTGTGTCTGCAATCCAAACATTGTGTCTTTGTGCTAGTGCACCAGAAGCTTTAAATGAAAGTTTAGAAACAAAATGTGAAAGAAATGATGTGAATATTACTTTGAATCCTTGGGCAGCATTAGTATCCAAGAAGAGTTTAAAATTTCAATAAGACAGCCTAGGTGAAAGACCTTTTTAAAGTTTTCCACTGTGATAAGCATTAATAGCATTAAGAGTTTAGTCAACAGCACACCCTTTCAAATATTATGCTGCTCAAAAATGTAGCATTCACAAAAATGAAGCACTGTCAGAAATCCTTCTTTAAGATGTTCTTCATTACATGTTCTAGGTACAAACATTCTTCCATCAATATGATCTTTCCAAGGTTTAGAAATAAGGAAAGCATAAGCAGGTATTTGCTTAATTTCAACAGGTTTATGGGTATTTGTGGCATGGCTGCAAGCACCCTGTGCCATCAATTGTTTGATCACTCACTCAGCTAAGGGCATACCCTTCACTTGCCCATAGAATGGAACTGCTGCAATTGATTCAGCAAGTGTTGATTGAGCAAGTCTGGTAAAGACACACTAAATTGATAGGCAAACACTCTCCCATCTCGTTGTGTATGCTACCTTCCCAAGAAGCATAAGGGAAGTTGACAGGCGACACTTGCCCATCAACAGCACTGGCTAGCCACTGCAGTAAGTGGATCTAACATCATCAACTTCAGTTACGTTAGTCGTATAATTGAAGTTGTGTAAATTGGATCCATTTACCGCAGCATTGTAGACCAGCCCTAAGTTGGACTGACAATGGGAATTTCAATTTTGGTAAGAATGTGTTTTTAGTATTTCCTTTTACCATACAGAAATTGCAAAAGTTCTGAAAAGCCTTCCTACATACAGAAAGATTCTGATCTCCAAATCATATAGTTTCCATGGAACAATGAGGAGACCTGTGACACCTTAAAAACCAACAGATTTATATGGGCATAAGTTTTGGTGGGTTTAAAAAAAAAACAAAACAAAAAACCCAACAACCACAAAACACACACACATTTTGTTAGGTCCATTCCATGTATCTGATTAGGTGGTTTTTACCCATGAAAGCTTATGGCCAAATAAATCTGTTAGTCTTTAAGGTGCCACAGGTCTCCTCACTGTTTTTTGCAGGTACAAACTAACATAGCTATCCCTCTGAGACAATGTGCATGGAATTACTCCCTATTTATACTGGTGCAAAGAAATTAGCAATTGGCTCTCGCCTCACCCCGTTTGAATTGCAGTCTTAGTATATTCTACCCTGATAGAGGGTAAAATACAAATCTTATTTAGATAAAGTTTTTAATATAAAAATTGCATCTGAAGTATCATTTGTGTAAGCAACACAGATGTCAGTCTATGCTCAGCCTCTCAGAACATACTGGAATCAGTGAAGATGAGAGAAAATAATTCTGCAGTTACAGTAACATCCACAACAAATGTTTTTATTGCTATGAGGAAGAGATGGGAGGAATGTTTCACAGCCAGCCACACCGGTTACATTTGTTTTTCATTGCAGTTACTTGAAAGCACTGAGAGAATTGAGAGTCACATCAAAGCAAAGAATACTTTACAGAGGAAGACCTGTATTTGTGGACTTCTGTTTATGCATTTAAAAAAAATCTAATAAAATAGAATATTCGGTGTTATTTATAAATAGATTACACATTTTCTTTAGTTGCATTTATCAACCCTTACTTAAAAAAAAAAATTCCATTCCTTGCTTCTTGCCTGACCTAACATGGTATTTATTAAATCACTGAAAAATGTTTGTACCACATGATTCTTTGGACTTTTTGAAGAACATGCATCCACAAAAGCACTGAGCTTTAGTCACTGAAAACACTATTTGTGTACAAACCCATTTTATGAATTTTATTTACTTTATTACACTGCTAACAAGCAAAAAAGTTTGCTTTCTTGAAATCCTCTTTTTAAAAAAATATGAGAAAAAAACCAATGAGGAGGATTTTCTGATAAGTCTAAAAAAGTGTCAATATGACACTGCATTAAGAATAGAAAATAAAAAAGTATTTACAGCTTTACAAAGGAAAAAGAGGTAATCAAAATGATTTCCAGCATTTTCACAATTTTTCTTCTGGCAAGCTTTTGATCTAGTCACTAAAGTCATGATAAATACAAACAAAATGGGACCACTGTCAGTTAAAATCAGCAGCATCATTTGAAACAAAACTAAACAAAAAACCTCATGGGAAAACGAACATGGATCGACTAACTGCCAAGAGGCTGACCCCATTAGCTATCAAGTCACTGCCTTGACTAAAATAACCCCAAACCCAAGTATCAAGACAAATTTAAAAAATGGATTACATATGGTTCTAGAAAAAACAGACAACAACCATGCTCATCACTATTACCATCATACACATTTCATCATCATACACATTATTTCTTATTCTTTACTATACAGGTATCCCCGCCTCCTACAGTTGCAAACAGTGCAACCTCATTACAGATGCTCCTCATAATTATAGCTATGAGATGAACTGTAGGTTACTTGTATCAACTAAGAGTTGCTTCCTCAAGCATTCACTTTATTAAACACAGGATACTTTCTTCTATTCCCTGCCTCGACATACCAACCATTAAAAGTAAAACACTGAACCAGTCTCCTTGCAGAACACTGCATTTTACAAAGAAAGTAGCAGCTAAGTAGGACGGCTGTTTAAACTGCTCAATTTCTCTGCTACAAAAGAGATTTTCATAATCCGACGAGAGTTGATTGAAGCCTCCTGGAAGGCTGTTTATAAGAGGAGTTCGCTCCTGTAGAGAGACAGTGTGTCCTCAAAAGTCACTGGAGTACTAACTATAAATGTACAGCTTTGGCAGGTGGTCTCTCAATCTTTTGAGAAACCGAATATATTTAGCAGCTGAGATTCAAAGAGGCTTGGTAACCTTAAAAATACTTTAACTGAAAACATGGAGTCCCGCTCCCTTATCAAAAAGGTCATGACAGACATGCATTTTTCACCCCCACCACACAAACCCCACTCTTTGTGAACATCATTTACTGCTTTGGCTAGATAAGAAATGCTAAGAATGAGCACTTTGGAATACAGGTTTCTTTAAAAAAAAAAAAAAAAAAAGAGGGAGACCTAAGCACAAAATGACACACAATGAAACATTGTAGAAAGGCCATTGAGGTACAGTATGATGAATAAGAGAGCTCTTAACAAGTGATATATGCGCAAGTGGCTTGAATGTTTCAAACAGCAAATAAAATTAATAGCATATCCTTGCATTACAGTTTTCACGGACAGGAGTAATTTAAGTCACATTATGGATCCAGAAGGGTCTCATCACAGTAGTTCTTCCCACCTGGGGGAAGGGAGGGAGGGTCATCTGTTTCAGATGGTTCTGATGGCCCACAAAATTCAATCTGATTTCAAGCAGTCAGCTGCAGGAAACTCAACAGGAATAGCAATGAAAAAGCTACAGGCAGCAGTGCATGGAACCAGAGTCGAATGACCTTAAACCGAGCTAGGGCACCGTCCTCACTGCGGGAAGTCTACGGAAGAACCGCTCCTATCTATTTCCCTTACTCCTCACAACAGCAAGGAGTACCAGCGTCAACGGGGGCACCCTCAGCTTCTGATTTAGCATATCCCCCCCACTAGACCTCTTAAATGACCCCCAGAAGATCGACCTCCACAGCGTCGATCTTCCCAGCAGTATAGACATGCCCCAAGATGGTACTGTACACAAAGCTACTCTACAAGCAAGAATCTGTCAGGATATTACACTGCCCCCAAAGTTAAGCAAGTTGTGCAAAATTCCAATAGGCATTTTCTGCCTAATACAGACACTACTTTAGTGAAACTTGTGCTCGGTTATAGAGAAAGCAGCACTTTGATGTGTACTGGATTTTGTTTGCTCACAATGCCATTCCCCTCATTTTATTTCAAGTTAATGGATACAGAACAATGGCCATCTTAGTACTTTAAAATCAAGAGGATGCTAAAACCTAACATTTCTCAGTCCAATATTTATGAAATAATATGGGAAGAAAACAACTTCCACCCCTAGCATTTTCAAAGTCCTGTAGGAGGAGTTTCATGAAAGGGAGAGAAGTCATAATTTGAAATTTAGCCCCAGTCTTAAAATGGTCACTAGCTACATAGTTATTGCTACGAGCCATTAATTGTGTCTTCAACAGTGGCCTGCGAACCAATCTTGTACTGTCTTCTGCTTGCTTATAGTCGGGTTTCCATTCTTATTGTGTCTTGGCTGAGTTGTGAAATTTTCTAATTATAACCAAGAACAGCCCTTCTCAAACCACCAGCTCCCTGAATAGAAAGTAAATTCATTAGACTTTTGATGCTGCTTTCTCTGGTTTAAAAAATAGAGGAACAGACACCTAAGGCCTAGGTCTACTTGCTTTCTCACAGAGAAAGCACATGGCTGTTATTCCCTAATTCCAGAGCAGGAGTATTTTGGGATTCCTTTTACTGTGCCCTAAAAAGGATGACACTATTTTCTGATTTTCAGGTTTTCCAAAGGACAGTCGTCTGTAATGTCACATCACAAGTCTACATCTATAACACTGTGTGTCAGCTTACCCTGATGCCTCAACCATGCTGCTCATGAAATTGTATTTTATGCTGCTCATCTCCCAGATAGTAAAGAAAGACCTGCAATGATTATGGTTTAAAGATATATATATGGGGAAGAAAAAGAAAAAAAAAAAATCAGGAACTGAAGGGCTGATCCCTTTCTAATCCCATCCCAGAAAATAAAGGCATTGTAACAGACATTCCTCCACAAAGGAAGCTTACAGATAATTAACACGTGCAACTGGTTTTTTAGCTTTCCTTCCACCAAGAGCCAGCAGGGACCAAACATTCCATATAAATAAGGCGAGCTTTTTTTTTTTTTTTTGCATAGTAGTTTAACGGTGACATTTCCCACCCCAAGGTACCCTGTCCATCTGCTTTGCCACCAAGCTGAGAACTGCTTCTTGAGATTCTAGACTCAGGCATTAAGCTTGTGCAGATTTCAAAGGTCTCTTTCACCCACACAGATGGCATAAAGAGATCTTTAAATACTTTATAACTGCATGAGCCTAGAGTCTGCCTCTAACCCACCGCTATGTTTAAATGGGGTTAACAGCTTCACTGGAGGTGTTCATTTTTTTTTTTTTTTTGGCTAGACAACCACAGTTGTCATATTGTAATTTGTGTTGTATTCACTGCGCATTTTGCCAGTGTTCCTTTTGCCAATCAGTGCAGCTTCAGTAAGTCGCATAAGCCTACTGAAACACTTAAGACTTTTGCAACACCATTCTCTGCTGCTGCAAGATTGCCACCCCAGCTCCCAATTTTTTTTATTTTTTTTATAAAAAACACCTGTTATTAATATTCCATTAGAGCTCAAAGAGGCTCAACCTGGGGCAAAGGCACAATTAAAATACCATATTTTCTTATAGAATTCTGCATTTGTAATTTGTAGAACAGTAGAAATGTACAGCACCAATCCTTGGGTGGGGTGGGGATGCATATCGGAACAAGTCCTCAGGAACCCTTTGCAAGGGCTTATTAGTCTTTATTCGGTCAGTATTCTATTTTTTCCACTTTTTTTTTCCTGTGTTTTCCCTTTCACTGGAATGCTCTGATTATCAGCTGACCATAGGCTCCGCATCCACCTCTCTGTCAAACTCATCTTGCATTTCATCTGTGTTTCCTGAGTCACTGCTAGCAACAGAACTGGGAGATGGAGAATTTCTGCAGAGAGAGAGAAAAAAATTTAGACATACAGGGTAGTAAGTGATGCTGTTAAACACTGCTCTCTTACTGTTCATTTTTAAGAAAAAAAGATCAATTTCCATCAAGTCAGGTAAAAGCTCTCTCTCATGAGTATTAACAGTGATATCTAGCACTTTTCATCCATAGAATCTCAGTGTTATACAAACATTGAGTACCACTAGCCCCATTTTACTGATGGGTATGTGGAAGCGGATAACAGCAATGACATACAAGTCTTCCAACACAATAGTGAACATCAAGGCTCTTTGGAAGACGCATAACACTTCTCCAAAATGAAGAAAGCAATAGGAAGTATTTTACTAACTGCTTGGCAGTGTGTCTGTAGAAGGAATTTAGAGAACAGCAGAGAACCAAAGAACATCTTATTTACCTGTCAGAAGTGCCTTTGATAAGTCTACGACAGGTTTCCATCTGTACATCCAGGCCCCTCTTCATGCTGCACATTTCCATGTATTCATGGAGGTGGCGATTCATGTCACTCTTGGCTGTGGCTAGCTCCAGCTGTCACAAACAAGAGATAGTGGTCAGCATATAACAAGTGACTTGATAAGGCCCTGTCCTGGCCAGTTTTATGAGTTGTTGGCATACTGAATATCATATAAGCACCCTAGTAACCTTGTGAAGTCCACTGGGCATCCTTACTTTCCATCTTGTCTGAGATTACCATATTTATCAGCTTGTGCCCAGTAGTGCAATCCAGTTTAGTTTTTGCTGCTTTTAACAGCTCTTGGCTATTAATAGTCTGCATCCTGTTGGTTAATGTACAGTGATTCCTTAAACTTGCAAGCTGTCTGAGATGCTGTTTGTATTTTATGACTCACAGAAGAAGCATAAATATCTTCAAAAGCTATAACTAGTGCATCTTGGCGTTCTCTGAAATAATTCCTTAGCAACTAGAGGGATTTTCCACAGAGACAAAAAGAGAGAATGTTGTAGAAAACTGGCAAAACCTGAATGCATTTTTTATTTATAAATGCTTGGGCTGTCCTTTATCCACTAATTACATTACATTCATTCAAGACAGTGGTCTCAAGCAGGATATTGCACTATTGAGGAGGGATGTACTATACTGGGATAGGACGCTGAGGGTAGAGTTCTGAAGTTACATATTTACAATCCATCATCTTCAGTGATTTGTAATGGAGCGCACAATTTGGCCTAGGGGTGTACCCACAGTATTGAAGTTCAGAACAGATTGTTAAGATGGCGAATAAGTTCTCATGCAGAATACTTTTCTTACCTCGATCTGTCCTATTGTTTCCTGATATTCTTGATCTCTTGTTTTGAAGAACGATTCTGTTTCATGGATTAAGTTTCCCAGATTCTCCTCCTGCTAAAGAAGATCATTACAGGCTGGTTAGGACAGATTAAAACCATTTATGGAATAGCTCATTTAGGTCAAAATCATGTAGTTCTTCAATTACACAACTAGCTCCCTACTCCACCCTTAATCCACTATGACTGCTTATGGATAATGGCTTCAGCATTGGTCACATTTTTAAAGGTATTTAGGTACTAAAAGGATTTTCAAACACACGAAAGTGCCCAAAGCTTTGATTTCAAAAGACGTTAGGAGCTTAGATTCTTCACGTACATGCCCATCACCTGACAACCAAGCGAAGAGGAATTTACTATTACGAAATATGCTAGGGTATTAAATGACACATTCAGCAGCAGATTCTGAAGAGATTATGGTTTGAAATAATTTTTCAGAGGTGTTAGTATTCCTTGTTTACAAATAAAGTCTCTTGGAAATCTGGCTTATAGATTAACTTAATCACTCTCATTTACTGCTCCAAGGACCTGCATAGACACTAGCACTGTAACTAGTGTGAAACAAAACCAACTACGATGTATAGAGATATTTTGATAGATTATTGGAAGGCTTTGTGAAAGCCACTTTTTTTTTAAATGTGAATGGGTCTCCACAAATGAAAAGAGGACCAGCACAAAAAGATGCAAGATTATGCCTTCTTGTATTTCCATAGCATTTAATGAGCCCTAGTCATGGACCAGGACCCCACTGTGCTAGAGATTGTACAAAGTAGTATTAATAGATTTTAAGACCCGAAGAGATCATTTTGATCATCTAATCGGATGACCTGTGTAACAGGTCAGAGAATCTCAACCAGTACATTTCTGAACCAAGCCCATAACTCCTGTCTGAGCTAGAACTTTTTTTTAAAAAGAATGGCATCTAAAGACATTTTGAATGAAGTATGTCACATCTCTAGATAAGCTATACTAAAGTAGTTCCCCCTTGTTGAAACTAGACAATTTAAGTTTCTAATCATTTAATTTTTCTGACATTAGAAAGCCATCTACCATCAGAAATCTGTCCCCCATGTAGGAAAACCATAGTCAAATTACCTCTAGATCTTCTCCTAGATAACAAAACTGAGCTTTGTAAGTTTCTCACAAAAGGGTGTATTTTTCAGATGTTAATTGTTTTTAGCTCTTTAAATAACCCTTCCAGTTTTCTACATTCTCTTTGAAGTATTGACACCAGTAGTAGACACAGTAAAGTCCAATAATGGCCTCATTGACTATTAGTTCATATTTTTCAAAGGAACTCTCCTCACCAGGCAGTTAAAATCAGGCTGTGTAACCACCCTGTTCCCATCTTATTTACCACTCCAAGTCATGTATTATTTGCAATTTTCTTCCAGAACATTGATAATGACATTAAACATTGAGGCTGTGTCTAGACTGGCAAGATTTTGTGCAAAAACTCGCCAGCTGTCTACACTGGGTCGCTTGAATTTGCACAAGAGCACTGACTTTGTAATGTACAAAATCAGTGCTTCTTGCGCAAATACTTTCATGCTCCCACTCAGGAAGTATTCTTGCGCAAGAGGGCCAGTGTAGACAGCGAAGAACTGTTTTGTGCAAAAAAGCCCCGATGGCTAAAATGGCGATCGGGGCTCTCTTGCGCAAAATTGCGTCTAGACTGGCCACGGATGCTTTTGCACAAAAGAATCCATACCAATCTAGACGCACGTTTGCGGAAATACTTTTAACAGAAAAACTTTTCCGTTAAAAGTATTTCCACAAAATCATGCCAGTCTAGACGCAGCCTGAGTGTCCCTATAGGATGCTCCAGAAACAACCCCATTGGATAACAATTACCCATTTGCAATTATTTTGAGACCTATGTGCTAACCAGTTTTTAATTGATTTAATATGAGTAACATTGATTTTTTTTTTTAAGAAAAAAAAAAAAACAACACAGACACACAAATCAGTGTCAAAGAGACTAAATTAAATGCCCTGCAGAAGGCCAAGTATACCATCAGTCTTGACTTGATATAAAGTTTGACAATCTTTTTTCCATAAAACTATCATGTGCATTGATTACACTTCCATCCTTTATTCTTTAAATATTGTATCCATATCAGCATTTCCATGAGTTTGCCAGGGATCGATGTCAGACTAGTGGACCTCTGATCTACCACAGTCATCCCATTTACTTTTTTTTCCCCCCCATGCACAAGAGTTTTAAAAAAAGGCGGCCACAAATGAAGGTGGCTTGGGTGTTGATTAAGAACTCTACTGGAGGGAGATCCCAGTATGTAAAGCACTATGATGCTAAAAAGCCAAGGCACATACTCAACAGCCTGTCTTTATTCAAAATATCCATCTACAAGGCAAATCTACCCTTTCCTTGTGTAGAATTCATTCAGAAGGATTTAAGCCTCTTAAAACCTTTAGAGTTACACCACAGAAGGTCTGAGTTCTGTAATATACCACTGATAATTGAGCTTATACATGCACACATGGCTATATGCAAATTATCTGTCACTAATTCCAGCACATAGCTACATTATTTTATGATTCTGGCACTCTCCCTACTCACCAGCAGACATATAACGCAATATGCAGTCTTAGCTCTTTTAAGTAATCTCTGCAGTTTCAGCAAGTGCCATAGGATACACAAATGAAAAGATGTAAATTAAACACACTACTGGTAGTCAAGACAATATTCAGGAGACAGCTGCCTCAGCATCTTTATATTCTAGTGGTGATGGGATGGGGGAAGGCAAAATTCCTGCTCATCCTGAGTTGTCATGCTACTCAATAATGTATAACAGTAATGTATAACAACGTATACACCATTAGGTTCCCCCTGTGTAAATCTTATTTCTCAGAGCCTCACACTCGCAACAATGTTTAAAAGAGGAAGCATGTAGCAATTAGGTTCATTTCAAACAGACAGACTTGAAAGCAATTGTTTATTAACAACAAACTCGGCGAGATTCTTGACAGGTGGCCTTATCTGAAGGAGAGATGGAAACATAAGGATCCATCACTTCAGAAAATCTCAGAGACCTTATCCAGCCTATTAATTCCAGTCTTTCTGCTTTGTCTGGACCACATATAACAAATACATGTTATAGAAATACCTGTATGGCCAAGATCATCAAGATCAGCACATCTGTGACACGTGGCTATTATTTCCATAGCGCCAAAGATGTACATAGTACTTCATAAAGACATGTCAGCCCCTAAGTGGAGGAGCTTACAGCCAAATGTAGTTAAATGACTTCAATAGATAATAAGCAAGTGTGAGCATAGGAAGGATAAAATTTAAAGCAATAAGTCATGAGAAGACTTATCTTGTATTTTATTTTTAACATTATATTGAAGTTTTGAAGGAGCAAATAGACAAGATGGAGAGTAGATCAGTATCAGAAAGAAAGCCAAAGGCAACAACTGTTAGTAAGTTTTCTGGCAAACTGGATCACCAGCCAAGGATCCAAAGGCTGAGCAAGACTATGCACGATAAGCTGCAGTTTGCCATCCCCTAAAGGAAATAAATGGGAAACAAGTGGGGGGAAAAAAACAAACAAACAAACAACTCATCTTACTTCTCCTGGCAGATCAATTGATGGATTGCAGTTAGTGAAGTCTTCCCAGAGAAGGAGGGTGTCCTCATTTTCCTCCCATGTTAAACTGTCACAGTCATCATCAAAATCAAATGTCTCACGCCTGTTAAAAGAGCAGTAAAAAAAAATGCATGAAAATTATTTCAAACCATGTCTTTCAAAAGGCCTTGGAAAGCTCTCCAAAAGAACAGGCTTAAAGCAATACATTAAAACGATAGGACAGAAGGAAGAGAATGTATAGGCTATTAAAATAGGCTTTGCTGCTCTGTCTGCAAGATTCTCACACCTGGACCTCTCCCCACCCTGCAATAGTGTCTGCAAATCTTGACATGAATTCTACTTTATGCAGACAATTCCAATTTTGGACTCTAGATGGTGCTTTAACTTTACTATTTCAGCACTAAACAGTTGCTAAACCACAAAAATGTTTGAACTATACTCTGTTATTCAGAAGGAAATCAAGTAGGACTGAACATGTAGTTTTAAAAGTTCCCAAAAGCAAAGGCTACTAGAACGGTTCCCACACATTTTTACAGAAAATAAAAGTGTCAAATAGAAAGTTTTTATACAAACATTCTGCCTGCAGCACTTGCAAATCAAATGTTGCAGTTCCATGAAAGAGACCATCTGTGGAACAAATGAAATTGACTCCACTCTTTTTCATTCTCTAAACAGAGGCACAAAACTGCATAATGAGCGAATGAGAAAGTAAATAGAATCTCTAAAATTCTGAGTAAGTTTCATTAACATAGGTTAAAAATAGCCTGCAATCATTGATTTGGCAGAATTCCTTTAATTTGGTTAATTAAGTAAATTAAAGTTACAAGAAAGAAGAGACTTGAGGCATTTTAACAGTAGCAGAATTGAAATTCTATTCTAGCTACTTTTTTTCCCCCTTTTCCTTGCTAAAGGGGAGTATGAAAAAGGCTTCTTGTTTTATAGTCTCTCGTTCAGGTTTAGACACATTTTTGTTTCCTGAGTTCATTTCCTTTTAAGATGATCACATAAAGCCGGAAGCTAAGTCCAACTCTGTATCTTACTAAAATTAAAAAACTTGGCAAGAGGACAAACATGGAATGTATGTCTACTGATTACCAGCCTTGCTTATTTTTAAAAATTGTAGTTTAAATGCCCTTCTCAGGTCTGTTCAGTCATAGTACTTTTCACTCTAAGAGTTCACTGTTTAAAAAGACAAAGACTTCTCAATTTAAACTACTGCCTGCTTCAGCTGTGTTCGTTGTTCGAAGATGGTTATTTGTTTTATTTGAATACTCAGAACCTTTCACCAATAATAGTGTTTTAATGATGTGCCTCATTAATTACAGCTCAAAAACAAATTATTTTCATTTCTGGTGTTGATATGAGTCAGGTTATTGGGCAGTGTGTAACCCGATATACAAGTCCATTACCACAAAACCCAAACAGATGCAAGTTTGAAATACCTTTACCTATCAAGGGTCATTTAGGGAAACCTATGACCATTCAGTGTAATTTAGATTCATATTTCTCAGCCAGGAGTCTGGGATCCCCTTGATGGGCTATGGGCAGGTTTCAGAGGGTCCACCAAGTATGGTTAGCAATAGACTCGCTACGGCCCCACCACACAGGACTGTAGCCCAAAGCCCCAATCCCATCAAGTGGGGCTGACACCAAAGTTTGAGCAACTTAGCTTCACAGTGTCCCATGGGGCATGGACAACTGCCATGCTTACACATGTAAAAAACCAGTGTTTTTGGCAAAGGTGGGCCATGGATTTTTATAGCATATTGGGGAGAGAGGGCCTCAAAGAAAAAGGTTGAGGACCCCTGATTTAAAATAAACCACATTTGAAACGAGTGACAGGATTTCTAGATGATGCTGCTGAGACAAGAGTTTTTTCTTATTAAATGAAATTTATAAAAACTACCATTGACTAAGCTTGTTGCATTTTAATAATGAAGCTATAAAATTACTTCAAAGCTTACATAATTATTTGGCAGGAAAAAGAAAAGCAAAACACACACATCAGTGGCATGATGATTACGTGGGAAGAGATAAGACAGACAAAGAGGGGTTGGTGTCATACCCAAGTATATTAAAAATGTCACAAATGAGTTCTCCCCAACAGAAAGTTTAGTAAAGCATGTCTGTTGTGGGCTTGGAAGATTTATTTGCTAATTAGGAGAGTATTAGAGATAGCAGTAAGATGAGTTTGCTACACAAAATAAAATCTTAAGTTGCTTGCTTTTTAAACTAGTGCTGGAATGTTTGTATCATGTTTCATTATAATACTGTAAGTGCTAAGTATTACTAAAAACTCCACAAAATAATCTGCTGGTTTGCAGTCTAGTACATTGACATTCAGCAGCAAAGGAGAAATGACCCTAACATGTGTTTGTATTAAGCTATGAAAGGACTACAGTTAGCTAAACTTTGACAAGGAAAATAGGGCCAGAGAGAAGTGATCATGAACAACTCAGGTCCAAATTTGGAGTGGCATTAACAAGGGAGCCACCTACAACAGTCCAGTTTGGGAAATTCCTGTTATACAAGGCACGTAGTGATTATTTTGGTAGCAGCCAATCATGACAAAGCAACGAGGCTGAACCCTAGAGACTGTGAATGTTGCTATCTAGTACTATATTTTGTCTTTCGTTGGATAGGAAAGCACAGAGCACCATCCACATTCCCCAATGTATTTATTCATGAGACAACAAGCAGGATTCACTTGGTATTTCAACTCCAGGAAAGGACAGAGCTTGTGCATCTGCTGGTGTTCCTCCCCTCAAGGAGACACAGTCAGCCAGCTTGAAGATATGACAAAGCCCCCAGAGCATGCTTGCCACAGTTGGTGACCGATGCTAGAAGCACATGCCAATCTTTTCCTGAAGAAGCTGTAAGAAGCACTGCAGAGCTCCTTGCCCAAGGCTTCCTGAATTATCTTGTCCTATAACAGCAGGATGGTTCTAAGGTCTTTGATAGCAGAGCTATAGATCTGCTAACACCGCCCCCAATTTTTGGAGGTAGGGGTTAAAACAGCAATTTGCCCTACTAATTCTAATCAGCAAGAACATACAAGTCCTGAGCTAAACTGTTCCAGCATTAGTGTCCTTAACATTTATGGATTCTGTATTAAGTATTTTGGTGTTGGAATTCCTAGGCAGAATCACTATGACTGTTGACTAAGATTAATGCCAAGCCCTCCTGCAGAAGTTCTGTATTTGTATTATGAGCTTTTAGCAAAGTTGTAAAGGGAAAATTAGTACATCTATTCAAATCTCACTCTGTCACACTCCACTTTGGCAATAGCAGATGGG
>JANRFK010003894.1:17363704-17387381 GCA_030068395.1 Apalone spinifera | reverse complement strand
AGTTACAGTGGGGGAGGTCTGGGTTGGATATTAGGAAAAACTATTTCACTAGGATGGTGGTGAAGTACTGGAACGGGTTACTTAGGGAAGTGGTGGAATCTCCATCCCTAGAGGTTTTTAAGTCCCAGCTGGGATGATTCTGTTAGGGTTGGTCCTGCTTTGGCAGGGGGCTAGACTCAATGACCTACTGAGGTCTCTTCCAAGCCCTAGGATTCTATGATGTGCCTCATCTATAAGGGCAAAGATGATCAAAATAATGTGCATTCTATACCAGGCTCAGTTAATTATACTTTAGATGTTGCCCAAAAAGGTGTGCGTTCAGCAATCACAGGTTAGACACACATTTTCTCTCTTGTGGCAACATCACTTGTTCTTCTGTGGTTTCGCACCTTTTAACGCCCATACTTTGTTCAAATGTACTCTGGCAGGGCGGGCCCCACCATTCGCTAATGCTGGCATGAGATTTGATGTTTAGCATGTTCAAGCCCAACCAATTTAATTGTTTGAGATTAGTCATAGCAATCTCATACTCATTTTCTGTGTGGGTCTGCAGAAACATGCCCATTAATCTAGTCTCCCCACATCTATCCAGTGATATCTAGGTATTGCCACCATGGTTTATAGTTGTGGTTATGATACATTGGATTCGATTCTCACTGGCATAATGCCCCAGCAGTACCACAGGCCTATGATGCCATTGGAATCCCGTTTGAAATCCAATGTTTGGTCAGAGAAAGACCATTGATTATACTACTTCCGATAGAGGATGGTCCTGCTTATGAGGGAAATGTACTTTAGCAATTGGAAATATCAAGATCGCTTGGTCAAATTTTCTAACATGAAAGTGTATAAACTTTTTTTTTATTTTAAATTAAGAGTTTGCAGCATCCTAGTCCCATGGTAGCAATAAATCCTGCCCCATCCTGAATCCCATATTTGTAGGCAGTTTGGGGAAAGAACCTGTGTATAAGATGTACACCAGAATCCCACCAACCCATTGCAATGACTAGTGAAATACGCTGCAGCTAAGTCTGAATTAGCAAGCCAGAAAATATTGGTAACTCAAAAATATTGCAACAGAAGATGTATTTTGTCAAAACAAAACAATGATCAAATATTGGGGTGTTTTTTTGTTTGTTTGTTTTTGTTTTGTTATATACACACACAAAGCCATACTAAGTCTTTTGTTCTGTATTTTGTTACTAAGATTGTCTAGTAATATTAACCCTCAGTGTTATCTGTTATTAAACTCCTACTTATACTGTAAGATCCTCAGACAGGAAACTGACCTACTCCATGCTCTCTATAGCACTGAGCATGTAGTAAATACTCAGATTATGTTGGGACATGGGATAAGAGCTGGGATTTGTGAACAAGCTATGTGAGCACTAATGAGGTTCTGCTGTATAGAGATTCTTCAGATTTATCCCAAAGAGGCTAATTTCAGACCCAAGAGCCCTGGTTTCCTACTGAAATACAAATTAAATGCTATCTGATTAATACATTTTACATGGAGCCAATTTTATTTGAATGTCTGACTCCATTAAAGCCTGGCTCTACCACAACAGTACAGCATTCCTAAATGAAGTTATCCGTGGCTTGCTACTTCTCAATTGCATACTGCCCATCCAAACAGAAATCTGTAATCTCCCACAAAAAAATTTTCTCTCATCTCAGCAACATATTCCCAAAACAGACCTTTCAAGACAGCACGTGTGTCCCAACTGGTTTTTGTATTGCAAACAGATAGATCCTCAAGACTGAATCCCAATAAATATATTTTGGTACAAAAATTCACATATGCCTTTTCTAGATGGGAAGCAATCATTAAGAAATAACTTTGCTCATTCAAACCATTGCATCTCACTCACATTCACCAATAGCTGCTGCGATCAGTAGTTTGGGTCAATTTTACTAGTCCATATTCAGTTTGGACATGCAGCATTGACAGCACTAATGCACATTTAAAGACCATACAGGAGGCTGTAGCAAATCAGAGCAACTCAGAACAGAGCAGAGCCCTCTGCACTTTGTTTGTATAAGAGTGAGGAGCAGACATCCTATTTTTGATGGAAATATTCACACCTATTGCCAAAAGAGCTTTCTCCATGTTAAGCAGGCAATTTCTTGGTCTATCAGTTTTAGTAATCTTCTGACCTTGTTTTAACACATAATGAGTCTAGAGAGCTGTTGTGATGTAACCTCAATAGATATGCCACAGAAGGTTGTGTGGCAACCATCTAAATAATTCTATATTGTACTGCCAACCCCAAGCATTCAAGAATCATTAGTCAAGCCCCAAAGAGTCATGGTATTTAGAAAAATATGTTTAGGGTTCTTTTACTTGCCTTCTGTTTTTTGCACCTTTGAGTACACTTGAATCACTTTTACCATCTTCTCTCCACAACCACACAGGCTAGCATATCTCCTTTTATTTATCTTCTATATATTTGAGAGCATTTGTCTGTCTGTTCAAGAACTGCTCCTAAATGGTAAGAGTTAGGGCCACCAAATTTGGTACACAGCTTCCTCTTATCATAACTTAAAGCAAGATTAGGGTTTGGTTGTGCCTGGATTTTTGAGAAGCAATCCCATTCCAAACAGAAAAGTCAAAGAATCACCAGACAGGTAAGAGGGGCTGGCTGGGGGCATGCCCCCCATGTGGGACTGCCCCATCCCCCAGGCGCCCTTTAGGGAGGATGGGGAGGAGCTGAAGCTACCCACCTCCCACCCCATATTTGTATGGGGACATTGCTGGCTAATCCCCTTTGTTAGGGAGTGAGAGGAAAGTTCAGTTTGCTGCATTCCTCACTCTGGCATTCCCCATTATGGCTCTCGCTCCCTGACAGGGACATGAAGAGGAAAGAGCAAGCAGCCCTGGTACAAGCCTGGGGAGGTGCCCCTCACCCTCCTCCTTACAGAACCCACACTTCCTGCCCCAAGCCCCCCTCAACCTGCACTCCTACACTCCTACGCACCTTTAGTCCTGAGAACTCCAAGCCCAGCCCACTGCCCAGAGACCTCCCCCGACTTAAATTTTTACAGATACTGTCGTATCACAGACTACCACTTCCCACCTTGTGTTATGACAGTACCTGTAAGAAAGTTTACTTTCACCCTTGGACTGAACCAAGATAACGCAGGAAAAACAGGATAAACCGGCAATAGAACGACTTCTCAAGAAACCTTACAGAGCAGAAGGTAAACAGAACTGTGGAGTAATGCTCTTGTTTGACATAGCTAAATCAATGCTTAAGATCTGAAAACAAGGAAGTGTTATTGCAAACCACATTAATTATAGCCCTTTTTTGTTAACATAGCAACTCTAACTACAGGGATGAAGAAAAAAGTTATCTTGATGGAAATCCCATTTACAAAAACAATTAAGTGGAACACTTTTCACGATCTCTCTCTTTTTTTTTTAATCCAAAATGAAAATTAACTTCATAAAAATAACACTGTATTTTTGAAAAATACAATCACTTAAATAAAGCCATGTTCCATTTATTTTAAAAAACTGAGTTAAGGACCGGAGCAAAATATCTAACTTTATTTTTATATATAAAAGAAAACACTCATATCCAGTTAGGATTCTAGAAGCTGGAACTTCAAGAACAAATATAATATTTACAAATAAAGTCATGGAGAGTTGCTAATTACCAAATCACTGCTGGGACATGCTATAAGATGTAGGTATGCAAAATTACTGTTCGGATAGTGCACTCAAGAGAAAATGTGTGTCTGAAGAAATTCTGACTAAGAGAAAGAATTTGAGTGAGTAAACATGGATTGTATTAGCAAAGTAGTAAAAATATTTCAATCCACAAATGAATACATTTTTTCTTTTATGTATAATCACTGTATTGCGTAAGATTTGCTGGCTATAACCAAGCAAACATGACTACTACCTACCATCATGGGAGTATAGCTATATGTGCTTGTGGTGCCCCAGCACCAGCAATATTCCTGGCCTGGGGCCAGACTCCACCAAAATTCACCGCCTGCTTGCATTCCTTGCCCCCTGCATCTTCCGGCCATCCTTCAACCCCGCGCATGTTGCCTCCCACCCCTGAGCAATTCAAAACTCCCCAGAAGACCCCGCTGCCACCTCTGGCAGCACAGCAGGGTTACAGCAGTGCCCCTGCAGCTCAAGGGAGGATACACCCTATATCCATGCCAGCACACAGACATATACCCCCAGCTGCAGGGACATACATGGCAGCATGCCGGCAGCTGTGAGGAGCCAGTGTCCAGAAGCTGTTCTAACCCCACTGTGTTGCTGGAGGGCACCCCAGAACATGTTAAATCGCCCAGAGGTGGCAGATCAGACCAGGAGACATGGGGTGGGGGGAGCATACAGTGTGGCAGGGGAGAAGGGGGAGCAGCATCCAAAGACCCCTGACTCCCAGGAACCATTGCCAGAGGGGGGTGCCTCAGGTAAGCATGGCAACCTTCACTCCACCCCACCCAAACTCCCTCTCAGAGTCATAGGTAGGTAGAATCATAGAACCATAGAGCTGGAAAAGACCTCAGAAGGTCATCAAGTCCAGCCCCCTGCTCTAGGCAGGACCAATCCCAACTAAATCAACCCAGCCAGGACTTTGTCAAGCCAAGACTTAAAAACCTCTAGGGATGGAGACTCCACTACTTCCCTAGGTAACCTATTCCAGTGCTTCACCACCCTCCTAGTGAAATAGTTTTTCCTAATATCCAACCTGGACCTCTCCCACCACTTGAGACCATTTGCTCCTTGTTGTGCCATCTGTCACTACTGAGAACAGCCTTTCTCCATCCTCTTTGGAACCTCCCTTCAGGAAGTTGAAGGCTGCTATCAAAGGTACTGGGGGAAGGGAAGAAAAGTTTGAGTGGGGAGGGGGGTGTAAGCTCTGGGTATTGTGGGAACCACCAAGATTTCTGCAAGATTGCCAACCCTGGTTACCGGACAGGTATATGCAAGAGGGATAAGTCCTAAAAAGTGATACTTCAGATATCTGAGTAAATTCAGTGAACTTTACAATTAACTGCAAACTTCTATATCTCTCCATCTTTCTATTAGGATAATTTCTGTGGTTCTGTACAGACTAAAGACCAATATAAAAGCACGTTTGAGACATGTGATGTTTATACTAGAATATACCTTTGAACAGTAGGAATTCTTTAGACACAAGCTCTTAAAAGGTAAGTTGTGCAATTATGTAGTAGGATTAAACTTATGTAGAAAAATGCTTCTGACCTATGCTATTGGAACCACAATAAAATAAGTCTCTTCCAGCTAAACAGGTTTTGCTTCTGCCAGTACTATGGTTCCTGAGAAAAGCCACAGCATCAGGTTATCAGTATTTAAAGTTTAGTGTCACATGGAAGCAAGAAATCTTGGCTACATTCTTCAAAATAATCATTGGTACTTTTACCACACAAACACCCACCAGTGGCTAATATGTAAACTTCATTACTAGTTAAAATCATTTCAAACTACTTTAAGCCACATGAATGTCTCATGCATGAAATGCTCTTGCTAATAGCTTTAAGAGTAGTATCAAAACAAAGGAACTTTATGGTAATCCAGGGAAGTAACATCACGGATGATTTGTCCCTTTTCTACAGAAACAAACCCGGATTCTTCCGCACAAGAAGGAAGCGAGTCCAGTCATTTAAGAACTGCTTACTCAAGAAGGCTTTTTGGCACAATATAGGATAGCCTGCTGTACAGCTACTAGGGATGTAAAATCCCAGTTAACTAGTAAAACATAATGCTTAACCGGTTAACTGATAAAGGGGGCATGGGTTGGGGAGTGCTTCTCCATCCGAGACCAGCACGCCCGTATGAATTTCTGTAGGGTGCTTTTTTGGTATATGTGGACTGCAAGGGTGTGAATGCACCTTCCATGGTCCTCCAAGTAAGCGGGAAAATCAGCCCCAGCCTTCCCCTGGCTGGTCAGGCTTGGGTAGCAGCCAGAGTATGTTTATTTGGGGAACATGGGAAGGAGGTGTTTTCACACCCTTCACATCCTCCCTGTGTATGGGGCTGCCAGGCTGGAGCAGCCCCCCTGCTGCAGGCAGCAGCTTGCTTCAGTCCACTTGGAGCAATTCCTGCCTGCGGGGTGCCAGGGCTCACCACAGAGACTGTGTGCTCCAGATGACTGAAGCAGCCCCTCCATGGCAGGCCTCCTGCAGGGCTGAAGCAGCCCCCCTACCTGAGAGTTAAACAGTTACCTTTCTTAAACAAAAAAAGCAAAGGAGAGAACTTGATGTCAACATTGTGACCAAGTCAGCCAAAAATGTAAGTCTTAATTTACCATCAAATTCACGAGTTAACATCTAGGATAGATTCTCGTAGCAGGAGACAACACCAAGAGCAATTTAATTGGAAACAATAGCGCTCTCTCAAATGAAAGTCATGAAATCAATCCCTTATGCTGACCAAGGACTATACTGTAGTAAAGGATAACTTATGGAACTGTCAAGTCATCTGTACTGCTGGCCTTGTTTTAGCAAGAGACCGAATTCACAGATCCCAGTCTCTTATTTTCTATGTTATTTTGTTCAGGGATCCATGTCAACTTGCATTCAGATCTTGACTGTAAATGCCTCAGCCACCAATTGATTTAAAGCTTTTCCTGAGAAAAAGAGTTTGCTTTTAATGTCTCAAAAGGTTATAGTTCATGTATTGGAATATTTGCTCTTCGGTCTGTAGAAACGTGCATAGAACCTCTGGGAGGTAGATTTCACTAGACTCACTAGTGTAGGAGAAAGAAGATAGGTGAAGTAACATCTTTACTGAATCAATTTATGTTGGAAAGAGACAGACAAGTTTTTGAGCTTATACAACTCTTCATCAAGTCTGGGAAAGCTATTCAGTATATCAAATTTCTTTCCTCCCCCTGTTCCTACTACTTCACAGGATTCTCGGTAGTTAAATGGACACAAAGCCAGGCACGTTCATGTTAAGCATGCTACAGAATACATGTACATGTCTCAAGTCAGTAGGAAACCAAGACACCAATCCTTGTTTCCGAGTGGGCCAAATAGCAAGAGTTCTCTGTATATACCATTTAACCAAATGGTGACATGTAGGATTCTACCAAATTCACAGTCCATTTTGGTCAATTTCATGGTCATAGGATTTTTTTTAAAAAAAAAGAAAGGTGTCATATCTTCAGCTATTTAAATCTGAAATTACAAGGTGTTGTAATTGTAGAGATCTTGACCTAAAAATATGTTGGGAGGGCAGTTGGAAAGTCATTGTGGTGGGTGTTTCCTCTGCATTGCTACCACTGGTGAGGCTTCCACAGTTGGGCCGCTGGAAAGCAGTGGGCTGGTGGCCTAGCGCCCAGCTCTTAAGGCACAGCCAATGCGAGCAGCAACACAAAGCAAAGATGGCATGATATGGTATTGTCACCCTTCCTTCTGTACTGCTGTCTCTAGAGTGAGACCCTGAGGTTACACCTACACAGCAAGGCTCAAGTCGAATTAATCTACGCAACTTCAGCTAAGTCAATTGCATAGCTGAAGTCAAAATAGCTTAATTCAGCTTTTGGCACTGTGTACACAATAGAAACAATCTTCCTTTGACTTCCTTTACTCCTCGTGAAATGAGGGTTACCATGAGAAGGAGTAAGAAGCCCTCGAGCTTGACATTATTTCAAAATAATCTCTTGTAGTGTAGACATGAACTATGTTATTTAGGAATAAACTTAGTTATTCCGAAATAACACTGCTGTGTAGATGTATCCTCAGTCAGCAACCATCGCTCTCTAGCCATCCAGCTCCAAAGGCCAAGCAGAAGTAAGGATAGCAACTCTATGATTCTCCCTCCCCCCTCCAAATAATCTTGGGAGCCCCCTGCAACTTCCTTTTGGATCAGGACTCAATTTGAGAAACAATGGTCTCCCATGAAGTCTGGTCATTTCTGTGCTTTTACTCTGTATCTTATACAGATTTCATAAGAGTAAACCAGATTTCACAAACCATGACCTGCTTTTTCATGGCTGTGAATTTGGTAGGGCTAGTTATATGTAATGCTATGGCATCTATTCATGTCAGTGCAGTTATGCCAGAGGTCTGCTAGTGCAACAGAATATGAAGGAGTGCCTCTTTAAAATAGAGATCTACTGCAATTTTTTCCAATGTAATTCCTCTCCTTACCTAAACAGTTGTACTGTTCATATGAAAATTATGTCTGTAAAATAGAGTTTTTATTAATAAAGAATAAATCCTGATAAGACATTGTCCAACTGTGGATACTGAAACTATATCATTGATAACTAAGAAAGTTGAAGTATAGTAGTCAAATTATTAGCTAGATATAATTCCTCCACCCCACTTCCTCTTGTGTCTGCTAAAAGACATTGCAGATATGTGCACCAAAAAACTTCGTCTAGAATATAACTGACTACTTTCCCTAAGAAGCTATATTTACTTCTCAGCATACAATAGTATCACTGAGAGCCTCCACATTAAGAAACAGGCTGGAATTATTAGCAATACTAGTAATACTGAAGTCTCAAGTTTGAGTGGAGTGTAACCCATTGGCTAGATTCTTTTAGACATCTGAGACACTTCCTGACAGTCACAGAAATGGAAAACTGAGACTAAATAAGTCTCCTCAGGTATATTTATGTGCTTAGAAACACACTAGTTTCAATGCCAGAGTGGGCCATGGATTCATATGAATTAGTTAACTCTCTAAGGGTGCATCTACACAGCACTCTAAACTTGAAATAAGATACGCAATTTGTGCTAGATGTACCCTTAGGGAAATAAAAGAAAGCAACATGCAAAAAACTCGAGATGGAAAAGGATGTTTGGTTTTGGAGGGAGAAGGTTAGAAGCACTCCTCCACTCCTGTATAATGGGGAGTGGGAAACCGATGGCACAATCTAGTTTTAGAGTATGATCAGGACCCAAGTACAGAAAGCATTATAATCTCCACTCTCCCGTTTTGTCAACTCAACTGTTTTCTAATATTTTGACTTAAAAATAAATTGTGGTGGCAGAGTGTTTAGAAAGTATCTTTTGGATTATGTAAATAAGGAAATTAACATACAGAAGGGTTCCAATTCCAATAATTCCTTGGGAGAAGCAGTTTAGAGGCTCATTTATTCCTGTAAAAATCTCAACAAACCTGTATTTCTCTAAACCAAGTGGTCCAATCCATACATAGATGCAGCCCATGTGGCATTCTCAGGACCATATAGGCAGTACTGGATGCAACCTACAATGGTAAGTAGTTCAAAAGAGTGGTTCCTAATCTAGGTGCACGGCCTTAGCAACATGAAGTGATAACACATTTAGAACTGTTGACAACCAGCTTCCAGTACTCCCCATCTACACCTGATAGACCGCAGGGCAACAGGATGCTAGGGATTACCTCCCTTCCACTTCCCCATTTCTGCTACACATGCATTGTAGTGAATTCAGTGCTGCAGCATACTGACTGACCAACAGGAAATGGAAGCCATTTGTAACCCTCACCTTGGGAAAGAGCTCAGCCAGTAAACATCTGCAGGATAAGTCATGATCCTTATAATCTGGAAGAACTTGAAAGTGCAAGAGCACCTATTTTCAGTTTCGAGTTAGTCCACCTCACCCCAGATTAACTTGGTAGTACATAGAGCTAAATGTCATCTCCATCCCAAATGGTCTAGTCACTACCTGCTCTTTCCTACAAGTTCTCATTCCAAAAACATTCATTTGTGAACTGAAATGTGTAAAAAAACCCTGCCTATTATACCCTCTAAGTCCTATGTAAATAATCACCATCAAGGTTTATTATACATCAGGGCAAAAATACATCCCACATTGTTTCTATTATATGGTAACTCATAACTGGAGATCCAAAAGAATTCTTTTGGCTCAGTTTTACACAGGTTATTGTTTTGATAATCTAAAAAGTAGAAGATTAAATTACTGTAAACATCCAAGATGCATGTTAAATACTTAACTCATGTTTTACAGAACGCATCCTTCAAACAGCAACACTAAGATAAATTTTGCCTGCTAATCCAAAGGCTTTTCATATAAATGAATACCAAAATACATTTTATTACTTGCCCATAAACTGGCTGTTTCAGAAATATTTTAATGCATCAAAAGAATAACATTCTTATGAGATAGTTTCCAACAATTTGGTCTTAGAGTTATAGAGAAAGACGACATATATAAAGATCCACTGTTTAATAAATGGACTGACTTGGCCATTATTTCAAATGGGAAAGTCTCAAGAGCAACACAAAAGGTGCTATACACTTTAAAATGAGAGGTTGAGTAAACAGAAAATAGACATTAAAAACCCTGAAGATATGTATTTTTATGTTTGTGAGGTTACATCACCAGCAAAGAAGTTGATGGGTAGGAAGGTGACGTGTCATCTGATCAGAAAGATTTGAGTATAGGATAGTGACACCACTCTGTCTAATTATCTAAACTGCAAGGCTTATGGGGACAAACATACCTCTGAATAGTATAAAGGTACATAATTATATTAAACTGATTCAGCTTTGTTTTCTGGGAAGGAAAAGGCAGCAATTAAATCTCAGTGCTTGAGACAAACTATCAAAATAATCCTCCTGTAATAACTAGAATTCATATAAAGTTTCAATATTAATGATAGTTATCACGTTGTGCATGCACAAACATTCTATATTTTGGGAAACTGGGGAGCAAAGTATTTTTCTTGCAGTCAGTTTCCAACCTCTAATACTATTCAGAGATGGGAAACTTAACCCAGTGATTCTGAACTATTTTATATTTAGTATTTGTGCAGCTGAACATACAACATATGGAAATAATCTGCTTGCAAGTGTTAATGTGTAAAAATTTCTGAATTAAGACCTCCTACAACTGAAAAGCTTGAAACAAGTTTCCAGAGGCCTAGCACAGGCAGAGGGGAAGATGCTTGATTATGGTGTATTGTGGAATACAGGTTTCAGAGGTAGCCATGTTGGTGTGTTTCAGCAAAACAAGGAGTCTGGTGGCACCTTAAAGACTAAGTTTTATCACAGCATAAACTTTTGTGAGTTACAACTCACTTAATCAGATACATGAAGTGAAAGAAAGTAGCAACTCAGGCAAATTTATGCCATAATAAAATTGTGTGTCTTTAAGGTGCCACCAGACACCACGTTTTTTTGGTGGAATACAGCAGATTATTATTATGGTGCCTTAGTAATGCTGTACATTTCACTTTGACAGTTCATCTCTGGTACTCTTATAATGGCTGGAAAAACTAGAGGTTATACAACTTAGTAGAAAAGAGCAGAAAAAAAACCCAGCACGTTTAAACATTTTCTGAAATACCTAAACAAGTTAGAAGCAAATAAAAAATTATTTTTACATCAGTTATCTATAGTGAATATTTTCACACTAATTTCAGAGACAAAAGCAAACAGAAGATGCAATTGTGACAGACAGGACATTCGGTGGAATGGTTAACGCCTAGTTCAGGCTCTCTTGACCTGAATGGCAGACTGAAGAAAGCCAGATCTGGTGTGCGCAATTACATACATATATACACTACCACATGTCTGAAGAGGCTGAGGCAGTTCCTAGTAGTGGTCGTGGGACAATGGTACAATGACTATATAAGTCAGCACATGGCCTGGAATCTGGTGTCCAGAAAGGAGGCCCTGGCTGTTGCGGAGCTGAGGATCACCCCAATTAATTCTACTCTTTGGCAAGAATGAATGTGGACTTTTCCAAGTTGAGAAGAATACCCAATCTCTAGAATATGTCCCTGACAAGGCAAATGTGTGCCTTCACCTGCTCCTTGGAGCAACCTTTCAACAGCCAGTCACAGAGGTACAGGTAACTCTCTACCTTCCTCTTGTGGAGAAACACAGCCACCAACGCCATGCACTTCGTGAACACATGGGGGACTGTGGATAGGCCAAAGGTAAGCCCCATAAACTGATAGTGTGCCTGACTTACCATGAATTGGAAAGTGTGTGGCTGATAAACGGCAACGTGAAAATAGGCATCTTCCATATCCAGGGGTGCATACCAATCCTCTGGATCCAGGGAGGGGATATTCAAGGTTAGTGAAAGCATGCAAAACTTCAGTTTCAACAGGAACTTGTTGAGACTGCAAAGATCCAAGTTGGATCTGAGACACTCCTTTTACTTTTGGAATAAGGAAATACCAGGAATATTAAGTACCCTTTCTCCCCAAACTCCTGAGGAACTACTTCTATTGTGCTCCCCCCCCACCCTTCCCCATGGTGAGGAGCGACTGCACTTCCTGCTGAAGGAATTGCTCATGAAAGGGGTCCCTGCAGAGATACAGGGAAAAGAATGGAGTGGGTGGCAAGGAGTGGAACTGGAGCACGTAGCCCATGCTTACCATTCGAAGGACCCAAGGGTCCAAAGCGATAAGGGTTCATGCCCAGTAGAAGCAGGGTAGGTGGCTGCGAAAACATGGGAAAGGATCCAGGATAGAGATTGGTCCACAGTCCTCAAGCTTCCCATCAAAATCCGGGTTTGGAGCCGGGCTGGTACTTGTCGGGCCAGAAGCAAAGTCCTCCTGACCCGAAAGGGATTCTCTATCATTGCAGTCCCTGCACCAGTAAGTCTTGGCAAGGGTGAGTGTGGAACTGGAACTGGCAGTGTTGTCGCTGCTGTAACAGTCAGAAGGGACTGTGCTGCATGGCTAGGGTGTGCATCTTCAAGGAGCACATTTTGACCCTGACATCTTTCAAGCTGTATAGATGAGAGTCTGTTTGGAAAACAGCCAGAAGCCATCAAAAGGGAGGTCCTGCAAAGCTCGTAGCACCTCCAGAGGGAGACCTGAAGACGGTAACCACACCGATCTATGCATAACTTTGCCTGTAGACAAGGAACAGGCTGCAGAATCAGCCATATCCAAAGAAGGCTTGGAGGGCCATTCTCACCACTGCCCTCCCTTCCTCAATCAGTGCTGCAAAGTCTGCCCAAGATCCCTCCAGCATGGTGCAGCAATAGTGAATCTTGCTGCAGTACTAAGACTCTTTGGAGGTGGCCTTAGATCATGCCATATCCCACACAGATGCAAGGATGCTATGCACCAACCAACTTGAGCCTGGCTGTTCTGGTGCCACTGGCCTGTGTACTGCCTCCATCAATAACTGCTGCAGGCTAAAGTCTTTCTTCCTTTGTACACAGCTTGAAAGATTTGCAGATTTCACGAGCTGCCTGATCAATCTCCACCAAAAAACATAGCCAAGAGTCAGAGGAGTATCTGTTGGGCATAGGCTTACAGCAGTGCGCTTTGGGCTTGTGACATTGAACTAAGAACAATGAATAACTAACAACTGTAGCCAGGGAATGACACTTGCAGAAAAAGCAAGAGATTTGCTGACATCATCATGGACGGTTAAGAAAAAAAAACTAAGGCAGGGGAGGGTCAGCAGGGTCATATATAGTGCCACTTACAGCACTACTCCGGGGGCTCCCTGGCTGACCCTATGAAAAAGTAGTGGCTGCTCAGCTACTCTCAAGTGGGACTTGAATCCACCACCCTCAGCCTTATCCATCAGATCACTGGGAAAAAGTTTGACATCTGGGCTCATGACTTGCGCACACCATCTCAACCGGAATGGACATGAACAAGCACTTTCAGAAGTATGTGAATTACTTGTGCAGGAATTGTTTATTTCTGAATTATCAAGAATATCTTGATACTGTGCTAGTGTGAAATTAACAGGGTTCAATGAAAGATCCTAAGGAAGATTAATACTAAGTGGCAAGGATTACAGTCTGGGATTCTTTTTATTTTAATGTACAGATAGACAAGGGGACCAGGGACAATTATTCACTCCCTTGTGCTTTGTAACTGCATGTTATTCAAGAGTGCTACGCTTCAAGTCATGTGTCCAAAACCCAGATGTATATATAAATAATACAAAAAAGTCAGTCCACTGAGCAGGAAAGCCGTGTAGCATGGCACAGGAAATAAATCCTATCCAATCAGCTCAAGCTACTACTCTCTCCCCTGTTGCTCCAAACCGCGTAACACAAATAATCCGTGCATTTCTTAGAAATAAAGCTGATTTGTGCCTTTGAAAGCAGAACTGAAAAGTTGCCTCTTTCTACAGCAGTTGCACTTTCTGTACATGTGTACTTATTTCAAAGCAGGAGGAATAACATGGCCTATCCTTGCAATATCTTCTTGTGATTTTGGAATCTCAGGGAAATAATCTGGTATGTGTTACTAAATAAAATAAATGATGGAGGAGGCTATATCAAGTTTCAACAACTACATGAAATGTATTAAACTCCCACAATATGCTGTACAAAAGAGACTAATCCAGCACCAAGAAAGAAAAAAAGAGAGGCAAATGAATTTATGGAGCAGAATATTTTCATCTGCAAATTGATAAAATGTTACTATTGGGGGGATTGTTATGTTTTAAAGTAATAATTAGGGAGACAACTACCTTATTTCAGCCTCAAAACATGCCTCTTTAAAGGACAAATCCCAAGCAGCGTCCCTACAAATGGGATTTGACTTCCAGAGTTGCAGAGTCCTTTTAATAAGAGTTTAACAGCCACTAACAACTAGTAGCTGTTGCACTGTGGATAAAAATGCAGATTAGCAGAAAAACTGTTTTACTGTGCATCATAATACTTAATTGCTTTTCATTTAAGAATCTCACCTTCTTTTACAAGAAGTGCATTTAAGCATTATCCCCATTCTACAAATAAGGAAACAAAGAGTAAGTCATTTGACTTCTGTCTATCACACAGACACAGCCTACGAATAAGAATAAAGCCTAGGTTACACCTGACTGCTCCAGCATGCTGTCAATGCTTCCTCTCCCTTTGCCCAAATTTAAAAAAAATAAAGTTCTGCATACCTGAGTAACTCTTTGTGATTGCATTTGTACCATTAGTTAGTTTTGTAAACTAACGGAGTATGCCAACAATTTCTCAATAACTCTGCATGTTGAACTCTCAGCTCTGAAACAATTTAAACTGGGCAGCCACAAAGTTATGTATCCTGAATGTAGCCTCCAAAGAAAAAAATTAAGTTACATTTTTCAGATTGTCCATAACGCCAAGCTTTGCTTTCAGCTATAATTTTAATACATATCCAAAATTACTCCACTGATGTTACCATCAGATTAGCAGTAACTAAATCTGGAACCACATTACAAACAGCAATGATGCAAATTGTGTGTGAGTAAAGGGTCCAGATATATGGGATCTAAGTCAATATACCTTGGAATTTCCAAGATGACAGAAGCCAGGGCTGGAAGGACTGGGCATATTAGCATACAATAGAGTTGTATCCCTAAGAAAGTACTGGGTTTCATCAATCTAACCAGAGGCTTCATCCAAACACAAAGGCTTATTTGCAAGCTCTCGTTCATAAAAACTTTAAAATAAAAACATTCATCCTGACAGATGCAACTAATTTTCTTTCACTAGACTCTTTGTTTAAACCCTCTTCCAAGCAGTGATCTCTGGGACAAGTTGAATACGTGAATTCTAGCAGGATGTTTCAGTCATTGTCAGTCACGTGGTTATGAATTATGCAGGGGCAGAAGTGCCCAAACAAAAAGATTCAAGACATGCATCATCTGTGATTCAGTTTCACACAGTAACAATTCAACTGGATAGGAGTTCTGTGGTCACTAATAAGCAAGACACATCATTAATGTGCACAGAGTGCCATTCTTTCTAGCCTCTCTATGTTCTTGTTATTGAAGTAGACCCAGGACAGGACTGATGTAATGTTTTAAATATATGGATCAACAACTCAGTTAATACACACAAGACAATTAACAAGATTTAAACATTTTCAATATTATAGCTGGAGATGGAAATTGTTAAAAATTATTTTAACCAGATGCCATTAGTATCATAATTGCGAAGACAGTTATGAAGTGAAGGATCTTGCTCCTGAAGAATCCACTCTATTGCAAAAAGCAGTGTAACTATTCCTCCAACACAACATTCCTGAAGGTTCTGTCTTCTTGCACACTAATTCTGAACCTGTGCATGTGTAAACAAGCTGAAAAATCTGATAAATCGCTGGATTGCTATATACTGGCATTAGATGACAGAGCCAGTGTGCAACAAGACAACCTGTATAAAGTTCAGTCTGAGAATTAGCCAAAAAGCATTATCCCTTCTTTCATTTTAGGAAGAAACCCACCAATTCTTCCTATAAAAATTCTCCACAACTAACATGAATACTGATTTCTGGGTCACTAGTCACTTTCACTCATAGATCCCAAACAAGACAGTTTCTTAACATTATACCTGAACTCTACGCCTATGTGCTCATCTTACATGCCAGCATACACTACAATAATCTTATATTGTTCTGCTTGTCAAAACTGAGGTTAAAAAGGGAGAGCTTGCCCATAAAAAGTCAAAAATAAAAAGTTTGCATATAAATTGAAAGACAGAAGAGGATTAGACTAACATGCTAAGATGTTAATAATAAATGTATATATCATGCGAGAGTGGGGATTCCGTGTGACATAGGAAGAGGAGAAAAGGATCCATCAGAGTATCTGTGAGAGAAGCTAGCTTGAGAACTGACTATTGTAAGCACAGCCTTGGGATATGCTGGTTCTTTGCCCTGCTCACTGAGGCAAATCCCAGCAGAAGCCTGCTGATCTGTTTGTTACTACAGTGGTTACAGGACAGTTCTAGATAACCTTTTACTAAGCAAAGGAGGCGTGTTTGGGGGAACACTAATGGCATTCCAAGCTACAAAATGGCTTCAGCTAATGGCACCCCATTTTGGCACTTTTAATTTAGTTTAAGAATTTTAACTCAAAGGGTATACACACTTCCAGTTAATGTCTGAATAGGAAAAAAATGGTTTCTCCGTCCCCTTTGCATTTACTGTCGTCTAGAACCTACACATTTTAAAAACAGAACCCTGAGAATATTTCAGCAAGCAGTTAACAGGACAAAAACAACCATGCAGGAAGCCAATGTTAAATCCTGGCAGAGTATCACCACAAGAATCTGAACCACAAAAAAAGCAGCTGCTGAGCTCTGCACCAGTCTCAGTCTTTCTTTAGCTCCAGAAAGCCAAGCACTTGAATTGCATTACTATATACCAATTTAAACTTATGATTACACATAATGAATAGCTAGAAATATCTTGTTTCTGGGTTTGTTTTTGTTTGACTCCTAAATTGTGCAAGTCTTCAAAGACAATTTGGGTTTAAAGTTTTTAAAAACTTGTTTTAATCAAGTATACTTCAGAATCCAATTTTCCAGCCTTTGGAAATCCTGAGCTCTCGTGTGGACTATCAAAACATTGAAAGGTATATTAAAACCTATAAACTAGGGGGGCAGCATTCTCCATGGATGCAGCCTCCCTTTGAAAGGCATGGAACCCAGTTCAAGTCTCCCTCAACCACCTTAACCAAAATATAAAGGGGATTCCCTCCATTCCAGAGCCCGAGAAAATTCACCCCTGCCTTAGCCTCATGGGGAGATAGGAGAAGCATAGCTTCATATCCTGTTGAAAAAGCTCTAGACACTTCATTACCAGGGAGGGGGAGAAATGGAAGCTAGGCACCAGTGTGGAGCCCAAGTAGAGCTTTCCTAGAGGGGGCATCATGGTGAGGAGAATACCCTAGCTGCCCCCATCTCACACAGCCAGCTGTGTTGAAGGGAGATTCCCTCTGGGAGGTGAAAGGGGTGAGCTACCCCAGATGTAACAAGCCCACCACAATCCCAGACCATAGTTGGCAGAGCATATGTTCCATAATTCATCAATAGATTTTTCCTTTTTGTACCTGACAGCTGCAGGGACACACTTGACCCTGAAGCCCCACCAAGCAGGCCATTTGTGGGACAGACACCCCCAAAAATGAACAGTTCTGAGTTGTAGAGCTACCTTACACACAAAAAAAAGAACCTAGAAGTGCTTTTCATGGATAAGGCCACCCCCTCAAAGAAATGGAATCTAGTTCAACTTCCTAAGGTGAATATAAGAGGGATGCCCTCAATCCAGAGCTCCAGCAGACCCATCCCTGCTCCAATCATCCCTTTAGTGACAATTAAAGAGGTGGCTGGGGACAATAAATTGCAAACCATGGATTACTTTCAAGTGGGCAAACAAAAGGGCCCAGAGAAGTTGCAATGCAATAGGAAATTTAAGTAGTGTAATTCAAAATTACATGGTTCGCACTGTTAGTCTATGTACCATATAATACTGTTGAGATCACCCATGTACAAAGCTATTTGAGAGAGGATAGTCTAATTTAAAGACACATGACTAAACTCTTCAAGATAAAGAACCCAGTCCTCATGGCACTACAACATAAATAAGGGAGGACTGAAGTGGAAGAGTACCCTGCCTTCTTTCTAAAAGAATGCGCACCCTTATTCCTTGGCTAATTATTCTCGTTTCTATTTGTATCAGAATCTAGAATCAAAGATTTGATACAGATTTCTCAAAAAATCATGTTAATAAAATACTGAACAAACATCCAACATCAACTTTAAGGATAGCATAGCAGCACAATTCAGAGACAAATACATTTCTTGCATCCAGGTTACCAAAAGTCTAAGTCAGTGGTCTTCAACCTGAACATACTTGAGAGTCCATTTAAAATTGTTTAGGGGTCCACAAATTAAAAAAAAACCTAAAAACTGCAAATGCTCAAGGGCAGAGTTTAAAGCAGCCTAAAAACTGCTTCTCTAATTTCTTCAGGTTGGACCTCCCCGATCCAGCATCATTAGGACCTAACCAGTCCTAAACAAGAGAATTTGCTGGACGGACCAAGGGAGGCCTCCTGCCACCAGCCCCCAAGCTCATCTCCTGCCTTACCCTCCCCCCTCGTCCCCAGCCTGTCTGGGCTGCTTGCCCAGCTACTGCTGGCTCCCTGGTCCGCACAGGCTGTGGCTCTTGCCATGGGGTTCTGGTCCCGGGGCAGCCAGCAGCAGCCGCAGGGCTGGGGCTCCAGCCCTGGTCCTGCATAGCCACAGCAGCAGGGCTGGTGCTCCAGTCCTGCACTACGGGGTTTACCGCAGGCACTTTGGCCCCATGTTGCTGTGGGGCTCTGGAATCAGCCCTGCGCTCCTGGGAATTTTGGAGGCTGCTATGGGGCTCTGGTCCCAGTCCCACATTGCCCCCAGCCAGGATGCTAACCTTGATGCCCTGCCCTGGCCCTCCTGCCCTTAGGCGCTCTGGATCAGGAGCATCTGTGGTCCTGCTTGACCTTGGATGTTGCCAGACTAGAGAGTGCTGGATTATGGAGGTACAACCTGTAGTAACAATAACTAATGATATGTTCTGTAGCACAGCTACTGTTTTTCGCATTAATCAGATGATATTTGTGTCCCTTCCTCAAGCAGAAATTCTCTC
This sequence comes from Apalone spinifera, assembly GCA_030068395.1. NCBI lineage: Eukaryota > Metazoa > Chordata > Testudines > Trionychidae > Apalone > Apalone spinifera. Next base: position 17,368,063 of record JANRFK010003894.1, on the reverse strand, counting down.
TTGCCAACCTCTAGAATTCCTTTAACACTAACATTCAATTTCAGAAGCATGGGCATTTACTTCAGAACTTCTCATCCACCCTTGCTGAAGGAAGTTCTCAATTCAGTTTGTCCCACTGCTAATGAAATAAGCATTTTTATTGAAAAGCCAAATGGACCTTTTAAAGTGTAAAAAGGAGAGCAGAAATATACTGGGATTACACATTAAAAGGACATACTTTAGTTTACAGGTAGTAAGTATTACTAGCTCTGCAACAAACATGGAGAGGAGAAAAATCTAGTACCCTGAAGAAATTCTTCTGTTCCCCCCATATTGTAATATATGGGGACCTAACAAGGTTGTAAATGTTTGATATTTTAACTTAAGAGTTTAGACATTCCTCCAGTGTTTGTCCTAAGCATCATTTTATTAAGTTCCTTTAAAAATAGATTAGGGGTTTTTCTTCTAGGAAGGTCTCTTCAGTTTGAAGGTTAAAAGAAAAGATTATCTAAAATTTGTTGCAGCTGGGTAGAGATTTCCTTTGTCAAAGACAAAGTGTGTCAAAACTATTCCAACTCAACTGTTAAGTTTCTTTCCACTGCTGCAAGGGTAAACCGCAACATCTGGTAGACTAAATATCTGAACCAAATTTTAGATACATAATACAAACCCATCTAAGTGTTCATTCTGTCCCAGTGCTTTCATTTGATCAGCAGGTTTCTTGAAGCAGTAGTTTTTTTAAAAGCTATTTCAGAAAGAAGAATGTGGAATGGCTTCAGGAAGTTTCCACAAAGTCAGCAAACTTGTGTTGGCCCCACACAGGAATATTTGGACAGCCACAATGCACAGCAGTACACTCAAATCTTAATGGCGGACCTCCACACACACGTCTCAGTCTCAAAATAAAGCAAACTCAACATGTGCATTTTTGCCTTGAATACCATATTAGAAACCAAATTCTGTGCAGTGCATAATTTTTTATAACATGGGACGTCACTATGTTTAGCCTTGATTTGTAACACTCCTCCTTCAAGTAGAGAAAGAAGTTCTCCTACCATCCCAGAGAATGCATTTCACTGTGTGGGTATATGGTTAAGTTCATTTCTTTGAATGACACTGATTAGATCCCACCTACAATACTTCAGTTACTAAAACCTAACCAGGACCCTGAAGTGTTAGCTTATTAAAAAGATTATGTAACTAGACTAAACTATAACACTGTTTACAATTTTGAATCATTAACTATTCTTCTGTAACAGGATGCTTCTTATAACAAAGAAGTGATTCTCATCAGAGAAGCCAGAATTCCCATTTAGTTATACAGCAGTCATATCACTGCAATTAAACTGCTGATCATCCTTTGGGTAACCAGGCAAATGGCGTTATTTTACATACTTGTGTGTGCATGCACACTGATCCAATTTAAAAATTCACATTTATGTAACATCTACAGGTGCACTGACTTTAAAAGCATTATCGGAAGATGATTTTTCTTCTTACATCTCAAGCACATGTCCTTTGTCAAAGGAAGAAAAACAAATAGCAAGTTTTATTTCTAACTTTTAGAAGTAAAATTTCATGTGACTATTACTGAAAGATTACAAAAGTGATTACTTTAAACAGTCAAACCAGAGAATCTCAGTTTCCTGGTATAGTTTCTCCTGATGGTATATAGACATTTAAGTAGACAGAAGCCATTTGTAATTTCAAAATTTGCTTTAGGTCCATAAGCTTGTAGAACCTTATCTAATAAAGAATCTTTGATGACCTTCAGATTTTTGAAGACTGTTTTCCCTCTTTACCAAAAGTTGCTCTCAATCCATCTGCTTTATTTTTCAGCATGTACAGGGGCTTGACATACTTGCTGGACCCAGTGGCAAGGTGGAAGGAGAGGGGAAGAGCTCTGCATTCCGAAAAGGGGTGGGGCTCAGATAGAAGGTGTAAGGCTGGGGCAACCAGCTTTCAGCATGCCATGCTGTTTCCCGCCCCATGAGCCCTGAGAGCCACTGGGAGTGTACCACGTGCGATTATAGCACTGATTTATAGGGTAACGGCGACAGCCAGTAGCCCCAGCCTGGGTCTTGTGCATTGCTGGGCTCAGGAGCCATTTCCCCCTTAGCTCCTCTCCCTCCCCTCACCCCACCCAACAAACCTGAGCATGTGAATATGGCTTGATGTTTCATATTTGTTCAGAAGGCGGTTTTAATTTTGAACATGATTCTTCCCCTCCCCCTCAGCACCATTAAACAGGCTACACATGAACTTACTGAAATTCAAAAGGAAGCTGTGCTGGCCACGCCTTGCAATCCAGTCATGCAAATTGTCATCTATTTCAACAATGGACAATATTTTTGTCACAGACTTAGAAGCCTCGTGAATGGGTTGCTTGGTGCAGAGATTGTATGACTACTGTATAACAAATACACACACAATCTCTAGCAATGGAATTTGCAAGACTCACTAATGTAGTCATCAGTCACATATCTTGAGACCAGTGTGTTTTCCTATAAATGTATATTTTGGGGCTGATACATTCTGAAGTGACAATTTTAAAAACTGTGTGTTACCTGTGGGATTAATTTTATTTTTAATCACAAAACAAGTAAAGGAAGATCACCAGAAAATACACTTTAACAGCCTTATTGTTCCTTACCAATCTCTCCTTGAGAATGTTCAGAGGAAAGGTGACAGGGCAACAAAATGGCAGGCCCAATTCAACTTTGATATATGTGAAGTAACATACATTGGAAAACATAATTCCAGCTATACTTACAAAATGACAGTGTCTAAGTTAGCTGTTACTAAAGTTCACTCAATGATCTTCGATCATTGCAGATAATTCTCTGAAAATATTCACTTAATATACAGTGGCAGTCAAAAGGCTAACAATGTTATAAACCACTAGGAAAGATGGATCAGGCAGTTAATAAAACGTCACTATCTAAACCCCTGACCATGCAGTTCTGATCACTAATAGGCAACAGGTTTAAAAAAAGACAAACGACACAGCCTGTGGAATTCATTGCCACGGGACGTTGAGAAATTCAAAACTATCAGGATTCAAAAAAGTAAGCTCATGGAAAATAGCCATTGATGCACCTATTACCCAAGATGGTCAGGGACACAATCCTACACCTCCAGATACTAGAGTGTACAACAAGGGATGGGTCACTCAATTATTGTCCTGTAAATTTCTTTTAAAATACCTTCTATTGACCACTGTCAGAATACAGGATACTAAGTCAGATGGACCATTGGTTTCATCTTATATGACCATTTTTGTGTTCAAGCCCACTCCTGGAACTTATCACAAATTCCCCTGTGCATTATTAGCTCTTTAAATTAAAAAGCACATAGACCAAACTTAAATTTATTATCAATAACATGAAAATAACACCACATTTTCCAACATACTCCATACTGGAAAGGTAAACTTGCTATAAGAATGCAGGTGAATTTACTTTTGAATCTCAAAATTCATAATCACCACCCATTCCATTCTTCTACAAAGAAAGACGTGTTTGACAATTGTGCTCTCCCTTTAGTCACATCCAACAGAGGAATATACTGCTTTGGACAAAAATGTACTACTATACCGGATCCTACTTGCAGAATCACATTCTGCATAAAAGAGTAATATCTTACCGAGTGTAAGACACAAAATCCCTTCAAAAAGGCTCAGAACTAACCACCATCATGAGTATGCAAGACACTATTTTCAAGGATCCACCATCTTGTCCTAAGAGGAACGCATCTAAGAGTTCTGTAATACATCTGATAATTCTAGTATTTAGTTCTCTTCATTCAAGGAAGCTGAAGTTTGCTAACAATAGTTTAGGGCACCCTTCCCATAGAATGATACTCTATCTTTCTACTTAAAGAAAGATAGCCTTTAAAAAAAAATATTTGCAAGAGAAATAAGTATTGCATCCTGTTTTCCAAGTGAACAGTAAACAAACAGCCAAATTCCTTCTACATCTTTGCAGAGCAAGATCTAGAGGCACAGAGACTTATACACGTTTCATTCTTTGCGGACCTTAATGTTTTTTTCAAAAATGACAGAGGCAAAACCCACTTACTTCTTTATTTGGAGACCATTCTGCAAGGAGTAGAATCATAGAACACTAGAACTGGATGGGACCTCGAAAGGTCATCGAGTCCAGTCCCCTGCTCTCACGGCAGGACCCAGTACCATCTAGACATCTATCTAAACTGCTCTTCAATAGCTCCAGAAATGGACATTCCACAGCCTCCCTCGGCAACTTATTCCAGTGTTTAACCACCCTGACAGTTAGGAAGTTTTTCCTAACGTCCAGCCTAAACCTTCCTTGCTGCAGTTTAAGCCTATTGCTTCTTGTCCTATCCTCAGAGGCCAAGGAG